>CM071860.1:16693692-16743817 GCA_036759665.1 Gynandropsis gynandra
CGTATGTGACCGTTTACATCTCCCGCGGTCCAACATGACGATCCGAGACGCACTTACGTGGTTGAGGAGAAATGCAGCTCGGGATGATTGTTTAGCGCGAGCACGGGTGTATGCACTTGCAGCCTCGGTCTACCACATCTGGCGTGTCAGAAATGGAAGCATATTTGAAAACAAGAGACTTCCATTTGAGGTAGCCGTTCGCTTGATTATGGACCACTTATCCTTGGTACTACATGACAAGTTTCCATCGGCTATAGTGGAGACGCTACAACTAGGAAGGTAGATTGGGTGGTTTATATCGTAGGAAGTTGGGTTGATGTTGTCTCTATGTCGTGCATTGTTATTCTCGATTCCGTCTGGCTATTGGTATTGTATGTTGTTGTATTCGTCGTAGGGGTGCTCTTTTTCCTCTTTGTCGGGTTTTTCCCCTAGGGGTTTTACTGCATTGAGGTTTTAATAAGGCTCGGGGTGACATGTACCCTGCTCTCATAGCTGCGACGTGACATATCTTAGTTGTATATTTTCGTAGCATAGTATGGGTGACCTGCGTGTTATCCCATGTGTGCTCATGACGCCAAGTTTGTATTTGTGACTGTTTGTATTATCCCTTCATGGGACACACGAAATAAATTTACTTCCAACAAAAAAAAAAGCTAGTTAACTAATGAATGGGACGTGTAAAATCAATAAGTGAATGGTTGGAATGTAAATACTAAACTAACTAACGGGATAAACTCAATATACTAAACACCACAGGTTTCGAGAGATGCACAATAATGCAATGAAGTGCTGACAAAGATCATTGGTCTTAGATTTTATCACAAATTCGGGAAATTTAAGCTTTATTGTAGGAAGTGACTGATGTAGACTTGTCATCTATCTAGCATGCGTACTACTAACTGTGTAATCTCATCTACTAGATGTATTAAGACTGATATCATAATCCCTAGGTTCAATCGGCTGACCTGACATAGATTCTAAATTGATTGCGACCCTAAATCATGGCTAAGTTCTAAAGTCTAATCCCCTGGCGTAGATTCATTAGACTTCTACAATCATTCATTCAGGTTGCGTAAAAGAACGAAAGCATTAAGGACAACTAATCATTCTGAAAACGATCAAATACCATAGTAATTTATTTAAGTTGCATATAGGAATAAAAGCATTAAGAACCACCAAGCATTAAGCACAAAACTTCATCACATATTAGCAAAACTCTCTAAACCGTCGCTATGGATCTACTCGGACATGGATTTAGAAACCAAAACGCAAAAGTATTCTATCTTAAACATAGATACAGAATGAGATTCCTGCATGTTTTGATACCGTAGTCTTCAACAGCTCCTCTGCATTCCAAGTTCATCGTTTCGTCTCTATCCTCTTCTCTGCATTTTGCTCTATTTTCAATCTCTCGTGCCCTGCTCTCTTTTTTGTGTTATGTCCACCTCTTTATGGTCTTCCCTAGGGTTCTCTATTGTTCCTACTTAATTGGGGACGCCCTTTTTGAATTTTTCCTTCATTGAGAACTTCTAGGAAGTTTGTTACGTACATGACCCGAAAAATCGCGGGCTCGGTAACTACCCCGCGCAGACAGATTTTGCTTGACATGCAGCCCCCTATATTTGTTAACGTGTTGCCTATTCTTGCTCCAGCCAGGTTTCCTTTTCTGTTGCAACCATGATCTTCCTAGTGTTATTCCAACAGCCGGAAAATTCTATTTCGGTTCAGCTATGTTTCCATTTTTATGAGCCGCAGACGCTATTTTCGTTTTCTGGAAGTGGTCAGCGGTTTCCATTTTTGTGTGACCGAATGAGGCTTGAGTGTTGAGTGTGTAAAGCTGAGCCTTAAGTAGTTTTCCAACATTTCTTGACATTTTCTTGTGTTCGTATCCCGATATCTCATTTTCTGCAAAACACAAGAAAATGCTAGAAGAAGACTAAATTGTACTTAACGCTCGGTAAAGTCCAAATAAGTGATAAAACTAACAATGAAAATAGATGAAAATACTAGAACAATTTAGACATTCCAACGGATGACATTATCAACGAGCATCCGTTGGAACGTCTCAACGGATGCCCACTAGAAAAACGTGAAATTTTTCTAAGTGTCAAACTGAATTAAACTATTCAACAGGAATCAGTTGCATTTGCCAATGGATGCCCGTTGAAAGTGGAATATATGATATTAAAAAAACAAATTACAAAAGTTTGATATTACAATTGTACAATTCACAAATCTTCTTCAATTGATGAGTGTTTCAATTGTACATGGAATTCATCGCCGGGTTCATTTTCTGAATCTTCTGGTTTAACATCTTCCTAATTGTGGATGTATTCTCCATCTATGACAGTTCCTACGAGAATCTTACCAATGTTCTGTATCAATTAACTATATGGACTCAAGGTGATCGGTTTGCAATGGATCTTCTTTTTCTTCTATGTTTATAACTCTGTGTGGTTTAATCTTAACTACGGCCCATCATTCCTTTCTTTGACATTTCAATGTTTTTGGATAACGCACGTAATATACTTGATCTGCTTGAACTGTTGTGATAAATGGATCATACTTTCTATATTGTCGTGTCGAAGTTATATCAATTCCTGCCCGTCGATTTTTTCGTGTACCACATCCTATGGTTGGGTTGAACCACTGAAATAAAAAGCATTATCTTCAATCCAACGAGATCAAGATATTCTACCTGTAGGATTTGGTGCAAAATACCGTAAAAATTATCATCTTCTATTCACTATTAACGCAAACGCCATAATTGAACATGTTTCTATGTTTTTTGTGCTCGTATGTGTGGAATGTGTATCCCCCGAATAAACATAATTAGTCAGCACAATACATTTCTTGTAGGAACATTAGCCAAATCTCTTAACCAGGTATGATGTCTCTCATTGGAACCTTTGACCTATATAATATAAAAATGAATGAGTACTAATAATATAAAGAATTTTACTTATATATACGAAAATATGTGTAATTATGTAATATCTCAACCACGAGGTAGAATGTTGAACTTTTATTTTTATGAGTTCATCTGCATTTAGATGAGGATATCTACTCATTCCCTCTTCATCAAATATCTTGTAATGAAAGTATGTTAATATATATATATATATATATATATATATTTGTAAACTAAAAGATTGATTGTCAGCATTTTGTACCTTTCGAAAGGTAATAGCTCTTCGAAATTTAATAATATATATACTCCTCTAATGTTAGCCAATATTCTTCGGATTCTCTCATGTACGTCCAATTGGAGTAAATATCTCAAGAATTGCGCCAAATTGAGGATTATATTGATATAAATAGTTTGTGTAATCTTCCATTCAGTGTCATTGTTTCGTCGAAATATGTGACTCGAAATAAAATATGCTCAAATATGTAATTTCTACCAACAAGTTTTGTTTAACAATATATTATTCAACTGCTGCTTTATTTTTTGTTTTTTTCACTAAATGAAAGAAACACCTTTCGCATGGATACATCCATCTTAATTGAATTGGCCCACCGAGTATTGTGGTTGGTTTGTCGAGAACTAAGACTGGACATGATTCTAACGTTGTGGTTGTTGATAAATTTCCTAAGATGTCACATTTCATAGCATGCCACAAAACGGATGATGCATTGTACGTAGTGAATTTGTTCTTTAAGGAGTTAGGTTGCATGGAATTCCTAGGACGATAGTTTCAGATAGAGATACGAAGTTCCTGAATCATTTTTGGAAGACTCTATGATCTAAGCTAGGAACTAAGTTATTGTTTTCCACGACATGTCATCCGCAAAATGATGGTCAAACCGAGGTAGTTAATTGAACCCTAGGAACTCTTTTGCGTGCAATAGTTAGAAAAACTTGAGAACATGGGAAGAATGTTTATCGCATGCTGAATTTTACATGCAATCATGTTGTACATTCTGCTTCTAAATATTCCCAGTTTGAAATCCTTTACGGGTTCAACCCTACCTCACCTTTGGATCAAATGCCATCACCCTTGAGTGAACAAGTTAGTTTGGATGGAGAAAAGAAAGCTAAAATGGTACAGCAGATCCATGAGAAGGCTAGGAATAACATAGAGGAGAAAATAAAACGCTATGCAAAGCAAGCGAACAAAGGACGTAAGCGAATGATTTTCGAACCCGGTGATCAATGGTGCCGCCGGAAGCGAATGATTTTTGAACTCGGCGACCAAGTGTGGATTCATTTGCGAAAGGAGCGATTCCCAAACAAGAGAAAATCAAAGTTGATGCCTCGAATCGATGGACCCTTCACATTGACCAGGAAAATCAACAACAACGCTTATCAGCTCGACTTGCAAGGTAAGTATAATGTGAGTTCTGGTGTTAATGTTACTGATTTGGTGCCTTTTGTTGCAAGAGGACGCCTGATCATGAAGAGGACGCCTTAACATTACAAGAAGGTCCCGTGACCCGTGCTAAGGCTAGAGAAGAGGACACCAGTCCCGTGACCCGTGCTAAGGCGAGAGAAGAGGACGCCGATCTCACGACCCGTGTAAAATTGAGAGAAGAGGACACCGGTCTCGCGACCCATGTTAAGGTGAGAGAAGAGGACACCGGTCCCGTGACCAGTGCTAAAGCTAGAAAGGAGTATGCCTTAACCATACCAGCAGATCACGTGACCCGTGCTAAAGTTAGGACACTCAAGGAAGCTATCGACGGACTACTTGCAGCCGTGGGTGTTTAAGACGAGTCCTCGAGTCCACAAGGAAGCTCCAACGTCCACGTTGTACTACATGTCGAAGCTCATCTTGCAACAATCAACAATTAGGGCAAGTGTTTTGTGTGTGCTCTTTTTCCACCGTTGGTTTTGTCCCACATGGTTTTCCAGCAGTGGGTTTTTAATGAGGCCATGACTCACTTCCGTCCTCCTAACTGTTGACCCGAGACTTCATACGTCGATCATATCGAAGTACATTACCGTTACATGTATTTATTTCAAATTTCTTTTCATTTAATCCACAAGTCTTGCATGGCTTTCATGCATGCTGAACATTAAATTCTACATCGAAGGCCTTGCATGGCTCTTCCCCACCTCCTTCTTCTTAATGTGGTCGTCCACCCCCTTGTACACATCATCAATATTCTAATTTGAATTTCAAACTCTTTCTCTTTGAGAAATCTTCATTGTTGGTGTGTAATATCCAGCAAACAAGTTCATTCTTCTTGGTGTGTCATATTATCGAAGACGATCTTCGGTATATCGAGAGCCTTCCGCAACTCTCGTGCGACCACCATTCCACACGCCTTGTGTAGAGGAGTCTCCCGGCTCAGCTGCAGCAAGGATTATCCTGTCACAATCTTCATTCTAGAGTGTCAATTCAGCAAGGATCTCACCATGTTTAATCGTTCGTAAATTATTTGCATTCATGTTTTCATGTACGATGCCTCTTCTTTTTATACCACGTTCTTTTAAAAATGTTTTTTGTTTTCTAAATATATGTCCACAGGAAAAAAATCTTCCCTGAGAATCAAACCAACATGGTTTCTTCCCATGTACCAGTAGAAATAAATTTGTATCCTCCATACAATATGAACATGTCAATCTCTCGTGCGTATTTCAACCAGATAACATTCCATAAGTAGGGAAGTCGTTAATTTTCCATGACAAGATTTTTTCAATGTGAAATTTTGTTCCGTACTTACGTGATAAGAAAGAATTCCATTGCTTCATAAATCTCTCAATTTATGAATTAAGTGTTGCAAAAAGATATCGAAACTTTTCTTCGGAGGTTCTGGTCCTAGAATCAGCAACGTCAGAAACATTACTTCTCTTTTCAGACACATACCGGAAGATAAATTATACGGAGATAAAATCACTGGCCACAGAGAATATTGACTTCCAAATTTTCCATATGCACTAAAACTATTGGTTGACAAACAAAGATAAACATTTCTCGTTTTATACGCGAACTCATGAAATATTTCATTCAAATATTTCCAAGTCTTACCAGCCGATGGATGTTGCATTATCCCTTCGCTCGTCGACTGTTTTGCGAGCCATCTAATTGCCGCAGCGATTTTTTATTCATATAACCTTCTCAACATATTTGCTACATGCATATAGAACATATTTTCTTTGGTATATATTTTCGTAAATATGGGTTTTTGGACGAAATCTGCTTGCACCACAAAATTTACAATCCAATAGGTTTTTATTTTCTCCCGAAAAGAACATGCAACTATTTCTACAAACATCAATTTTCTCATGTGACATATCCAAATATTTTAAAACATTCTTTGTTGTATATTATGTCTCAGGAGCTTGATTATTTTCTGGTAAATATTCACGCATGGTTTTTCAAAATGAATTCATGCAATTTTAAGCTACACTGTAGTCTATTTTTATACTCATCAATCTTAATGACAATGATAAACAAGACTGATCTTCAAGAGAAAAGGATCTTTTGTGTATAATCCTGCATAATCTACCTTCATATATAGGTTGTTTTGCATCATCCAATAGGGTTGAAAAAACGGCATGCTTCATTGTTCGACATCTCTTCATGGATTTGCTCAAATACTCCATGGCCAGGAAAAAACATCTGACACCATTTCCACATATGGATTGGTCGTCGACGTTTCATAAATAAATTCTTCATTCTTTATATTTATGGTCCTTCTTGCACACTAGCTTTAATGCCACAATTTTCACCGAGAAATAACCATATTTTGTAATTGATGCGTATCAGAGTTAAATATAACCTAATCTACCCGCAAGTGCACGGCACGTGTGTAGTATTTTAGGTGTCGATCCCACAGAGACTACGCAATGCTACCTAACCCCGAACTACGAATCAAACTTGCTAACGAAAGAGTGGTGATGAAGAATAAAATACTGAAAGTAAACTAAACTACTGGGGTTCTAACGATGAGATAAACGTCCTAGGAAACCGGTTTCACCACAAGACTACCGAAACACACGATCAACCTATCTATCATGCAATCCCAGTTAAAGCTATCTAAGGCGGACGATCCTAACATGATATCTACCCTCTCTCAAGGCATAGACACGTGATCTAGACAAGTTGCCCCCTACTTTCGTGGCTGACACCTTGAACTAAACCCATAAACTCTGTGATTCGCCCGTTCACCCTCAACCGTTGCTACCCTACTTTCGTGGCCTAACCTCGGTTGTTCTAAACCTGACCTTCCAAGACTAGAATTCTCCTTTCGGTCCTTCTCCTAACCCCTAACACATGTATCTACGTGATCAGCACAAACACAAGTAAAGCGGTCTCGGGATAGCCAAGGGCTAATCCCTTCTCCTAGAACAAACGAACTACTCGCTCATGCGTCTGTAAAGAAACATAAACATAGTAGAGAGTCTAAGGAACATAAAAACCAAACAAAACCGAAGTGGTGGTGCTTGATCTCCAATGCTCCTTGCTTATCTCCTCGCAAGAATCTGCTCTAACTTTGCTGAATTCTTCTCCTCTGTATGCTTGCTTTAATGACGTCTTTTTGCCTCCTTTTTAAGCCTCCTAAGTCGGTCCAATTTTTGCCTAAATTGCCCCACGAGTTCCCTTATGTTTTAAGTTAAGTTTACTTAAGTTTTGAGCAGTTACGGGTCGCGACCCGCTCGGGTAGTGAGTGTACCCGCTCGGGTGCGGCTAGGGGAACCTGCGCGTCCTGTGGTGCTGGAATGGTGCCCGATCGGGCATGGCATGTGTGCCCGCTCGGGCACAAGGCAAAATGGTCCTAATGCTTGCCCGAGTCGTGCTAAATGGTCCACACAATTGGCCGTAGGTTTTGCCCGATCGTGCAAGGGTTGTGCCTGACCGGGTGAGGCTTTTCCATGCTCAATCTCGTCCCGTTTGTCCCGTGATGATACCCAAAGTTGCTCCTTAGCTCCGTGCATGTTCCTTTAGCTCCAAAATAGTCCAAATACGCGTAAAAACCTGTAAGAACATGAAAAGCACGAAAGCAAGTAAAACGGATACGGAATCATACGTAAAACATCACATATGTATCAAAAACGTCTCCTAAATCGTGCAAGAAATACGTATGAAAACGAGATGATCAGTAATGCTCTAGGAAACCCACCTTGTAAAGGTATTTACAAACAATTTTTTTACTTTGATACTTCACGTTTTTGCATCTTTTTGAGGGACATAACATTATTCCACGTTCTTAACACAAAGATTGCATCGACGCAAAAATCTTGAATTGCTCCAATCCGTGTAAGAATTCTTCAGTAACTTCCTCGGTTACGGATCTTTTCTTCTATACATCCACTCTCTCAATCTGTATATATCTCTATTTGAAGAAAAGATTTTGTTTGAAATTATATTTTATGTTGATGGCTTGATGGTAAAACGTTCGAGTTTGATGTATAAATAGAGAATATTCTAATGGATACCTATTGAAAATACCAACAGATGTCTATTTGAAATACCAACGAACGACTGTTGAAATACAACGTTGGATTATTCCAATGATAGCCTCGAAATTCTAAATTGTCCAATGGAAATCCGTTGGATTAAAATGTCAGTTTTCAACGGGCTTCCAACGGATGCATGAGCAATGTTCCAGCTGATATTATTCATTGATCGTCTGTTGGAAATTCCAATACATTGCAACGGATTTCAGGTCATTGATAATTTCCTAAATTTCGTTAGAATCCATTGCAAATTATATCAACGGACGGATCCTTTGATCCGTCCATTGATATTCATCTGTTTTTTGTAATGTTATTGGTGGTGGAGACTTGGTTAGCTATAAGTATTGTTTACAACAAGTCATGGCTTGTCAACAAAGGAAAAAATGTAGATACTATTCACTGAATTGGTCAAAGAGGACATCTTCCTAAGAGTTCTTATACTAGAACTAGGGTACAATCAAAATGTAATTGAAGCGTTGTGTGATTCACAGAGTGCTAGTAGAATGTCAAACAACAACGTTAATCATGATTGTCTTTGTTGGGTACAGATTGAGAACAATCAAAACCCATTTTTCAAATTCTCTCCACTTGGCCAATAAGTTTGTTAGTTTTTTGAGAAAGTGATAACACGTACTGTGGGTTAGTTTAAGGCTACGCATTTAGAACATTTCTGCGTAGTTTGCATAGCACGAGTTACAAAACCGACACGAATGTCCTCTATCTAGTCCTTTTGTTGATTTTCAGGTTTTAAGGCAACAAGGCATAATCGAGCTTAAGGATATTCATTCTTGGTTTCAACTGTAGATACTTGGAGCTACAAACCACTTGAATTAGATTCAGTCCAAGGAACCGCATAGAATATCCGAACATCGAGCGAAAGAAGCAAAAGCACGAGGTTAACTCAGCCCACTTGGGCTTAAAAATGGACGTCGCTCAGGTTGTATTCGACCGAAGAACTTGCATGCCTCGAGCTGACTTTTACCCCGACTGTGCCCCGTGAAATGACATGAACCCGCGTGTGTTGTCCCCTTAGCCCGTGATATGAGCATGGAAAGCGCCGAGGAACCTGAGCATGAAGATGACGCCTTAACATTACAAGAAGGTCCCATGACCCGTGCTAATGCTAGAGAAGAGGATGCCGATCCTGTGACCCGTGCTAAGGCGAGAGAAGAGGACGCTGGTCCCGCGACCATTGCTAAAGCGAGAGAAGAGGATGTCGGTCCCGACCCGTGTTAAGGCGAGAGAAGAGGACGCCGGTCTCGTGACCCGTGCTAAAACTAGAGAGGAGGACACCTTAACCATACCAACAAGTTCTGTGACCCGTGCTAAAGCTAGGACGCTTAAGAAAGCTATCGTTGGAGTACTTGCAACCGTGCGGGTTCAAGACAAGTGCTCGAATCCACGAGGAAGCTCCAATGTCCGAGTCGTACTACACTCCGAAGCTCATCTTGCAACGATAAAAAATTAGGGAAAGTGTTTCGTGTGTGCTCTTTTTCCACGGTTGGTTTTGTCCACGTGGTTTTCCAGCGGTGGATTTTTAACGAAGCAACGACTCACTTTCGTCCTCCTAATTGTTGACCCGAGACTTCATACGTCGATCGTATTGAAGTACATTATCGTTTTATTTATTTTATTTCAAATTTCTTTTCATTTAATCCACAAGTCTTGCATGGCTTGCATGCATGCTGAACATTAAATTCAGCATTGAAGGCCTTGCATGTTCTTCCCCACCTCCTTCTTCTTAATGTGTTCGTCCACCCCCTTGTACACATAAATCAATGTTCTAATTTGAATTTCAAACTCTTTCTCTTTGAGAAATCTCCATTTTTGGTGTATAATATCAAGCAAAAAAGTTAGTTCTTTTTGGTACGTCATATCCACGAAGACGATCTTCGGTATATCGAGAGCCTTCTGCAACTCTCGTGCAATCATCATTCCACACGCCTAGTATAGAGGAGTTTCCCGGCTCAACTGCAGCAAGGATTATCTCGTTACTACCTTAGTTCTAGAGTGTTGATTCAGCGAGGATCTCATCAAGTGGTATCAGAACTTGCTCTAGAAAAAGGTTGGTTCATCTTCTCGGCTAGTTGGTTGTTCATAGGTCGGTAGCTAGTTGTTTGAACTGTGAGTATTGGCTGCTCGTTTATTATGTTATTTGTTCGTTTGTGCTACGAGTATTGGCTGCTCGTTTGCTATGTATTGCTTGTTGGTTGCTCGTGAATATTACGTATGTAGGCTGTCCGTTTTGGGTGTTGTGTGTGTTCATCAAGTGCAATGGAAGCAAGCAGTGCAGAATCTAGCCAAGTAAACAAGCTATTGATTGAAGCTCTTGCGGCTCGTTAGGAGCGAACTCTTAACACAAAAATGGAGGAGTTTAGGCAGGAGATTCATCAAGAAATTTAGGATCGACAAAGAGTGAATCCTAATCTTAATCCACAAGAACAGATTCAACAAGAAGACGATGACAATTATTATGAATGAGGCAATTCATCCTCTTCTTGGAATAGCCCACCTTGACGTTGAGGGAAGCGGGAAAACAGGAACAATCCGTGAAATGACCTTGCTGGTCTTAGGCTGAAGATCCCTCTGTTCCATGTAATGGCTGATCCGGATGCGTATTTGGAATGGGAGAAGAAAATCGAGCTCGTGTTTGGTTGCCAGCACTACGCCGAGATCAAGAACGTTAGGGTTGCTGCCATAGAGTTCTACGATTATGCTTTGAGTTGATGGTATCAGTTAGTAACTTATAGGCGACGTAATGGAGAGGAATCGATAGAGACGTGGCTGGAAATGAAGGTCATAATGCGCAAGCGGTTTGTCCTGAGTCATTATCACCGAGAACTACATAGAAAGTTAAGAAAACTCACTCAATATGAACTTGGAAAGCAACCAATGCATGAGGAGAAAGCATATGTGCTAGTTTTTGGTGCAACATCAGTTACCTTGGTTAGTCATGTAGACAACGACATTGAATTCCGCTGCGATTTTGATTAGCCGAGAAAGCATCTGAGCTAGTTTTTGCTGCAAGACAAACTGACTCTGTTAGCTAGTTGGATTTTACAAATAAGAATCAAGGGTGGTAAAGCTATTACCTGTCGCTCAGCCACTTCCCCTTTTCCTGTGAAATCCACTCGGAATAGAGCAATGATCGAGTCAACAATCTGTAAACATTCGAACCCACCAAAATCAACTCATTTGCATGTTAGATGTTCTATTAGGGGAACCTAAAAGTTTTGACAAAAAGTTCTTACCAGAAGCTTAAATGGTTCTTCAGATATTTTTGCAGCAAGACCGAGAAGCAGGTTGTATTGAAACTCGTATGTATAAGCACGAGCATAAATGATCTGCCACATCAAGATAGATGGTGAAAATATAGGTATATGCTGACGTTAGAAGGATACAATGCGAACACATGGTTTTTACATTGTCAAGCACAGCTCCTAGATCCATTCCAAATTTTTGGGCTATTACAACAATTATACACAATGTATAATTAATTGTATTAATTGATTTGTATTAATCAATTATTTTATTTATATATATATATATTATACATAACGTATAAATTAATTTGCATTCATATTAAAATATAATTAATTGCATTAATTAATTTGTATTAACTAATATATATATATATATATATTATACATATAATATGAATTAATGTGCATACAATATAAATACAATTAATACATATATAATCACTTTAATAATTTGTCTATATTGGTAATATTATTTTATTTTAGTTTGTATGAATACACATTATTTTTATATAAATATATGTTATTGTTATGGATACTATTATTATAAAAAAAATTTAATGTATTAAATTGGTAATATTATTTTATTTTAGTTTGTATGAATACACATTATTTTTATATAAATATATGTTATTGTTATGGATACTATTATTATAAAAAATTTAATGTATTAGTTAGTAATTGTAATAATTTTTATAGTAATTAAGTTAAATATTAAAAAATAAAATGAGAGGAGGATGTTTGTAATGATAAGATAATATATGTTTTTATATATATATAAATTGATGTACAATTAATGATGTTATTATATATTTGTAATTTATTGGTAATATTATTTTATTTTAGTTTGTATGAGTACGTATTATTTTTATATAAATATGTATTATTGTTATGAATACTATTAGTATAAACAATTTAATGTATAATTAGTAATTGTAATAATTTTTATAGTAATTAAGTTAAACATTAAAAAATAAAATAAAAAAAAGATATTTGTTGAGGTGATAGTACGAAAATGCAACAAAACATCATCTTTTTATATATATAATTTTTTTAGTGGAAAATTTTTATTTAAACTCACTAACTGTTCGAATTCTTTTTCATTTGACACAAGCATCTTTATATATCAATAAATAATATCAGTCATCCAAACTCATAATAAAATAATTGTGAAAATAAAATTTTAGAAGCAAAAATCTTATAGAAGAGGAAGGGATAATGCAATGCAAGTTATGTATTGTCTGGCTTCATACATGTTCAAAAGTATCATTGCTATTTGGTCCCCATCCGATCGAGTAATAGGATTTATCATCAATTGTAGAATATGTGGTTTGTATATAATCAAGTTTATAATATGATATGGATAATATTGTTGTTCTCTACACAAAAATTATGTATATATACACATACATATATTTCTATAAAATAGAAATAGTCTTTTTCCCGTTATTTTTTATGATATTAAAATCTAATTTATTCTAATTTTAATATTTCGATTTTGAAATTTTAAAATTATGTTTTGATATATTACTCATATTATTTATCATATAAATTATTTATAGAGTTATGCATATGATTTATAAATAATTGTTAATTTGATGATATATTTAGTATTTTTATAAAAACCAAATTTATTATAAAAAATAAATCCAATAGTACATGAAAAATACATAATAATTAGTTAACAGTATATAATTCAAAATGTCATAAAAACAAATGGGAAACTATAAAAGTTTTGAAAGAAAAATTCATTCAAATATAAAAATATAAGAATTCAAAATTTATCAAATTAAAACAAAAAATAATATATACAAATATATATTTGATAAGACATATATATATTCCAATCAAGAAAACAAAGTCAGGAAAAAAAGATTCGGACATATCCCAATGGAAAGAGACAGGTCGGTGTCAAGTTGCACTTTGAGAAAATACATGACCCATTGTTTCATGTGAAAAAAAATAGTCTTCTTTTCTTTTAATTTACTTTTTTTTAAAATTACTTAGGAAATGGACCTTAATGCTTTCATGTCTTACTCATCACCACATCACACCCTCTCTCTCTCTTATCCTTCAGTCCAATTTTTGTTTCCTATTTTCTCTATCCACTTTGTTTGGATGTTATTTTTACATTTATCGTTTATTATTTAATATTATTTTATTAGTTATACTGATAACATAATTGACCTCCTCTAACAACCTTAAACTAGGCTTTCTTATTTCTATGACCCGTGACCTATAGCACAGAATATGGACTCGTGCTTACGTCATCTTCCCTCACTCCTTTTGGATTTGACCATCCACGACCCAATTCCCAAATTATTATTATTTTTTCAATAACTTTAGTTGTAATAAAGACATAATCTATATATATATATCACAAATCATTCACATTTATACAAATTTCAAATCTCAATCCATCATATATAATAAAAAACATTTAATTAATCATCTCACTTTGTTTATACATTTTTTCAAGTATTAACTGTTAAATAAGATAAATAAAAATATCTAATAAATTTTTATATAAAAATTAAAAATGATGAATAAATTGATCTAATATATACGATGTGTATATGCTATTTTAAAATGTGATTACTAGCAAAACTATAATTCTTATCCATGTTATTATTTTGGTTTAATGATAATCTCACAGTTTGGTCTGTTACTTTTAGCAATCAAAATTTACATTTATGTTTTATAATTTCCTCAAGTTGCAATCGATTCAATCAATTACCATTGCAAACAAAAAAAAAAATCCAATGCTTAAGGAACAAATTAAGCTAATAAAAAATGCATAATATATTTACAAATTTCTGAACACATTAAAGATTTCGCATTTAACACAGTTTTACAACACGCGATAACTCATATACATCATGCCAACGTCATTCTCGTCCTCGGACCAGCAGTCTACACAAATCGCCAAATGAGAAAAGAGGACGAATATCAGACGGACACCAGACCAATCGCCGTCGCGCGGGGCTTTCTCTCCGGCGAAACCGGCAATCTCGATGTGAAACTCGGGAACGACTCGTCCTCGTCGGCGCGAACGTCGTCCTCAAAATTGAGCGCATAACTGAGTGGATCGTAGCTGAAATCCGCAGATCCATGGTGGTTGTTGCTGCTGCGTCGGTGAGCCCCCTTGATGCGTGCCTTCACGCGCCGGCAACGATCTCTTATCTCAAGCTCGTCTGCTGTCGATTTCAGCCATGCGTACGGGGATCTCGGCGTCCTTGGTCCGATCGTGGCCTCCGGCTCCACCGCATTCGCGCCGAAACAGCAGATCGGAGATCTTAGCCTGTGACCTCTCCCCGATCTCGAGGAAGACGAAGAGCTGCTGCATTCACTATACATCTCGCTCAGGTTCCTATCGAATTTGATTCCAGAAGAAGACGAAATTTTAAAAAAAAATCTCGAGAGAATTCAATTTTTTTCCTGTTGGAGTCGTAAAGTGGTGATGAAAAAGAATTATCCGGAGGGTATATATACACACACAAAGAGAAAAGAAGAAGATAAGGTACCGATAAAACCGTGGGACGATCGTGGGTTTTTTTAATAGCTCTGTCGAGTTAAACCCGCGTTCCCAAAAGGTCAGTTTAGTAATTACGCAAACATTTGGTCCCCAACCAAAAAATCATGTTTGTATATGTATTAATGCAAATAAATAAAAAAGATTTGTTGAATTTCAAAAGTTTTTTGAAAACTTGCAGATCAATTATATAAGAATCCTTATCAATCGGTAATAGATATATTAGATTCAATTAAAATTAATTATATTCCAAATACTTCATCATGTACAAATGAAATAAATATAACAGACCCAAAAAAATACTACATTTCAAAACTAATTTTATTAGCATATTATAGAAAATACACTAGTAAAAAAGTGTAATTCTAGTTTCTAAGTATATAATCGTTTTATTTGTTATTTATAACCTTATTTGGTATTTATTATTTTAGACAAGTTATATTTTAAATAAGCTACACTTCAAGTTAAAAGATCTTTGAGCAATAATATGTTTGAATCTCCCATATATTATCATCATGTTTTTCGATGAAAAGCTATAGCTGCACAATTTCAATTTAACTAAGTTTTATACATTATAACAAATAAAAAATAATAATGTCTTTTACGTTTATGACCTTTCAGGATAGGTTGAGTTGAGGGGTCTTGAAAAAAAAATTAACGAAATAAAATAATAACTAAAAACGAAATATTAAAATACTGACTCAATAAAGAACGCCTCTGCCTGCCTTTTTTTTCACAATGCCACGTCAGAAAATTTCAGCATCCACTACTCCTATTTTTATATTTATATTAAAACACCAAAAAAGCAAACAAATTTCGCTTTAACAATATATTATTACACTTTTTTTAAAAGTTAGATTGTAATAGGTTTTGTTGTTATTTGTAGTGTTATAGTATTAAAACATGTTTATTGTGCACTAATTATATATTATTGAGTTAATTTTTTAGTTAAATTAGATCGAGTTAACCCATAATTTATTTGTCACATATTAAATTATAATTTATCATGAAACGAGAAACTTAAAAAATAAAAGAAATGAAAAACTTAAAAAGAATAAAAGAAAAACTCATATTTATGAGGTTCGGTGATTCACAATGAATTATCTATATTTCGATCAGGATTAATTTTTTTAGCTGATTTTTATTATGAAAATTGTTGCAATTATGATCAAATTCTTTTGCTCGAATTACATAAAAAAAATAGTTTTTCAAGTTGGGTATTCATCTCTGTTTTATAAACAGTGACGAATAAAAGATTTCCAACTGCTTCGGCAAACACCAAAAAAAAACTAATACATTTTTAACTGAACTTATCCCTCAAATACACTAACCTTTTTTCACAAACATCCAACTCAACATCAATTTTCTTCCACCAATGAGTATACATACATGGTGATATTTTCATATATTTGATGATTAGTCAGTGGTGATCGTATTCACTATAGTATATTATATTAATCGTTATTAATTATGTTTAGTTCATTTTATGTTGACAGCCACTGAAAGAAAATTTAATGGGTTTTCTCAATTTTATTATTTGATAATCATCTTAGAAACAAAAAAATATGCACATTCTATTTTGGGCCCTTCAGTTCCCTTATGCAATGGTGTGGGTCAGAACCTTTAAGGCCCATTAATCGTAATGATCGAAAAGGCGGAATATCCCTCGTAGGGCTAAAACGCTTCAAAAATACCCTTCCCTAAAATAATTATTTAATCGGAAAAAAAAAACTGGAGAAAAGATAAATTTACCCTTAATTTTCGAACGTGGGAAAAACCGCATTCTGGGAGAGTAAAAGCCAAATCCGCATTCTGGGAGAGTAAAAGCCAAGAAAGAACAAGTGATTTCGAACTTGAGAGGGATCGATTCGAAGTTGGCAAGAAGGAAATTCGAAGTTGCCAAGAAGGAAATGGCTAGAATCAGCAGCGGTGGAGAAAAGAGCACGAGTCAATCTTCAATGGCGTCAATAAGTGTAAGTAGATCGATTTCTAGGGTTTTGGAGGATGTCGAGTCCCAAAATGGTTTATTGATTTGAAATGGTGTGAGTGTCAATGAGTCGGTTGAGTCTCAGTGAGTCGGAAATTCGGTGAAGTCGAGTAAAAATTGGGTTAGAACGGATTAAAATTGGGTGAAATCGGATTAAATTTCGGTGAAATTAGGTGAAATCGTGTTAAATTTGAGTGAAATATGGTTATGTTAAAATTATGTTACTATTAGAGAAATCATATAGAATTTTTTTGTAATTTTTAGAATTTAAAGTATTTTTTTATTTTACTATTTTGTAATATATAAAATTTAATAATACATTAAAAGTAAAGAAAATATGTTATTTTTAGAGAAATCATATAGTTCGGAGGAATATGCTACATTTATATAGTTCGAGAGGAAATAGGCTATAGGTTATATAGTTCGGGGGGAAGGGGGATAGGCTATAGTTTATATAGTTTGTTTGGGCGGAATAGGCTAGAATTTATATAGTTCGGGTGGGAATAGATTGAAATTCATATAGTTCGGCGGATAGACTGGAATTCATAGAGTTCGGGGGGAATAAGCTGGAAATCATATAGTTTGGGGGGAGAATAGGCTGTTTTAAAAATATTTAACAGAAAAATTAAAAGAAAGTTAACGGAAGGGGGTAATAGGATGAATTTTTAAAGTTAAGGGATAAATAAAATGAGTAATGATAGTTTAGGGAAGAATAAAATGAATAGGAAAATTTAAGAAAGAATATGATTAAAGTGGTAAAGTTTAAGGGAATAGACTATTTTACCTAACTATTACCACATGTTTGACACCTATACCACAATAAAAAAGATTGTCTTGAAATCCTATATTTCTATATAATTATCTCATTAATTCTTAAAATAATATGCCTTACATGTGATAATCTGGGACGAGATTGTGTTGTGATGTTTGAGAATATTTAAAAGATTAGATTTGATTACCAGTGACATTAAAATAGACATTTATTTTCGATCAACGTGTATAATCTTAAGATAGATGACTGATGTATTCATTTATATATGATTTAGTCCTAATTAAGTTTTAATACTCATACATATATTATATATTTTGCAAGTATATAGAATATATATTAAAAGGGTCGAATACATGGATTATTAAGTGAGATTTAAGTTAGGGGTGTTTAATTTGGGTTATCTGGATCGATCCTAACAACATGAATTGTTTGGAATATGGGTTACCCTAAAAAATTTAAAGATATATAAACACTAGAAAATCCTAATAGATTTTCTTTCTAATATATAATTATGTTATATATAATTTTTATTTTGGTCTAATTCTTCTAAACCCGAACAACCAAACCCGTACCGAAAATCGGGTTCAATTCGAGTCCAATTTTTTAAAACCTGAATCGTTAACTCTTTTCACTCATATTTAATCCGATTTCACCCAATTTCACCAAAATTTAACTCCATTTCACATAAATTTTACTCGATTTCACCGAATTTCAACCCGGTTTAACCAAATTTTAAATATATTCACTCAATTTTAACCCGATTTCACCCAATTTTAACCGGATTAAAAATAGTGTGAAATTGGGTTAAATTTTAGCAGCAAATATTATTTTTATTTATGTTGATAAATTTAATAATATTTCGTGGATATACCTACTTTCGTAGTGCAAATCCTATCTTAGATAAGATATTAAAAATAAACAAACTTTTAAAGGAATTATTAAATCATTACCACATGTTTAATGATGCGTTCCAAGTTAAACTAAATTAACCTAAACTAAATTAATCTAAACTATCCGCAAGTGCACAACATATGTGTAGTATTCTAGGTGTCGATTCCGTACAGACTATGCAACACAAACTAAACTCAAAATAAGAATCAAACTTTGCTATGAACGAAGATTGAGTGAAATCGTGTTGAAATTCGGTGAAGTTGAGTAAAAATTGGGTTAAATCGGGTGAAATCGTGTTAAATATGAGCAAAATATGGTTAGAATAGTTGGGGGGGGGAATAGGCTGGAATTCATAGAGTTCGGGGAGAAATAGGTTAGAAATCATATAGTTTGGAGGGGGAAATAGGTTGTTTTAAAAATATTTAACAGAAAAATTAAAAGAAAGTTAACGGAAGGGAGTAATAGGATGAATTTTTAAAGTTAAGGGATAAATAAAATGAGTAATGATAGTTTAGGGAAGAATAAAATGAATAGGAAAATTTAAGAGGGAATATGATTAAAGTGGTAAAGTTTAGGGGAATAGACTATTTTACCTAACTATTACCACATGTTTGACACCTATACCACAATAAAAAAGATTGTCTTGATTTTAAATCCTATAATAGTTGGATGATTTTCTATACAATTATCTCATTAATTCTTAAAATAATATGCCTTACATGTGATAATCTGGGACGAGATTGTGTTGTGATGTTTGAGAATATTTAAAAGATTAGATTTGATTACCAGTGACATTAAAATAGGCATTTATTTTCGATCAACGTGTATAATCTTAAGATAGATGATTGATGTATTCATTTATATATGATTTAGTCCTAATTAAGTTTTAATACTCAATACATATATTATATATTTTGCAAGTATATAGAATATATATTAAAAGGGTCGAATACATGGATTATTAAGTGAGATTTAAGTTAGGGGTGTTTAATTTGGGTTACCTGGATCGATCCTAACAACATGAATTGTTTGGAATATGGGTTATCCTAAGAATCTATGAATTCAAATTTTAGAACTCATTCGGATTTGTTGGGTAGAATCCAAGAAACACGAACAATCTAATTAAAAAAATAAAATAAAAAATTTAAAGATATATAAACACTAAAAAATCCTAATAGATTTTCTTTCTAATATATAATTATGTTATATATAATTTTTTATTTTGGTCTAATTCTTCTAAACCCGAACAACCAAACCCGTACCGAAAATCGGGTTCAATTCGAGTCCAATTTTTTAAAACCTGAATCGAAACCCGAAAAACACGAACCGAAATCCAGATTAGACAACGCTAATTTAAACTAATAACTTTTAAAAACTAGGATCATGAAAATGTGTGTGTATGATGTGAAAAGGTAAACTAAGCTAAACTACCATTATATACAATTTGGGAATGTGTTTCTAGACTCGAGAACTATTCTCACACATACGAACTCGCTAAAGATTTTGCAAATATTATTTTTATTTATGTTGATAAATTTAATAATATTTCGTGGATATACCTACTTTCGTCGTGCAAATCCTCTTAGATAAGATATTAAAAATAAACAAACTTTTTAAGGAATTATTAAATCATTACCACATGTTTAATGATGCGTTCCAAGTTAAACTAAATTAACCTAAACTAAATTAATCTAAACTATCCGCAAGTGCACAACATATGTGTAGTATTCTAGGTGTCGATTTCGTAGAGACTATGCAACACAAACTAAACTCAAAATAAGAATCAAACTTTGCTATGAACGAAATATTGGTTTTAAGAATGAAATAACTAAAAATAATAAACTAACGAGTTCTTGACCATGAGACAAACGTTCTAGAATACGGTTTCACCATAAGACTTCCGAAACCAACGATCAATCTATCTAGTCATGTATTCTCAATCAAGTTATCTAAGATGGATGATCCTAATATAAAATTTACCCTCTCTCAAGACATAGTTACTGATTAAGTCATGTTATCTCCTACTTTCGTGGCTAACACCTTAAACTAAATCTATAAGTTCTATGATTCATCCGATTAACTCTCAACCGCTACTACTCTACTTTCGTGACCTTGTCTCGGTTGTTCGAAGCTTGATCATCCAGGATTAGAACGCTCCTTTCGATCATTCTCCTAAGTCCCTAAAACATGCATTTACTTGGTCTTCGTAAATACAAGTCATTCAAACACACATATAAAGAATAGATAAACGAAAACATGAAATTGCATTCATAGATAAATCGAAAGAGGTTCCGGGATAGCCATGAGCTAATCCCTTCTCCTAAAACAAAACCAACTACTCACTCATGAGTTCCAAATCAAACAACATAAAAGAAAAAGATAGTTTAAAGACCATAGAAATCAAACGAAACCGAAGTCCTGATTCAATCTCCAACGCTCCTTGAATGTCTCTTTTGTCAAGAGTACTCACGAACCAGATCTTCTCTCTCTACTGCTCTGCAACTAACGTCTGTAATGTTTGAACTCTCCTCTCTTGCCCCTTTGTTCCCGTTCCTTCTTCATTTCTTTCCTTTTTTTCTTTTTTCCTCTTTTGTTGTGTGTTTCCATTCTTGTTAGTGCATTACCATGAGTGTTTAACCGGATAGAAACTTTCCGTTTTGTTGCAGGTATGTGCGGTTCCTCCATGCCCGACCGTGCATCATGAGTAGCCCGATCATGCATGCTGGTGCCCGATCGTTCTTGTTCTTTAATGGTGTTGCCCGATCGTGCATTATGGGCGCCCGGGCCATGCTAAACTCTCGGGAGTGTTTTGTGGATTGCAGCCCGACCGTGCTTGAGGTGAAGCTCGACCGTGCATGGAGTGTGCCCGATCGTGCGTAAGAGGAAGCTCGACCGTGCTAGTTCTTCAAACCAATACCCGATAGTGCAATCCAAGCATCCGGGTCGTGCAATGCTCTCGGGGATAAATGGTGATATTAGTGCCTGACCGTGCATGCATCAAAGCTCTACCGTGCAACATTCTCTTTGAAGTGGCTGACCGTGCATTGTGAGTGTGATCGGTCGGGGATGTTGTTTTCTTAGCGAGTTCAGTCGTGCAATGTATGATCGACCGGGCATGTACACATCTTGCCTATTCCTTGTCCCTTTCTCGTCCCGTTTGCTCCGTTATGATCCTCTATGCTAATACTTTTTCCCGTGTACGTTCTTTAGCTTCGAAATGAACCAAATACACATCAAAACCTGTAAGAACATGAAAACACGAAAACAAGTAAAACAAATACAAATTCACACGTAAACATCGCATCTATCATCATAAACATCTCTAAAATCATGCGAGAAACATGTATGAAAACGAGATGATCAAAATCTCCCTGACTTGAATGTTTGTTTGTCCCTAAGCAAACTTAATTGTGGAACATGTGGGTATACAAAAACCGAGAATTCCTCTTTCTCCTAGAAACACCGCTAAAGCGAACCTAATCGATCAACTAGCAAGTCGAGAGCAAATTTGACCTAATAAATTTTCAGTCTTCATCCTAGGTTCACAATGGCTACCTACGAGAAAGCAAATCGAAGGCAAACTAAGCAAGCAGCTGCTTGTTTCATTTACGAGTTTCATTTACGAATGCTACCTACGAGAAAGCAAATCGAATGCTAAACATATAACAAACGAAGATACTTGTTTCATTTACGAGCTTCTTTGTTTCTTTATTCTATTTTTCCTTTTTTTTTCTCTCTCTTTTTTTATGTTATGTAGACACTAGGTTTCTAGAACGTCAGATTTGAAATGATCCAGCCTCTACTTAGACCCAGGCTACCGATGACGGTATACTCATGCATTTCGTTCAAGAGTGCAGCAAGAGGTGTGCCCCCTCGGGTTCATTTGGTGTGCCCGCTCGGTGCCCTTAAGACGTAGAAAGATGATCGCTAACCCACCACTTAGACCCAAACCATCGAAAAAGTATCAAGGTCGATGCACTCATATCGATTTTAGATTATGCTTTTAGGCATTATTCCTATCGACAACATAGTGTTGGTGTGCGCTCTTATTATGCAAAACAAGTTCATCGTCTACACGAAGTTAATCATTTGGATGGAGAGAATAAACAAGAAACTAGTCTGGCAGCTGATGCGTGTCAAGTTAAACAAGTTAACCTAAACTACCCGCAAGTGCACGACACGTGTGTAGTAATTAAGTGTCGATCCCACGAGGACTAATGTAACACATTCTAAGAATCAAAACTAGAATCAATGCTTGATGAAAAGAAATAAGGATGGTGAGATGCAAATATGATGATGATGCAGTGGATAAACGAGTTCTAAACAAAGAGACAAACGTTCTAGAATTCGGTTTCACCTCATAGCCTCCGAAACCTACTCTCGATCTATCTAATCGTGTATTCCCTATCAAGATATCTAAGACGGACGATCCTAATGTAGAACCTACCCTCTCTCAAGGCATAGGAACATGGCTAGATTGAGTCATCCCCTACTTTTGTGGCTGACACCCCAACTAAACCCCCGTATGATTCATGATTCGCCCGATTCAACCCTCAACCGTTACTACCCTACTTTCGTGGCCTAGTCTCGGTTGTTCTAAGCTTGATCTTCTAGAACTAGAATTTACCTTCCAGACCTTCTCGTAATCCCTAACACATGCATAAACGTGGTCATTCGTAAACACAAGTCATTAAGCGCTCGAACAAAGAATAGATTAACGAAACATGGAAATGCATTCATAAACAAATCAAAGATGGTTCCAGGATAGTCATGGGCTAATCACTTCTCCTAGAACAAATCTACTACTCGATAATGAGTCTAAAGAATATAAACGAAATAAGTAGAGTAAGAAGCATAGAAATATCAAATGAGATCCGATCCCGAAGCAATTCCCGGCTCCTTGTTGTGTCTCCCGTCAAAGAGGGCTCGTGAATGGAATAATGAATGTTGTGTACCCTCCTAGGGTTCTCCTCTGTGTTTGCTTCCTTCTGAACTCAATTTGGGATCCCTTTTTATACAAATTTCCCGTTAGAGAATTTCTAGGGAAGTTTTTACAGCCATCCCCCGGCGGGCTAGGAAGGCAATCCTCCATGCCCCGCGCGTGCTACAAGTGAGCACGACTCGGGCGCAACCTGCTAGACAACCACCCCACGCGGGCTAAGGTAGACACCCCATGCGGGCTATTCTTGAATATCAATCCGTGCGTGCTGAGTTAGCATGACTTGGGCAAATGCTGCTTGACGTTCAGCCCGAGCGGGCTAAGGAAACCACCCGCGGGGGCCTTGTCTCCTCATTTCGTGTTGCATTCCTTGCCCGTTTCTCATCTCGTTTGCTCCGATATAATCTCTTATGCGTGTACTTTGTCTCGTGTATGTTTTTAGCTCCAAAACGAACCAAATAAACATACAACCTATAAGAACATGAAAACACGAAAACAAGTAAAACGAATACAAAATCACACGTAAACATCGCAACTATCGTCATAACCATATGTAAAATCATGTGAGAATCGTGTACGAAAAGAGATGATCAAAATTCCCCAGACTTGAATGTTTGCTTGTTCCTAAGAAAACGTAAACGTGGAACACGTGGGAGATATAAAAATCGAGAATTTCCATTTTCCCTAAAAATACCGCTAAAGCGAACCTAATCGATCAGAAAAAAAGTTAGAGGAAATTTCGGCCTAATAACTTTCAGTCTTCATCTTAGGTTAACCATGGCTACCTATAAGAAAGCAAATCAAAGACGAGCTTAGTGAGGAGCTGCAATTCTCTCTTCAAAACGACACTTCAAACAAATGCTAATCACATAATAAAAGAGGATACTTGTTTTATTCTCGAGCTTCTTTATTCTTCCATTCCTTTTTTTTTCTTTTTTCTCTTTTTTTTTTCTTTCTCTTTTTTTTCTTTTTTTCTTTATTTTTCTTTTATTGATATTGCGAACACACTAGGCTTCTAGGACATCGGATTTGAAGGGGATTCAACTTCTACTTAGACCCAAGCTACCGATGACGATATACTCTTGCATCTCATTCAGGAGTGCAACGGAGTAGATGGCGTTTTTATGCGCCTTGCTCTTAGGACGTAGAAAGATGATCGCCAACCCACCACTTAGACTCGAACCATCGAAAAAGTATCAAGTTCGATGCATTCATATCGATTTTGGATCATGCTTTTAGGCATTATTTCTATCGATACCAGAGTGTTAGTGCGCGCTCTTATTTTCTGCAAAACAAGCTCAACTCATACGATCAAATCATCCTCGTAAAAGACAAATAAAGTATCATCAATATGAAGTATAATCATTTGGATAGAAAGAATGAACAAAAAACGAACTTAGCAAACTCGTCTAAACTTCTCATAAGTAACACTAGGATTTCCAAAGACTTACAACCCACTCGTTCCTCAACCAACTAATAAGCTCTAACATGCAAGATATTACGGAAAAGGCCAACTTCTTAAGTATCATAGGTTCAAGGTTCATCTCAAAACGTGGCACCAAACAAGTGCCTGGGAGGACTCGGACTCAACAAAAAAAAACAAACTAACCTAAGAAACACAAAAGAAAATGAAACGAAAGCACCTGACAAACGTGAGCTACTCCCCTAGACTTGAATTGAACGACGTCCTCAACGTGAAGCTCCGATGGAGGATAAAGAAGGTGAGGTCGGTTGTAGGCACCTGACAAACGTGAGCTACTCCCCTAGACTTGAATTGAACGACGTCCTCAACGTGAAGCTCCGATGGAGGATAAAGAAGGTGAGGTCACGGTTGTAGGTCTTCGGCTTCTTTTTTTAACGATTTTTTATTGTTTATATTATTTTCAAATAAACCAAGTCCTAAATACTAAACAAAAGAAAACAAATGCTGGGTTGCCTCCTAGAAAGCACTTGTTTAACGTCGTTAAGCTTGAAATCTTCATGCTTCATGTGTGCGCGATGGGTGGATCGAATAGGGAGATGGAGTTTCCACTTTTAATCGGTGGAGCGACTTGATGTAGCTTAAGGTGTTGCCCATTTGTTGTGAACGTTCCGCTCGAATCGCTCCATCATTCTACCTCTCCATGTGTGAAGCTTTCTCTACCTGGCCGAAAGTCACGAGATAGGGTCGTTTGTTGTGAACGTTCCGCTCGAATCGCTCCATCATTCTACCTCTCCATGTGTGAAGCTTTCTCGTACCTGGCCGAATGTCACGAGATAGGGTCTTAGGTTGCCCGAGAAAAGCATAGGACGAGAATTTAAAAGTAGAACTAAGTCACCTGATTGAAAGTCATGAGGTAGGGTCATTTTGTCGTGCCATCCTTTAGTCACTGCTTCCTTCTTTGGCACATCATGCACGGGATTCACTTGCTCGCTGCCCGAGGTTGAATCAATGATACCTGCATTGAAAAGTTTTATGACATCCTTTTCCATTACCTCGTGATCAGTGAGCATTTCTTGCGGCATCTTCTCATGTGGAGCGTCTTGCAGTGCCTCAATGGCACTCACAAATGAGTATAGACATTGGCTCCTTCATTGGTAAGTCCTACAACATTGCAAACTTTCATTAGCCCTCTGTCAAAAGGATCGGAAATACTTACTTGATAAAACGTGTCATTCGCCGCTTCGTCCGACACATCAACTCTATTGCATGACTCCTTGGGGCTGGACAAATGGAATTCAATCTTCTCGTCAGCGACATGTAGAGAGAGCTTCCCTTTTTGTACATCTATCTTCGCACCTGCAGCAGCTAAGAATGGTCTTCCAAAAATTATAGGAACGTTAGCATCTTCCTCGATATCGATTACAATAAAATTAGTGGAAATGAAAATACTACCTACTTTGGTGGGAACATTTTCAACAATTCCCACCGGATACCTTACCGAACAATCCTCTAGTCATAGATACACCTTGGTAGGCTTGATATTCCCGAAGTTCACCCGCTTATAGACCGAATGTGGCATTATGCTCATGCTTGCTCCCAAATTGCATAAAGCTTTGTTGATGTCAATGTCTCCTATGGTGCATAGGATGGAGAAGCTTCCGGGGTCCTTCAACTTCGGTGGCATCTTGTTTTGAAGAATTGCACTGCATTCCTCGGTGAGTGCTATTGTATCACTCTCTTTGATTCACTTCTCCTTGGAAAGAACCTCCTTAAGGTAATTTGCTCGCTTAGGCATAATTTGGAGGGCTTCCATGAATGGCATGTTGATGTCGAGCTGCTTGAGGTAATGGACGAATTTGGTGACGCTCTATCGATTCTTGCTGCTCACCAAGCGTCCAGGAAATGGTACAAGAGGTTCGTATGCCGGCGGAGCAATATATGGCTTCTCTAAATCAGGCTCATACCCTTCCATGATTGCAATTCTGCCCTCTCCTTTGTCTGTCGAATGTCCAGCAACGTTCTCTTGTGATTTGGAGGGCAGGTTCTCAATCGTATCCTCGCTGTACAAAGTGATGGTGTTTACATGCTCTCTCGGGTTAAAATCGGGCTTTCCGGGTAGCATCCCAGGATTCCGAGAGGATGATGCAGCCTGTTGTGCAGCAGAATTTTCAATTATCTTCACATGCTTGCTCAAGGATTCCGTTTGAGTATTCAGCTCATTTAACGCAGTCCCCACTTGAGTTTTGAGTTCATTCATCGATGCTCCCATTTCCTCGTTAAATTTAGCTTGAGTCGATTGCTGCTGCCTTTGTTCCATGATTAACTCAAGCATCACCGCCTCAAGACTTGACGAAAGGGCTTCAGCAGGTTGAGGAGCTTGTTGGAGTGGCTGAAATGGCTGCTCCCTTTGCTGATAACCCGAAAATTTTACCGGTTGTGTGGTGTGATACGAGAGATTCGGGTGGTTCCTCCAATTCGGGTTGTAGGTGTTGCCGAATTGCATGTTGCCTTGCTGCTGGGCGTAGTTCACTTGTTCCATTCCTTCTTGAATTGTGCATTGTTAAGCCATATGGTTCGTGTCTCCGCAATTCGCATAATAGATGGCATTCACCGCATTGCCCATCGCTCTTCCTTGATCCACTTCGTAAAGATCTCGTGTCTTGTTCGAAATACTTCTTGGTGTAGACCACATGGTATGGTTCATGGCAAGATTGTAGATAAGCTCATATGCCTCTTCAATGCTTAAGTCCATGAATGATCCTCGAGCAGCATTGTCTAACGTTGTTCTTTGCTCATACATGATCCCTTGTAGAATGTTTCGATCACGTACCACTACTCTAGACCGTGATGAGGACACATTCGTAAAAGGTCCTTGAATCTTCCCCATGCCTCAAATAACGTCTCTCCCTCTTGGCTTCTAAAAATTTTGATTTCTCCTCGCATTTGAATTGTCTTGCTCGGAGGGAAGAACCATGATAGGAATGTCGTGCAAAGCTGGTCCCATGTAGTGATCGAACAAGCGGGAAGAGATTGTAGCCACGTTTTCTCTTGTCCTCCAATTGAGAAAGGGAAAAGATGCAGCAAGATCGCATCTCCCGAGACTCCATGAATTTTGAATGTGCTTGAGCTTGAGGAAGTCTCGTAGATGTTGATGAGGATCTTCGTGATTTCCGCACATGAATTTTTTTTGGTATAACATGTTGATCATCGTGGTATTTATCTCGAATTGCTCCCTCACAATAGCGGGCATCCTTATTGCTGTTTGGACGTTGCTAATGTTTGGCACCACGTAATCGTGAAGAAGACGTGGTAGAGGAGCCTACGGTTGCTGTAATTGTACCATATTACTGACGGGTAATTGCGGCTGTCCGTAACCATCCAATACATCATTATGATTGTCCATTTCTCGTGGATTGGTCGTGTCTACACTTTCTTCTCCCTTGCCCTTCTTTCGCTTATTGATTGTTCTCCCTATCTCGGGATCGATTCGATGCAAATTCGAATTATCTTGAGATCGGGTCATGCACCTACGAAAGACAAGTAAAAAAAAATTAGTAAAAAGAAACGAACAAAAAAGAAAAACAAAAACAAAACATAAACAAGTATGATTCTAAATCTGAAACTAAGGCGTGTTGACTATTAGTCCCCGCAAAGGCGCCAAAAACTTGATGTGTGTCAAGTTAAACAAGTTAATCTAAATTACCTGCAACTGCACGACACATGTGTAGTAATTAAGGTGTCGATCCCATAATGTAACACGGTCTAAGAATTAAAACTAGAATCATTGCTTGCTGAAGAATGGTGAGATGCAAATATGATGATGATGCAGTGGATAAACGAGTTCTACACAAAGAAACAAACGTTCTAGAATCCGGTTTCACCGCATAGCCTCCGAGACCTACCCTCAATCTATCTATTCAGGCATTCCTTATCAAGATATCTAAGACATACGATCCTAATGTAGAAACTAACCTCTCTCAAGGCATATGAATGTGGCTAAATTGAGTCGTCCCTTACTTTCGTGGCTGACACCCTTACTAAACCCCATTATGATTCATGATTCGCCCGATTCTACCCTCAACCGTTACTATCCTACTTTTGTGACCTAGTCTCGGTTGTTCTAAGCCTAATCTTCTAGGACTAGAATTCACCTTTCAGTCCTTCTCCTAATCCCTAACACATGCATATACGTGGACATTCGTAAACACATCATTAAGCGCTCGGACAAAGAATAGATAAACGAAATGGGGAAATACATTTATAAACAAATCAAAAATGGTTCTGGGATAGCCATGGGCTAATCCCTTCTCCTGTAACAAATCTACTACTCAATCATGATTCTAAACGACATAAATGAAATAAGTAGAGTAAGGAGCATAGAAATATCAAACGAGATGCGATCCCGAATCAATTCCCGGCTCCTTGTTGTGTCTCCCGTAAAAAAGGGCTTGTAAATGGAATAATGGATGTTGTGTACCCTCTCAGGGTTCTCCTTTGTGTTTGCTTCCTTCTGAACTCAATTTGGGGTCCCTTTTTATACAAATTTCCCATTAGGAAACTTCTAGGGAAGTTGTTACAGCCATCCCCGCGCGGGCTAGGGAGGCAATCCGCACGGGCTGCCTACTTTCTCCATGCCTTGCGCGTGCTACAAGTGAGCACGACTCGGGCACAACCTGCTGGACAACCACCTCGCACGGCGCGCGGGCTTTTCTTGAATATCAATCCGTGCATGCTGAGGGTTAGCATGACTTGGGCAAATGCTGCTGGACGTTCAGCCCGAGCGGGCTAAGTAAACCACCCCACGGGGGCCTTGTCTCCTCATGTCGTGTTGCATTCCTTGCCCGTTTCTCATCCCATTTGCTCAGTTATAATCTCTTATGCTCGTACTTTGTCTCGTGTATGTTCTTTAGCTCCGAAACGAACTAAATACGCATAATAACCTATAAGATCATGAAAACAGAAAAACAAGTAAAACAGATACAAAATTACACGTAAACATCGCAACTATCGTCATAAACATATCTAAAATCGGGATCCGATCGCCTAGACAGGAGTTGTGCAAGTCTTGGATATAAGGAAGATTGATTCTCGGCGGAAAAGAGGGGAAAAGCTCTATGCTCAGTTTAGAGGAAATACGTTTTCATTGCGTAGATCGAGGCCGTGATGCAAGAAGACAAGGACTCCTTGGAAGGAAAGAGATTACAAAAACTAGCGCTTGGCTGTCAGGCGCAACCCTACCTGCTAACTACTCGACACACCTCTATCAATCCATTCTTTGCCCTTGCCACATATCCTCTTTCTTTTAAGCGTCCATCAAGTCTGTAGAGTTCAGTCCCGCTAGAATTGATCCAATCTTGTAGAATTTAGTCTTAATCAACCGAATCGTTCTCGGACCAGGTTTTCGAATAGAACTTCGATAGGCGAGAGGTGTAAGCACCGCGAGGTGTGAAGCCATCTCGTACTAAACGAAGCATAGGCAAATATTGATTTGATTCGCCGTTGAAGGCTCCTTTATTTGATACTAGCACTTGAGAGCGAAAGGAAGCCTCTTCTTTTGATGATGATCTAGCTATTATGGTATTTTAGTGTGTTCTTCCGGAGGAGCACGAATGCAAGAAGGAAGTTTAAGTTTGATGCAAATGGCTAAAATTTCTTCGGTTTACTGCCAAAGAGCTCGAGTAGATTCATGAATGTCCTGTAATTTCAGTATGGGCTTGCTTCGCCTATCTATTCTTTTATGGCCGGCTTGGAGCGCTTTCGGCCGATCGAAAAAGGAAGGGCGCCTTCTTACCGCACTTCGCTTGTACAGATCAAGCACCCTGGAGCTTGGTGCTTGATCTGTTTAATGCTGGAATCAGACCCGCTCCGACTAAGGTCTCACAAAGGTGCACCGGCTTCGCTGGATTGAAACTGTCTCTTTTGTGCCTGACCTAATCCTCTAGCTCTTTACTTGCCAGGAGAAGGAAAGCAATTCCAACAACTGAAACTAGCTCGTCAAGTATAGGATAGGATGCAGGGGGTACGTACCACCGTTCAATGACGTCTTTAGTCGGGCGGAAACTTTCTTTCGTGCTATGGCGTGCTTTTGAGTGCATTCATTGCTTTGAGGGAGCAAGGAAGCCTTGAGTTGGGCCCAATTAAACTATAAGCCCCTACGGATCTCTACATGCAATTTGCTCACTTCGAAAAGAGCGGACGAAAGCAAAGGGGAGGCCTTTGCTCTATCTGCTTCTTCCTCTTCCCCCGCATCTGATCGAAGTTTCATTTTAGTGCCCCCAGATAAAATAAAGGAGAGCTCTTTCTATTTCTAGGTGGGTCGCTTTGCTGTGGGAATGAATTCTATTACTTGATTGACATTGAAAGATATGTGTACCACACCGAACAAGCAATATGCCGATATGCTTGATGTACCAGCCAAGCCAGCTCGACCGTATACAGTATAAGGGATTTAGATAGAGGGTTCCAAACCTCTTCCCGTGCCTGAGGTTTTCCAGAGAGGAGATTTCTTTCAAGACCTAAAAACAAAATCCTGATTATGTTACATCCCCTGTTTACTGGATTTTACGGAGCTCATTCATGCACAACATCGTCGGGTTTGATCATAGAAAAGATTCTCTTCATGTAAACCAGCCTATCCCCTGTATGGGGCTTACACGGTGGTTGGAACTGGAAGGCGAAGAAGGCCTCCTTCCGGAGGGCCCGGGCCCTCAGTGAGATACCACTCTGGAAGAGCTAGAATTCTAACCTTGTGTCAGGACCTACGGGCCAAGGGACAGTCTCAGGTAGGCTACTATACCTCACCCAGGAAGATCTACAAATAAGAGTCAAGCCCATGGTAGGGGTACCAGAGTTCGGGGATCAATTTTAGATCGATTCAAATTGGACATAGATAATCTTTCATTTTATGATATTATATATGATAGTATAGGCGTGGAAGATTTATTGGGGTTATAAAAAAAAAGAATCCTCGTCTTTACAGTCTTATCAATTGTGATAAGAAAGCGCGTACAGGCTTTCAACCCCTTTTTCGGAAAGATTAGGGAAAACTTTTTCTATAAGTGTACTTATAGCTGGGAATCAAATTTGGAGTTGTAGAAAGGACTGAAGATACTATGTATCAAGACTCGCGCTCTCTTGCCACGCCTTTCACTCACTTGCTTGAGTCGGACTCAATCACTCTTTTTTTTGTTTGGAGGATCGACCAACAGCCGAAAAAGCCTCTCGGCCTGATATTCATAGGAATCAATGGGAGGATTTCGAATTGGTCAAGTGGGCTGGGAACATTCAACGCCTCTACAGCTGCAACTCGCCTGCATGAAGCCGGAATCGCTGCTGGAAGCTTGAAACTGACTTTAATGGGCCTCGTCGGGCCACCAACTGTTCAATCTCAATCTCCATCTGAGAGGGGAACAACAGCTAGAAATAGCTGCTAATACCCCGTAGGCTGAAGAGAAAAAGGAGGAATCCGCCCGAGGAGGGGCTCGCGTCTGATTAGCTAGTTGGTGAGGCAATAGCTTACCAAGGCGATGATCAGTAGCTGGTCCGAGAGGATGATCAGCCACACAGGGACTGAGACACGGCCCAGACTCCTACCGAACATCCTTGAAGGATGGAACAAGATGATGAAGAAGGCGGCGAAAGTATGAAGGCACAAAAGGCACTCCGACGGCCTGGAAGGAAGCATGAAAATCGTTGAAAAAGCCTTCTTGCTATTGATCGGGCTTTCATCGGCCTTTGGGATATTTGATTGAATGAGAGAATCATTTCTTACAGTGCAATGCCCAGAATTGGACAAATGAATGAAGATGGCATGAAGCCGATAGCTGCTTATCCGGATCCGGGCTTTCTTTCCGCAGGATGGTGCCGTTCATATAACAAACCTAAATATTTCTATTAATTGTTGTAATTCGAATTTCGCTCTTTCCTTTCGTGAGACAACGCACCAGGCCAGTAACTCGGCAGAAGCTATCTCCAACATTCCAAGTTCGCCAGACTCATTCCAGAGCGCTATAGAGGCGACACGAAGTACCATGCATGGTTGCCGAAAGCTGGTATCGCTAGTTGACTCCTCCTCGTCGACAGCCGGCAGTTGCCGCACTAGCCTTCCTTGCCTTCAGCCTAGCTGCCTTGTCTTAGCTAGCCCTTTCGGACTAGCCTTTTTCAGCTTTCTCGCTTCCCCCGGGACCACCAGCTAAGGATTCCGATCTTCTTTCTGAGCAGCGCTTTACTTTGGTTTTGACCTGGTTGGCATAGAACTCTATTAAGTTCTTTCCTCTTTTTCTTTCTATAGTGGAGATAATCGCACGTAATGACAGACGTATTATTAAATTGTGGTAAGAACAGCCGAATCTGAAGAAGCAGCTGCCACTAGAGAAAGAGAAGTATCAGCAAAAGCCGAATTCGCTGGACTGAGCTGCTCCAGACTTGTTTAATCGGTTTTGTTAATTGGCTGCACTCCCGGAATGAGAGACACGATGGAAGAAAGATTTTTTGAAAGATTGATATCTGTTAATAACCGGACTTCCTGCTCGCACGTCCCATATTAGCTCGGGTAGTCCCCGTTTCTGGTCTTTTAGTCGAGTTTAGCTCCCGACTGGAGGGAGAGGCAATGAGAATTGGTTAGCCGACATTGAATAAGTCAGGAAGAGAGGGCAGAAGAAGAGAAACTGGCTTCTCCTGTGTATTTATATAGAATCCAAATATTCTTTATACGACGATTCTAGGAATTGTTACGGGTAGTAGAAGTAAGCCCAGTGAAGCAGGCTTCAAAGCTTTAAGAGCTAGGCTTGCTGCTGGGGTTGCCAATATTTTAGAGCTCGGCCTTGAGCCTTTACCTACCTAAATCAATTCCCTTGCGCCGGATCGATCCTTTCTCTTCCTCTTGTCTAGTTAGTGACTTCGCCTCCCGCCCTTAATTAAGATAAGAGTTCGCAGGACCGGAAGTCAGAGCTCGAAAGTCAAAGTAAGCCTCAGGATCCTCATTCCGGGCAGCAAAACATTTACAGCGCCTGGTTCTTACTCAGAGTTCAGTGACAACACAGTCCCTCCTAGATAGAAAGTTCCAAGTAAACCTACCAGAAAAAAAAGGAGTAATATTCATCTCCCTCAAAGAGCTCATTAGTGGGTAACCCTGAAAGTAGAAAGGATGCAAAAACCTTATGTTAGAATGTCCCTATCGAGTTCCATAGCCCGGACAGCTTTGAAGCAACTCTTTTTGAGCTTTTGGGATTAAACAAAGCCAAAGTCTTCCTTCGGTCTGAACTCATAAACCTCTTCTCCCATTTTCCTCTTATGCTGGCCGATCTTAAGTCCCCGAAATGTCTGATGCGTTCTCACCTGCTGGCATCACCTCTTCCTCTTTTTGAATAGGGTTTTGAACTCTTGTCCGGCTAAAGTTTGATCGGCTTTCACACTTTTCAGCTATCAAAATTCAAACAGCTTTGCTTTTGCTTTTTTCAAAAAAGTTTCCTTCCACTGGAAGGGCTACTACTGCTTATGGGAGGGCTAATACTGGGGTTAGAAACGATTGCAACTGGATAAGCTGGCCTAATTAATAGATGGAGTTACTTGCTTGACACAACAAGGAATCCAACTTATACTCAAAACCCCAGCTGTTAGCTCCTTAGAACCTTAGGAAGGAAAGAGGTTAGCCCTATCAAATAAAGATAGATAGTTAGACCTCCCCAGAAAAAAAGGCATCCTCGAGGTAAATCAATCCATCTCTTATTGGCCCATCTGGACCCCGTATTTACCTGCGAAAAAAACAATAACCTAATATATAGCAGTGACTTCTTTCATCTCGTTTAAGAATGAAATGATGATGGCTTGAACTCTTTCGTAAGCTGCTCTCGAGGCAGTGGTTTGAAACCAATCTCCCGCAGTCACCCACCAAGCTGAGATTCTTACTACTAGCTTTTTAGGTCAATATCTGTACCATCGCTTCTATTTGATGTAATATAGTGGATAGATCGGCTGAAGGTGTGCTTCCCACGGATAAAGAGCCTAAATCCAATAGCAGATAAGCAGGTAAGACCGCCGGTTGAAGCTGATTGAGAGTATATGTAATACACTCTCCCTACGTCGAGAGACTTTCTTTCGGTAGCCATCTCGCTTTTTCCTTTCTTCGCTATCTTTTTATCTTTTACAGCCTCGTGGACGGACGAAGGTTTGCAGAGGGTGAGAATCGGTAGGTAACTCTTTCTCGATGGATTTCAGTTTGCCGGGTATCTCTTGATTCAAAAGGCAACGACTTCGCCTGGTCCTACCGAGAAAAAGCCACTTTGACTGCTATTACCACTGCTACTCAAACAGACACTCCTCCAGCTCTATTGATGAATAGGGACCCAGCCTGGGCTACAGCCAAACGGGAAATAGAAAAGCTCATTCACAGTCAAGGTACCCCACTTTAAAATCCTCAAATCCTCTCAGAGGATATTTTCGCGCCAGTTGGAGTCTATCGGAGAGCATCAAGCTCCGGCAGTTGGTGTCAGTATCTCAATTTCTCGGATGATATTGAAGAAAATCATACTCCAATCTAACGACGGTTGAAAAGGCAAGTGCTGTGGGCGCATGGGAGCAGATTACCCAAAAAATCCCTGGGAACAATGAAAAAAAAGATAACTCGGTAACAAAAACCTTAGGGGGCTGTATTGGCGAACTACCCGAGACAGAACCAGACTTGCGTAGGAAAGAAAACAAAGTAAGTCCTCTCCTTAGCTCTTAGGTTAGCTCGAGGGGAACTGCTGGCAAAGAATCCATGCTGGGAACAATCTCTCTCCGCTTTCATGTTATCACTTCCCTTGCCTTAACCCGGCCGTTTGAAACTGGGAAATGAGCTAAGGCTAAGCTACGCCAGAATCCCTTGTATGTTCATTAGAAAGCGTGAGAGAAAGGCACACATGCACGATGATCGATTACATACAGACGATGCCCCTGGCCCAGTGGAAAAGGCAGTGGAAGGATCGGCTGAAGCCGTCAACATTATCTAACCCAAGAGCTTCTTTTAAGTCTATATCAAAATGATCCCAAAACTCCTTGATGAGAATCTCATTAGAACTAGAAAATGACCTCATTGCCGTCAGTCGCGAAGAAGGAAAAATGTGATCGGATAATGGTAGCCGTTGTCCGTGTTTGATTGGGAAGTTCCGGTCCGGTAGTAGTGGCACAAACTCAACAGCAATGACATTCGGGGGGATATAGCTCAGTTGGTAGAGCTCCGCTCTTGCAATTGGGTCGTTGCGATTACGGGTTGGGTGTCTAATTGTCCAGACGGTAATGATAGTATCTTGTACCTGAACCGGTGGCTCACTTTTTCTAAGTAATGAAAGACCTAGATGGGAGTACTTCTTCCACCCCGTTTGTTTAAGTTTAAGTTCCAATGGGATAGGTCCGTTTGAGGAAGGATAGGGAACTTCTAGAAATGGAATTTTTCCCTGGTCCAGACCTCCTGATGGGCTCAAAAAATCCATGGCATGGCAAAACTAAGGGTATCATCCTAGTTCTAGTTGGCGACGTTGTTTGTCCCATCCTAGTTCTAGTTGGCTCGTCAACCGCCGCTCGCGCGGGTGCTTCCCTCTAGCGGAACGCTCCCCTACCGATGCATTTTGACATCCCACAGCTTCATCAAGTTTGAATTTGTTCATTTTGAATCTGGGTTCTTCTACTTCATTTTGATGTACTTATTATTGTTGATCCACTCTCTAGATTCGAACTGGCCCACTCAAAACAAGTACATGTTCGAGTATCATTCATCAACTCCTTATCAATTTTGATTCATTTCAATATGAACAATAATTCAACGGATTCAATCGACTAGAATATAACAAAAAGCTCCCACTAAAGGCAAAGAGAGGAGTCAGGAGCAAGATCAGCAAGGTCCGGGCCGAGAGCTTAACCGCGGGATGGAAGAGAGTTTAGGAGCGAGGAGGAAAAGAACAATGGCATTGCCAATGAGATTGCCCGGCTTACCATTAGATTATAAAAAATGAAAGCTACCTCCCTAGGGTTAGATATGGTTCTTTCCTATCCATCCTGGAGTGACGAAGTCATAGGCACGTAGGTTCAAAGCCAGACCGACTACTCCAAGAGCACTCATCCATAAACCGGTTACTGGTACAAATAACATAAAGAAATGTAACCAACGTTAATCTTTCGCGTATGTGGCGAGATTGATCCCACAAATGATCGGGATCTAGCATGGCCGGGGGGACGAAGGATAGGGCTCCGCTGTAACTGCCGATCTGGTCTAGTTCAATTCTTTCGATCTCTCCCCTTTCTTCTCCTTGATTTCACATAAACAACTGAGTTCCTTCTGCTCCTTTTGCGCTTCTCTTTCCGTGTCTATTGATCTCCCGCCCACTCATATTCTCTTTATCGAATCCTTCTAGGCAGATAGGACTACGAAGTGTATCCACGGCTTCTTGTGCCAATTTTTCCTGATACATCACTAATTCCCCTGGTGGTTGTTTTTTTCTCGTTGTTGATACCGGCAAGACCCAGCCAAGCCACTCTAAAATGGGATGTAGCCAAGTTCGAACGGTACCGCCGCTGCAGCTTCTTCCCCGTCGAGAGATGTCCCTTCTTCTTATCTCCAGCATCCTCTGCCCCGCTTTCAAGCTATCTCGAATCCCGTGGCATCGACATCACTTCTTGAAGTATTTCCCAGAAAATCGGCTTTTTTTCCCGAATTTGACTCTTAGCAACCTACCACTGAGCTAATAGCCCGTCGTGCGGGCCTCCTACTGGGGGCGGGGAGCCGGCGACCGAAGCCCCGTTGAACAGCGGATTGTTACTATCGCTTAAAAAGTGACTATCAATACAGATGAGAGAACGAAAATAAGAGTCAATGCAACTATTAATGTGATTATTCGCCCTTTCTTTCCTCCCGGCTATTCACGCCTTCCTTTCCTGATTCCGTAGGGGACACCACACCAGGCACAGTCCTTACGCATATCCCCGCCGGTTCGGCCTCAATCCAAGTAAGAGTCTTTCAAGCCATCAGGCCGCAGGCGGGCTCATTCTTGCACCCGGTGAAGCAGCTGTCTCGAACAGTACTATAAGAATCGGTATTGAACATCCCCCCTGTAATTGTACACGCTCCCATAGCAATAACATACTTTGGTTCAGGCATTTGTTCATATAATCTCACTAAGGAAGGAGCCATTTTCATTGTTACTGTACCTGCTGTTAAAATTAGGTCCGCCTGTCTAGGACTCGATCTTGGTACCAGCCCATAACGATCAAAGTCAAATCGGGAGCCTATTAATGAAGCAAATTCAATGAAACAACAACTGGTACATCCAACAACAAGAAGAAGGAAAAGGATTGAATAGAGGACCTCCCGGCCGGATGGGAAGGAGCGATAGAGGGACGATAGAGCGCGCTCAAACCTAGTCTCATGTTCTGGCTACCGAATTGCTAAATAGATTCATGGATGTTACCATCGAAGACAAGTTCAGGACTCCATTTGCTAGCCTCACGGATAATTTCATTACCCTCGACTGCAAGATCACGTCCCCCATATTGCTATCAATGTCTTCATGTCGCACGACCGTAGATTGCATATAGTAGAAGGGTTGGGGACATGAGAATCTCGTTTCTAACTCGAGATGGGATGACCGTTGTTAGAGTAAGATTATCTGCTGCTCTTGGTCTTTTTGGTCCCTTGTACCAGAGGAAGCATGTATGTGTCTTTTCTTCTATAATGCATAGCGAATTCATGTGTGGCATGGGCACCCTCAACCCGGAGTTCCACCTGAAGAAGCAGATCACAACCGGTGTAAAATACACGATTGCCCAAAAGGAAGAATCAAGCTTATCCTATTATCAGATCGAAACATTCACCTGTCGACGGACAAACCGAGGTATCTGCTTTATTGGGTAGAATTCTTATCTCTAAGTAATTGGTTGAATGAGGCAAAAAAGTCGGGATAGGTAGAAGGGGAAACTCTCTTTTTCCCAATCGCCCATGGCAAAAACAATGATGGCGTAGACTTGTCCTGGAGGCTCTCCGGCCGGGGAGGGGCTTGCTATCGAAACCTCCCGCACATACTCCGGGATTTCAAGGAATTTATTCATTCTCGATTCAATGAGAAGTTCAAGAGGGAAATCATTGAATCTAAGTGAAGCAGTAGCCAAAGTGGAAAGCAAAAGCGCAGAATTCCACTTTTAGAAAGGAAAATACTTATTGCTTAACGGAGGCCGACCATGTCTTAGCGGGTTTTGGTACATTCTCCGCGGATGTCTTGACTGAGAAAGGTCCACAGAAGGTTGGGAGATATCAAAGGGGAACCTCGCATGTGATCCTGTAGGCGCTACTCGGGAGGTATCTGGATTTTGTGGAATTCGGACATCCTTTCCGTGGACGTTATTGTTGCTACTAGTCAGTGGATGAATACCCGGTCAGACTAGGAATTCCCATCCATTGTCTCCGTCGAGGCCTCGTTTTATCCGAGTTGACTGATTCTCGATGGTTGCACCGCTGAATCGTGCCTCCTATATACCATGTTCGTATGGTGGCATGGAAAGTGGTTCAGGTAGCTCAGCTGGTTAGAGCAAAGGACCTCCCATGTATTCCTTGGTCAACAACCAAGCACAACTATCAATTCAATTACCGAGTTGCTTTCCAAATTCCTCCATCCCACCGATGAATGAATGATTCAATCCCCTCCCACTCACACGAGGATTGAGGAGGTAAACTAAGCAAATGGTTTAGAAACCATTGTGACTCAACAAGGTGAGTAACTGCACCACCGGAAAAAGAATCAGTCCATTTTTCCTTAGACGACAAGGCGATAGGGGAATAGTGCTCCAAACGCCACGCCGGGCTATAAGATACAGCTGTTGTACTACTTGACTGAGCCTCCGTTAGTTTTTCTGCAACGGCCGCAGACGCAGGAAGCAAGTGGCTAGTCTATCTTTGTCTCTTTTTTCTTTCTCTTCTTGCTCTTCTCCTATGCCGGTAAAATGATGTCTTGAGCAGTTATATATCGTTCTGGCTACCGAATTTCTAAATAGATTCATGGATGTTACCATCGAAGACAAGACACCCCAGGATCAGGATGCCTCACCGGGAACCCCTATTTCATCAACCAGACGGACAATGGGAAGCGTCTGAGCTCTACTCTACTAGACTATATAGGGTGAGCACGGGAAGTGGTCACACCAGCCAGCTGACCTTCATTAGACTCAAGTTCTTTATTGGAACTTCAGGGAGGAATGAAATGCTACCAATCTAAGAGGGCCTTGTTGGAAGAAAGGGATAAGGTTTGCATCGTCGCTAGCGAATTCCGTCCAGTAATGGAAGTAAAGAGGTGATAACGCTAGCTTCAAGACTGCAACGAAGATCTGGTCATAGCCAAGCCATTGTCACTTAGCGCATCCGAAACTCTCGTCCATAGAGATGGCTTCTCTCGGCTATCAAAGTGAGTTGGCATTCTTAAGCCAAGCCGGAGAAAGCCAGTGAGGTTCCAACTCCGCCGGAGACTTGCTTGACTTGATCAGATTGAGCCTTGCCCAGAAAGTGGAAAGATGCTTTATTCCAACAAGAAAGGGAAGGGCAGAGGGGATAACTTACTCGATCAGCATAAGCAATCCATCCCACCGTAGTCACAACACAAGGTAAACATAGGGAAATCACTTTGGCATTCCTGCTTCCACATCACATCTTTATCAATTCAATTACCGAGTTGCTTTCCAACGCAATGGATACATTGGTATATGCATGCTAGATAGTGGACAAGTCTACGCCAGTCAGTTCCTATAGGAGGGCTTGAATTCCCTGAACTCATGATAGTACCTTAGACCAATTATCTCGTTAGAACTTCGTTACATCGTTGTGCAACTCTTGATACCTATGGTGATTTGTCGCTGAGTCATTCCCATCTTAGGTTTAGTTTGCATTTGCATTTGCATTCCATCTACATTAGATTCATCACGTCTTATTCATTAGTTTAATAGCTTATAAGTCGCATCAATTCCTTGTGTTCGACCCTAGTTGCTACACGATCCGTATCCTTGCGGAAGCGTTAGTCTAGGTAATTTATTACTTGAGTCTAGCCACATCAGAGGTATCTGGATTTTGTGGAATTCGGACATCCTTTCCGTGGACGTTATTGTTGCTACTAGTCAGTGGATGAATACCCGGTCAGAGTAGGAATTCCCATCCATTATCTCCGTCGAGGCCTCGTTTTATCCGAGTTAACTGATTCTCGATGGTTGCACCGCTGAATCGTGCCTCCTATATACCATGTTCGTATGGTGGCATGGAAAGTGGTTCAGGTAGCTCAGCTGGTTAGAGCAAAGGACCTCCCATGTATTCCTTGGTCAACAACCAAGCACAACTATCAATTCAATTACCGAGTTGCTTTCCAAATTCCTCCATCCCACCAATGAATGAATGATTCAATCCCCTCGCACTCACACGAGGATTGAGGAGGTAAACTAAGCAAATGGTTTAGAAACCTTCGTGACTCAACAAGGTGAGTAACTGCACCACCATAAAAAGAATCAGTCCATTTTTCCTTAGACGACAAGGCGATAGGGGAATAGTGCTCCAAACGCCACGCCGGGCTATAAGATACAGCTGTTGTACTACTTGACTGAGCCTCCGTTAGTTTTTCTGCAACGGCCGCAGACGCAGGAAGCAAGTGGCTAGTCTATCTTTGTCTCTTTTTTCTTTCTCTTCTTGCTCTTCTCCTATGCCGGTAAAATGATGTCTTGAGCAGTTACATATCGTTCTGGCTACCGAATTTCTAAATAGATTCATGGATGTTACCATCGAAGACAAGACAGCCCCAGGATCAGGATGCCTCACCGGGAACCCCTATTTCATCAACTAGATGGACAATGGGAAGTGTCTGAGCTCTACTCTACTAGACTATATAGGGTGAGCACGGGAAGTGGTCACACCAGCCAGCTGACCTTCATTGTAGACTCAAGTGTTCTCGTTGAAACACGCGGGCATACTCCTTGCTTCTGGGGACATTGATCCGAAGCTCGAGTACGGTCCGTGCGCAAGAGATTCTCATCCCATATCTTCCCCTGGGAACATACTATTGAATAAAATCCCTGATCCGGCAACTAACGGTCATCCCATATCTTCCCCTGGGAACATACTATTGAATAAAATCCCTGATCCGGGAACTAACGAAGGCTTTGCTATCTACACGTGTTAAAACCCTAGCACTAATGTAATCTATATTTGATTTAGGCTGAAATGGAATTGACGAACAACCAATAGCAATACTACAAGTCGAATCACCAAGGCTGAAGGAGAATGGGTGGAAAGCGAAGAATGTCCGATGGAATACTTTCTTAAATGTATTACCGCATCCTCAAGGGTTTTTGATTGCCGAGTGAGAGTCATATTCAAGAGCATAAAGCTGGTCAACTCGAAAAAGGTTTGAATAACTTATGTTGGAAGGCTCTGAATTATCCGTCGCTACGCTGTTCCCAAGGGTTCCGAATCCTGGATCACAGTACAAGCCAAGCCCAGGGAGCAGCTTCACCTTCTCTCCTCCGCAGGCGTCTCCACTTCATTCAATAGCAGGCGGCCTACCCGCTTTCCTTTCGGTCAGCTGCCCCTCAACCGCTTAAGGGGACAGACTCCATTTTAGAAACTGGAATTGGCACATATGAAATTGAGCACAATTTAGCAAAGAAATAGCCCACTTGTTTCTCGAGAAGAGATGGGAAAGATGCTCAATATCATTCGAAGCCTTGGCAGCAGCAACTCACAGGTCAGACGATCGATCATGCTTGTCCAGACAGTTCGGACTTAACCTTATAGACCTCATCAGGAACTCAAATCGCTTAATATTATTGGGAATCACCTCCCCAAAAGAAGGGGAGATCTGCTGCTTACTGCTCACCCATTTATAGAATACAATCAAAATTCAGAAAAGTCTTGAACCTTCGCGCCGACCGTTCGCTTTCTCAGTAGCAAAAGCGCTCCCCGCCAAACCAATGAAAGTTGAGAAAGATTTGGCATATGGAAAGGCAGCTAAGAGCGCATCTGGTCTTCACGCAAACCCTATCCCGCTGCTGTTCTTGATCCTGAGAGTCAGGAGTTGAGAGTCCCTCATAGCAACCCCATGATGAGGACACTCTCCCCCGACCCTTCCTGCAACTGGTAGCATTGCCCTCATGGATTGGCCAGTTCCTATTTAGAAGGCTGCAACTTTTTAACCGCTGCAGTTTCTACTCCTGCTAATAGTTTAGCGCATTTCGGTGTTGTTATTATGGGGTCCTGAAGCACAAGGTGGAACAAACTCAAGCACTTGTTGATGTTTCAACAGGGCCAAAGCAACTCCTGTGTATTTTCCCGGGGAAACATAAGATTTAGGGGTTTGAGAGACGGAAAACAACGATTAGTGGATATTGGTACTGTCACTGCACAGCAAGCAAAGGATTGGGGATTCAGTGGTGTAATGTTAAGAGGGAAGCTGTTCGTACCAACTTACCTGCACCACTCGATGACGCAGTATGGGAAAGAAGGGGAAGAGGAGTAGACAATCAGGGAGGTACAGGCCCGGCGCATGAAGCAGGAGGAAATCGGTACAGAGCGAGGCTAGTATTTTCTCGTTAGTTGGTTCGGATAAATAGATTGCTTTGGTTCGGCTTGGAACCTCGACGTGCTACCGATCAAAAGTTTTGGTTTCAGAAGAAGGAATGTCTAATGTTTTTTTACCTGGAGAATTAATTGGATTGTTACGAGCAGAACGAACGGGGAGTGCTTTAGAAGAAGCGATCTGTTATTGAGCGATCTTATTAGGAATAACTCGAGCATCTTTGAATACTAATCCGCCTCGAATCAGATTTATCCTCTCCCAGCAAGAAAAGTCCTGCGCGCCTAACGCTAGCGCACCAAGGCTTTCTCTGATAGGGGCTCGTTAGCCTTGCCATTGTGGCACGTGTGTGGCCCAGTCTATAAGGGCCATGTGGACTTGACGTCATCCCCACCTTCCTCCAGTATATCACTGGTAGTCCCTCGTGAGTGCGGCACGCCCAAGTCCTAGAAGTGAATGAGAAATGAAAGAACTTCTGCTTCCGCAATGAGACGCAGAGCAACTCTTTCAATTGCCGCCTAATCTCCCAACATGCTCAAGAACCGAGAGCCGCCCAGTGCAAGGAACATAAGGACCGGTTGAAAGCTCAAATTCTTTCTATTTGGGATAACTACTTGAGCCGGATAAGAGGAAACTTTCACGTCCGATTTTTCTCTCGATATTTTCCTCAAAAAATCTGATTCGTGCGGATTCTTCCCCCAACTAACGAAGAGATCTTGGTGGAATTGCCACATATGAAATTGAACACAATTTGATGACGAGCCCCATCAAACCAATGAAAGTTGAGAAAGATTTGGCATATGGAAAGGCCTCACAAATGGAAGAACCTACCTCCCACCGGGCTCTACAAGGCTGCCTCATCTCTGGAAGCCCGGCTCGCGAGGCGTCCCTCTCGCTGTAGGGTTCCAAAACTCGCCTCGCTCTTGGGACATGCTATCTTTCCCCTCTTTATTCTCAAGTAAAGGGATTTTCAACTTATCCAAGGAATCTCTTTCTTGGAATTTGTATTTGAGAGAGAGAGCTATGCTAAGGGACTTCAACTGGCTAGTTTGCCTTAGCTGCTATCCCTGTGCTTAATAACTTGTCTTTTTTTTTCTTTCTAACTAGCCCACGGACCCTTACTTTCAGATGTGTGGTTTCAGCATACCGATAGAAAGAGCAATGAATGGAACTGCAACTCTTGCACAACATCCTCTTCTGGCATCAATGCACGCACTAACTGCTGCCTCCTTTCTCTTGATGGAATCTAACAATGCCCGAGCTCCAACTTTGCTTGCGTTCTTCACCGGCGAGGTTTGGAACCTTCTTTGCTATCATAGGCTCTGGGACATATGACTTGACTTTCTGGTGAGTTCATTGTCGGTGTTACAGAGATAAGGGATGAAGCTGAAGTTGTTAGCAGTATTGATAGTAGACTGACGGATGAGCAAATAAACCTCCTATCTGACCCCTATGAGGAAAATGAAGTGGTTTCAGCCCTGAAGCAGATGCATCCATGTAAAGCGCCCGGACCAGATGGCATGCCTGCACTTTTTTTCAACTCTTTCTGGCAATCAAAATCGAGGAGGTTCGGATGTGGTCAATTGTGTGCTTGATTTTCAAAACAATGGTGTCATGCCTGATGCAGTGAACCATACTTTCATTACTCTTATATTATTATTATAAATCCGGAGGCTATGAAGGATCTTCGTCCGATAAGTCTGTGCAATGCAATATATAAGTTGATGTCCAAGGTGATTGCAAATAGGCTAAAGCAAGTGCTATCCTCGGTGATTGATGAGTCCCAAAGCGCCTTTGTTCCGGGCAGGTTGATAACTGACAATGCTATGGTGGCTTTCGAGCTATTCCACTCTATGAAGAATAGATCTAAGGGGAAAAAAGGATCGATGGCGCTGAAATTAGATATGAGCAAGGCGTATGATAGGGTGGAGTGGGGCTTTCTTGAACAAGTAATGCATCAAATGGGCTTTCCTCATCATTTTGTCCGGCTGATCATGTATAACCTTTGAAAGGCCTAGTTTATTTATGCAAGGTAGGGGATTTAAGGTAAAGCACGGACATCAGACCGTACTTTGATAACTCGTGTTAACAACTCGTTTCTTACTCCCGTAGGGTAACCCGTGGCACAAGCCATGCTGTATCCGGTCACTCACTAGACAGGTCAGTCGCGAGCCAAAGCGGTAGGGGATTAGCAAATTAGCCCAACTATTAGTCTTTCTGCCCCATCTGCCCTAAAATTGTATCAAGAATGACTGGAAAGATAGAAACTAGATCTGATATAATTTGCTCATAATGAGCAAACCCAAAATCTTTGTAAATATAACCAATCAGGGGCATGCATAGATCGTTCACTCTTTCAGACCCTCAAAGTGGATTCATTCGATTTCAGCGAGTGAGAGGGGAAAGCTGCTTACCGCATTTCCGGGTTGAATGAGGGAAAGCCACGACAAGGGTTCGGCCAAAGCAAAATCAAGAGAATACGAGTTCGGGCTATGAATCAGAGATGGCACTAGCCCCATGTATTCTTTAGCCAATTCTCTTATAATATAATACTGAGGATGTATGCGGCGATCAGGTTTTGCCAGCTGCCTGTGATAGGAAAAAGAAACCTTGATCAGATAGTTCGTGCGCCCACCTCGCCTTTGATCTTTCCCAGAAGTTCAAAGCATCGAAGATGAGTACATGAAAAATGCATACACGAGATCTAAATTTTTATGCCTAATCCCCCAAATAAAATGCATACACGAGATCTAAATTTTTATGCCTAATACCCCAAATTGAAGATTCTAACGAAGGGGGGTGTTCATATCTAAGTCCTAACTAGAGCCTATAGCAGTACGAAGTCGCTTACGCCGAAGGTCGATTGAACATGTTCGGGTGCATACAAATGTCGGGTTTGACGGACGAATTCATTCCCATGTAGATAAATACAAGAGATGGAAACCTCAGTATTAGCTCGATTCCCTGTTTGATATAAAGGCCAAAGGGAAGTCCTTTCTAACTAGTGCATTTCTTAGAGAGAGTTCCTACTTTCTCTGCCCCGTTCGGTCCTTGGATACGTTAATGACCTGTAATGAGTTGTTTAGGTCTGTTTGGTGCAGCTTCAGCGGATGAGTTGTGGTTAGGGGTGAAATGCCACTCGAACCCAGAGCTAGCTGGTTCTCCTCCTCTGGACGCTTGGCGCTCCCGTGGTTCGCAAGAAGGAAAAAGGACTCATCCTTTGTTGCATCTGGCACGATGTTCGGAAAGTCATATCTTTCGCCTTGGTGGAGAGGAGGCCTATTCGCAGCCTTTTATCCGATACAATACGCACCTTACCTGAAGATCAAATTCCCGAGCTGTAGGTCACGTGACCTGCACCGAGTTGGTGGCTAACTGGGCTTTTTCCTTGATCAAAGCAGATCAACTCGCCCTCTTTGGCGCCCATTCCTAACCAGTTCCGAAAAGGTTCCCTCATTGTGTGAGGGCTTGATTGAGAGTTTGATTTCTTATGCAGTGGGAAGCTTTGCTTCGTAGACAGCTTCGCTTCTTCGTCGCTTCTTTCTGGCGACTAGCTTCTCAAGTGGGTGGCTTGGTAAGCTACAAGCTACCTTTTTTTCCCTATCAAAACGATTAGGGTCGTATTCTATGGTTACGATTCTACCATATATGTCTTTTGCATTTCGTCGAAAATCAATTTTACGGTATAGACGCTTATGACCTCCCCCTCTATGCCTTGCGGCTCTGACATTACGACCTTGATTGAGACGGAAAAGAGAGATATAGAACGTGTTCCGTGATTTCATTCTAGTCAGTCTTAGTAGTCAGTCAATCCACTCCCGATAGGGATGAAAGTCAGAGGCAGCAGTCCCAAGGTCAGGGAAGGACTGTAACAGCCCCGAAAGAAGGAAGTTCGGAATTACAAAGTATACTTTAGCTTTAGAAAATAGGCTTGAGCAGAGCCCTTCCAGTTCGAGTCTGGGGAGTTTCATATAGAAAATCAAAGCAAAAATTCCTTACTCTTTAAAGTAAGCAATTGAATACCATCTGTATCGTGCTATTCCTTCTGTCAAGACTAAGCGATGGAATAGTCACGTTATGTATAGCCTTAGGACGCGCAGACCTTTGATTGCACCTTCCTTCAATTAAGGTGTGAGCTAGGTAGTGTCTGGCGCTGGAAAGCCTTAGAGAGCAGCTTTGTCTTAAGCATAGAGCTGGGAAGGGCCATCTTAGGAAGCGTATCTCTTTGCTGAGGAAGGCCCGACGCTGGGAAAGGATTGGAAGGAAGTAATTTGCTCTTATGCTACCGTAACGAGAAGAATGAATTCCGTCTTGACAGAAGGAATAGCACGATACTGATGGTATTCAATTGCATTCTGTTTAGTACTTCAGGTGCTTTTGTTGCGTATAATGTAAATCCCGTAGCGGATCAATTCCAACGAGCCTTTCAAACTAGTACTTTTTGTAATCGACTGGCACTGTACGAAGTATTTGAAATACGGGAAAGAAATACCATTCAGGTAATATTTCCGCTTGTTTAGTACTGCTAACTATTATAGGAGGATGCCGTCCTGAATGATTTTTTCCCACTTGCTTTACTCCTTTGAGTGGCTTAATTTTCGTTAATATTTTTTTCTTGTTTTGATAGAACTGATTCACTATTTCTTTGTTTTTTTTATCTGATGCAAGCTTTCCGTGGTCTACAGATTTTTTTTCTTCTTGATTTACATTAGAAAATTGCTTAGCGTAGAAGATCAATCATTGAGCCTTACCTTAGGCCACTACCGAGCAGCTGGAAAATATGTTGGTCTAGCGGAAACAATTAGAGGGTTTAAATTGATCCTTTCCGGCCGGGGAGTACCTTTGCTCACCCTTTCTTCCTGCTCTGCTGACGTGAGAGTTTCTTCTCATCCAGCTCCTCGCGAATAAAAGGACTAAAAGCTAAGGCCGAAGCTCTTTGGGCGATATTTTAGCATAGCGCGGGCAGATAGCGGGAATCGAACCCGCGTCTTCTCCTTGGCTGTCGAACCTGCAATCTTCAGGTCATGAGCCTGATGAGTTAACCATTACTCTACCCCGTGTCTTCCCAGCAGATTCTACCATATATGTCTTTTGCATTTCGTCGAAAATCTATTTTACGGGATACTAGCTGAAGCAGGTCAATTGTGCAAGATCGAATGAGGATAATGGGGAATGCTTTGAAAACGTAAGCAGCTTTCCCCTCTCACTCGCTGAAATCGAGTCGTAAATTAGATTGGATGGGCCGATGGGGAATCAAATTTGGAGTTGTAGAAAGCCACTATTCGTTCGATAGCGGAAGTCTGAATTTGCTTTACCTGACCCACAGCACAACGCCCATTCGCTTTGCGCCCGACTAGGAAGACGTGGATCCAGGGAACCAGGCTCGGGCATATCTAGGCTAATGTAAATTACCAAAGGGATAAGTCGATCGGTCTTGTTTCTCGGGATGAGATTATCATGCACTACGCCAGGCTAAGGGGCTGCCTTGATATTAAGTAAGGTGTCAAGGCGGTCTAAGAAGGCCACAAAGTCTGACTGAGTCTGTTAAATATAGGGTTAGATATAGTGGAAACATATACGTTTATACAAATTTGATTCATAAACCTTGCTTGTCGTATTGTGAGATGTAACATGATCACTCCATTTAAAGGGATTCAATCCCCAAACCCCATTTGAGGCAGACGACAAGAAGGATGTCGGAATCCCGGAGGAAATCGAGTTCACGTCTTCTCCAGCTGAACAGAACATCTTTCTTAGATGGTTGAATGCTGCTATGGCAGAGGTGGGTCGACTTATGTGTTGAAGCGACCCGGACCCTCTTTCTTCTCCTGCTGCCGATTTGGCGCCCCCGCCATTCTTGTAACCGTCACCTGTAATCCGCGCAGGTGTGTCCGCACCCCTCCGAGCGGACGAGAAAGAAAGGATTTCTCGGAGCAACCCCCTGGTTCCAGACCCAGGAGTCACCGTAACCAGTCATCCATAATATCAAATAAATCATTTTCATCTTTCTTTATATATAGAAATATCTCTTTTCTCTGTCTTTTTTCTTCGATTTGACGCCCCACATTTCATTTTACCAAGTTCAATGTTAGCCAGATTAGTCAATTTTACCGGTCTGTCTGTCCCTAATAATTAATTCTCGCTGGCCACGGGATCGACAACCCGGGAGCAGATTCCCCACCGGCAGGGGGACAGGAGACGGCCATCTCAAGGCAAGCCGGAGAAAGCCAGTGAGGTTCCAACTCCGCCGGAGACTTGCTTGACTTGGTCAGATTGAGCCTTGCCCAGAAAGTGTGGGATGCGATTCACCAAGCTGGGGCAAACTAAGCGCGGGGGGGGGGGGGGGGG
>CM071860.1:16743917-16772986 GCA_036759665.1 Gynandropsis gynandra
CAATCAATGGTCCACAGCAAACCTACTCCTTTTATCCTACGGTCTAAACTCTATGCGTGAAACACACGCGCCTTTCTTTTCAGTCTCCCGCGTCAGTCAGCCAGACCTCGGTATACTACATTTTGTTAAAATTGCATTTGAAGCATCTCAAAGTTTTGAACATTTTACAAATTGGACTTGAAGTTGTGAACTGAAGAAAGCCATGTCCCTCTCAGTCTTCTCCAAATTGGTATATTATATAATACAACCTTGAATTTCATAAAGTTTCTAAATGTTAATGAAACAAGTATTTACTATGAATTTGAATGGTTGATTCAATATGACCATTTGGTTGCCAATAGTTTTTCGTGGAAATCTATTATCCTGAGTAATATGGTATTTACGTGATCTACAAAAACAAACATTAACGATTTCATAAAAGCATGTATAAACAGTAAACCATTAAAATAAATAGTCGTGTATGTGATGAAGTAATGAAAGTTTTGGAACATATTTCTTTTATAGTTGAGTGGTCACTTAGTAATTTCATCCATGTGCTTTCCGTTCCTCTCTCCGGGTAAAAACGTGTCGCACTTCGTCCTGCAACTTTTTCTACAGTCGTCGTTTCTGCTGCAATTCGTCAAAAAATAATTGATATTTAACTTGCTAAAAAAACGAGTTATTTCCTTTGATTAAATTATTTGATTTTCAAAATTATAATATATTAAAATTATTTGTTAATTATTTTCAAATCATATAAAATATAAAACTACTAATTCAAATACAAAATTATTAAATATTAAAATATTAATGAAAATAAATTTATAAAAAATAATTATAATAAATTATTTGTTAATTATTTTCAAATCATATAAAATATAAAACTACTAATTCAAATACAAAATTATTAAATATTAAAATATAAATATTAATAAATTTATAAAAAATCGAAACATAAATATATTTTTATAATATATTTTTTATTTCATAATAAAAATATATTAATTTACTAAAAGTAATAATATAATATATATTATTTTTAAAATAATATTTAATAAATATAAAAAAATTTATAAAATAGAAAAATAGAAAAACATCTAATTTATATATAATTTTACAGTGAACTCGTCATTAACTCGTGAACAAGTAAGGTCTAATCATTTCCAATTTAAAATTAAAATGAATTGAAAAATATTCAGCTCTATTACTGGTTCACTACTCGTTCAGATATCAGATATGATTCGATCCAGCTCAATTTTATCCTACCTACTCATACCTCTCAGTCGTTGCTTGGAGATTCTGCTTTTGTATCTTGGCGAAAAAGCAAGACAGTGAGCATTTTTTCGAAGCTTCTCGCTCGCATGGCGGTTTTCATTGGGTAAATCTTGGGATTCGAGGGGAGCGAGATATGGAAAACTCATGGGCGATGAATCGCGGCTCTACATTTCCTCCGGTGACGATGGCTGTCGCTTCTTCGTCGTTGGCGCCACCAGAGTCTCGAATTCAGGTGGTTGCTCATGTTTTGATCGTGACTTATATCTGAGTAGTTGTTCGTTTTTCGTTGTGTATGTATTTCCGAACTTATCTCTGTGTAAAGTGGATATTCCCGTTTTTGTTTATGCATTTTTTGTGTCTTTTTTTAAATTTCTGGCACTCTGGTTTTGGTTGCTAATATAGAGTTACGCCCTAGGAAATTCACCATTATTGCTTGATCCTCGTGTCTGCTTCTCCATGGTGAGTTAGTTGAGTTTCAATGTAATGCATACCTTAGGTTATATTCTACTACAGTTTAAGGAAACTTTTTTGTTTGTTTTGGTTCATGAGTACGAGTTATCTGTTTTCCGTCATAATTTCATGATTTGGCATAAATTTATTGTTTTCCGTGGACATTAGGAGGAAACGACTTTGGGCGGCTCTACCTATCCACATTTTGCCCAATGTTCAAAATCTGTATTTCGTGGAAAGACCCAAGATACTGTGTTCCGGGGTACGTGGAACTCAAATTTGTCTGTGTCAAGTAATTGGGAGTTTGGAAGTTCAACTGTAGCTGTTCTGCCATGGCCTCAGTCGCAAATTTGGTCCGATGCTAATGAGGCTTCTCATTCTAGGAATGTCTATGATTCTGGAACCGTTGACCCCAGTCATCATGTATCCGTGTCTCATGCATTGCCTATGGATGCTCGAAGGAACCATCACACAGAAAGGGAAGGAGCAAATACTGCACCTGTAGTTTCATATGATGTTCTGAGTGTGCAGCGTGGTAGAAAGTCTATTTTTGACATTAGCTTCAATGCTGGGAACCTGAGTACTGGGTGTTTGAGCCATCCTAATGCTGTAATCTACGATATAGCACCTGATCAATCATCATATTGTACCACTGGTTGCATCCGTGTCTTTTGTTTAAATAAAAGTAAGTAGTCAGTACAATGTGTTTGATGTTTCTGTATAGACCTTCCAAATCTCCTAAAAGAGCTCATTTTCTTAATCAAATCAGGCGGCCATCTACTTCTTAGCAATACTGGATATATGATTATACTCTGTTTGTGCCATTCTTGGCCCATGTCCGTATCTGGCTTCTGTGAGGTAATTTTTTTTCGCTCTTATGTAAATTCATAGTTTTGAATAAATTAAATGTTTGAAATGCAAATGTTTTATTTTTTGCTTTTTCTTTAATTATGTGATTGTTACCAGCATTCAGGGTCTTCTGGAGTCAACCCAGGTATTGTTGTTCATCTAGAAAGTGGTCAGACTATTGCTCAGTGGCGCAGGTTATATTTTCAGAAGCTTGGGGTAAGACAATTTTACAGTGAACTCGTCATTAACTCGTGAACAAGTAAGGTCTAATCATTTCCAATTTAAAATTAAAATGAATTGAAAAATATTCAGCTCTATTACTGGTTCACTACTCGTTCAGATATCAGATATGATTCGATCCAGCTCAATTTTATCCTACCTACTCATACCTCTCAGTCGTTGCTTGGAGATTCTGCTTTTGTATCTTGGCGAAAAAGCAAGACAGTGAGCATTTTTTCGAAGCTTCTCGCTCGCATGGCGGTTTTCATTGGGTAAATCTTGGGATTCGAGGGGAGCGAGATATGGAAAACTCATGGGCGATGAATCGCGGCTCTACATTTCCTCCGGTGACGATGGCTGTCGCTTCTTCGTCGTTGGCGCCACCAGAGTCTCGAATTCAGGTGGTTGCTCATGTTTTGATCGTGACTTATATCTGAGTAGTTGTTCGTTTTTCGTTGTGTATGTATTTCCGAACTTATCTCTGTGTAAAGTGGATATTCCCGTTTTTGTTTATGCATTTTTTGTGTCTTTTTTTAAATTTCTGGCACTCTGGTTTTGGTTGCTAATATAGAGTTACGCCCTAGGAAATTCACCATTATTGCTTGATCCTCGTGTCTGCTTCTCCATGGTGAGTTAGTTGAGTTTCAATGTAATGCATACCTTAGGTTATATTCTACTACAGTTTAAGGAAACTTTTTTGTTTGTTTTGGTTCATGAGTACGAGTTATCTGTTTTCCGTCATAATTTCATGATTTGGCATAAATTTATTGTTTTCCGTGGACATTAGGAGGAAACGACTTTGGGCGGCTCTACCTATCCACATTTTGCCCAATGTTCAAAATCTGTATTTCGTGGAAAGACCCAAGATACTGTGTTCCGGGGTACGTGGAACTCAAATTTGTCTGTGTCAAGTAATTGGGAGTTTGGAAGTTCAACTGTAGCTGTTCTGCCATGGCCTCAGTCGCAAATTTGGTCCGATGCTAATGAGGCTTCTCATTCTAGGAATGTCTATGATTCTGGAACCGTTGACCCCAGTCATCATGTATCCGTGTCTCATGCATTGCCTATGGATGCTCGAAGGAACCATCACACAGAAAGGGAAGGAGCAAATACTGCACCTGTAGTTTCATATGATGTTCTGAGTGTGCAGCGTGGTAGAAAGTCTATTTTTGACATTAGCTTCAATGCTGGGAACCTGAGTACTGGGTGTTTGAGCCATCCTAATGCTGTAATCTACGATATAGCACCTGATCAATCATCATATTGTACCACTGGTTGCATCCGTGTCTTTTGTTTAAATAAAAGTAAGTAGTCAGTACAATGTGTTTGATGTTTCTGTATAGACCTTCCAAATCTCCTAAAAGAGCTCATTTTCTTAATCAAATCAGGCGGCCATCTACTTCTTAGCAATACTGGATATATGATTATACTCTGTTTGTGCCATTCTTGGCCCATGTCCGTATCTGGCTTCTGTGAGGTAATTTTTTTTCGCTCTTATGTAAATTCATAGTTTTGAATAAATTAAATGTTTGAAATGCAAATGTTTTATTTTTTGCTTTTTCTTTAATTATGTGATTGTTACCAGCATTCAGGGTCTTCTGGAGTCAACCCAGGTATTGTTGTTCATCTAGAAAGTGGTCAGACTATTGCTCAGTGGCGCAGGTTATATTTTCAGAAGCTTGGGGTAAGACATTCGCACCCTCTTGGGATTCTTAATCTGGATAACGTTTAAGGATGTTTAAGGGGAACTGATAGTTATCATCTTGTTTTTCCTTTTGCATTTTATGTTACATTGTATTGCAACTGCTCAAAGATTTGTTTCGAGCAAATTCGCTGCACTTTCTTGACTTTCAGATATGTGTGTAGTTGAGTATGTAGCTTTAGGAATTGAATTTTGAAGAGAGTCACATTCTTAGGAATCTGAAGGCCAGCGTCATATCCTCGGCTTTGCAAGTAGATGTTTGATTATTTGATCTTTCTATGTTCACGCATTTGAGAGTTCTGTTTTTTACTGGCATGTCTCTGAAGACAAAAGAACTCTGGATGGTGATGTTTTTATGATGCTTTAGATCAGGGTCCTTGAAGATAATATTGGGTGGGACTGGCCTCGGGGATTGTCAGCTGGTCTGTCCAGATCAAGTGCATCTACTTCCAATAAAACCAATTCCTCTGATTTGGACACTCCGATAAGTTCATATCTGAGCTTCTTGAAATCTCCACAACCTGCTGAGAAAATACTTGCTCCCAAGCCCTTAGAAATAGGCCAAAACCCAAGTGAGATTCTGTTTGATAATGAAAAGAGAATTCAGGAGTTTACTCGCTTACTTCCAAGAGCCATGCACAATGCTTTGTCTAGCAATTTTAATCAAGTGTTAGATAATCAGATACTACGCCTGGCTTCTGCAAGGTCATCACTAGCCAGGGCAGTTAATCTATCTGAAATTGCTTGTGGTGGTTCCGTAGTTAATAACAGTTGTTTGTCTAGTTCAGATTCCAAACACCATAGTTTATATGTCCCTGCTAAAAGCAATAACGGCAGAGTGCCTGCAAAAGATACTGCGATTGCAAAGAGGGATACAGCCTTCTCAAACATAGAGCTGAAGCTTGGGCAACCATGTCAGAAGATCCAACCTTCAAGATCTTCATGCTTTCCTGTTGATAGTTCAAAGCTTGTAGATACAAGTGTCGATTCATCAAATACACTATTCTCCGGACAGATGAGTTACAAAGGTGAGAACACTTTCTAGATTTTTTTTATACAGAATTGCAAATGCTTTTGTTGCTGAGTCAGCCATTTTATGTGAACAAGGAATACTTGAACAATTGTATTTGGATCATTGCAGTTGCAACTCGAGGGGAAAAGGAACATACTGAGAAATATTTCCGTTGTGCATCTGGTACTCCAAATTTCATGGAAGGAAAAAAGGCAGTGCCAATGGATTTGGAAAATTATGCATCCAGTGTGACTTCCAGTGTGCAACCAATAGAACACTTTCATGAGCTTCCTAGGGGTTCTCAAAGCACCAAAGCAACCGGTAGTGATTTCAGTAGGACGGAATGTATCTCTGAATATATACATTCCGGTTCTGATGCTACCCGATCTGGTCCATTTAACATCTCTGCAAATTTGATTGGTCTAGAACGAGTACCTAATGTGTCTGGTAACAGGCTAGACATATCCCAGGCCAGGGAAGATCGAACAAGGAGTGATCCCACTGGTTTGAATGCTTTACCTGATTTTGTTGCTGATACTAAACACCAGATTGCAAAATCATTTTATTTGCGCCAAGCCACCCCCAGTGGCATAGTTACTGGGTTTTGGGCTGTGGACTATGGCACTGATGGTTTGCACCAACCATCAATTCGGCGAGGAATACCTACTAATTTAATAGATATGTCACATGTATCAGGTAGAGACGCCATTTTTGAACGTAGTGCATGTACCACTGGCCCGGCTCCCATATCCACATATTTACCTGCACGGAAAGGGGACATTGGGCAACCATCACTAGATTCAATGAGTTCTCCTTCGGGTAGTGTACCACATGTGCTCAATTTCTTTCCTGCATCAGCAAGACCAGAGAGGACGAACAGTAGCCCTTACATGCTCAATGACCAGATGAGGTTGCTTGCACTGAGGCAGATATCAGATTTGTCCAAGCAACATCATGAATTCTCTTCTACTGCACATAATCAACAGTTAGATGATGTCCAGGCGCCCTCCCGTCTGAATGGCCAACTTTCACTTAATCATTCAACAAAAGCCATGGATCAAAAGCATGACAGCCAAAAGTCTGTTGGAGTTCCTCCACCATCAAATCTGACTGCTGCTACTAACATCAAATATGTACCTGAGAGAGGTATATTGATTTGAACCTTTTTGTTGTAGATTTGCATATTTATAGTCTGAATGCTCTGGAGAAATGTTTTAGCTGCCGTGGCTTATGTGTTTTGACAGGAGATGCTCCATTAAATCCAACAGACAATGGTTCATCTGCTCTTTTTTCAAGTAAAGCTCTCTTGGATGGACCGGATCAATCAAGGTAAAATGCGATCTGTTTTTCAGATTCAATTGCAGCTTTTCCTTCTTATATTTTTGTTATTTGACTACATTACGGGCCTTGACTTATGCTATTCAATGTTCCAGAGTTGAGATAAGTGATATTGCTGAAAAACCTGTAAATAATGGAAAGCATTGTGACAGACAAGCTAGCTCATTGTTCCAAGGAAACTGTGGCTACCGAACACATATAAAGCAACTGGAAGAAACTGGCGAGTCACGACCTGAAAGTTCCTCAGGTTTATCACATCAACAAGTGGATTCCTCAAAAGATCTTGTTGTTGCTAGTGAAAAGCAATTTACACTTGATCAAAACGGGAACTTTAAACAGAAATCACCCACAGGAATTATTTATGATTCCTCTCTCTGGAAGGCTGTACCATGCAAGCAGAAAGTGATCACTGATGTGAAGCGTGTTGAGTGGTCAGCAGGTGAACTGAGCCAGGACAGACATGATGAGGACCGGTTGGAAGATGCTGCTGCGAAATGCACAACTGGATATTTGCAGGTATCAGCTGCATTAAAAGAGCATGCAGTTTCTAAGAACTCTTTTAAAACTCCAAGACATGCTGTTACACGGACATCTGTTGAAGGTAGTAACCTGGCTCAACTTACCACTGATCGTGGTAATACTGTAGGCATCAGTAATCCTGCGGCTGATGAGGGATCTGGTATTCAGAAATGCTGCACATCAGATGACACTCTTGGAAGTGAAGAAAGTGTTGAATTTATGAAGGAAGGATCTTCTGAAGTTCTGAAGAATCAGTCATCTCGCAGTCTTTTAGATGAGCTTAAATTTATAGATTCTTTGATCTGGAAGAAAGGAAGAAAGCACACCCCCACTATATCTTCTGAAATGACTAGTCCTTCAAAACCTGTTCGGAAAATCTCTGAGACTGCAAAGAAAAAGTATGATGCAATATTTTTACATACTGAACAGTTAATATGCTCTGAAGACGCCCCCTCCTGGACTTGTAGAAACGAAGAGGTAACCCTACTGACCTGCAAAAAACGTCGTGTTGACCATCCGGATATCTCCTTGCCATTCATAGGACCTGAAAAGCATGCTTGTTCTTTGACCAAGAGGAAATTGCACAAGAGAAACCTTCATGGACCAAATAATCGACGAGACCCTGATGATGACTTTACATATGAGCCAAGTGACTGTGTTCATGAAATGCCTCAGAGAAAAAGGATAAAGGGCACTCATATTGATTCTTGCAGAATGTATTTCATCCCTGGAAAAGGTCATAACTGTTCTGTAAAAGCTACCAATTTGAACAGTGGAAATGCGTGTTCTAACCAACAGTCAAATTCCTTCTGCAAGAAAGCACAACCTATTGTACATGGGAAGAACGGTGAGCTATCATGTGGTAAAGTGTTTGGAGACATGCCGAAGCCAACGAAATTTCTCTCCCTAAGAAAAATTCTTAAAACCACCACAAGATGTTCTCTTGCTAGAGACAGCAAACCTGGATTGATTTCTCTGAAAAAGCCCGTGAAAAATCGTTTTGGTGGAAACCGTTCTAACTTCAACCCTAAATGCAGATCGAGGAATATGAGTAAGAGGCAAAAGGTCAGAACTTCTCTGCAGTTTGAAATTAACATCAATGATTCGGTGGAAGAAGCCAAGAGATTGTATGCTAAGTGTAAAGAGCAATCTATTGATAACATAGCAAAGCTAGTGGAAGAGGACAGTGGTGAAACCAAGAGCGGTGGTACGAGTCAGACAAGGGAGAAACATGTTAAACTGAGGCCCAAAGTTAAGGAAACTCGGATTCGCAGTCTCTATGAGTTGACAGTAAAAGGTAAAATTGCAAATTATAATAGATGTATCTTCATAATCACGAAGAAATTTGCCGGTGCCACAACCTTGGTTACAACAGAAAGGTTTTGCAGTTGATTTCTGTTGACTGCTGTTGTGCTATTCCATTAGTTATGTCTGGTCTGTCCCTCTTACAGTTGCTTGTTCCTGAGCTTGTGCTTCTCAAAGACAGAAAAAATACGGACATGTGTCCCTAAGTTCATCCCCTAACTAGCTTACAGATTGTTTCCTTTCTTTTTTCTGCCTTCTTTTACCAAACCTTGTATCATTCCTTATTGCCTGGGAAATATTTTAATTTTGAAGGGCAAACCCCTGTAAAGAATTTCGACGGTATTACAGCAGTAAAGGACAGAAAATTTTCCAAGACTACTTGTATAGGGAGATGCCAAGAGCCCATCTTGTGTGAGGCCAACGATGAAAAGTAAGCAAACTATTTTGTTCCTCCAATTATTAGTTGTATTGGAGATAGATTAGAACCTGTGTAACTGTTTTCCTTCTTGGGTGATGGTACAGTACTACCCAGGGTTTGGAGAGTACCGCTGGTTGTGTTTCCTGTGAGCTATGCTCCGTTTGCAGGAACTCAGACAGTAATGACATGAATTACTTGTTGGAGTGTACTCAATGTCTTATTAAAGTAATATTTCAAATTATCTGTGTCTTATAATGGTGCAAATAACTTCTGTCTTTGGCACAATTGACAATTATTGTGATGCACAGGTACACCAGGCTTGCTATGGTGTTTCTAAAGTCCCTAAAGGTGACTGGGCTTGTAGACCTTGCAAGGAAAACGCTAAAAACATAGTAAGAACTTTAACTTGCAATTCCATGGTTCCTCAAACTCTCCCCGTAGAGCACATTCTGGCTCATATTTGTACTCAATCCTTCCATTATTTTTTAAAGGATTCTTAATTCCATTTTCATTTATAGGTATGTGTTCTGTGTGGATATGGTTGTGGTGCCATGACCAGAGCACTGCAGAGCCAATCAATTATAAAGAGTCTTCTGAAGGTCTGCAGGCTCAATATAGAGCAAGAAAATCTAGTTACTTCAGGTGAAGGTCAACTGATGACAGTAATCATTTTTTTTTTATTTCCAAAGGATCAGCTTTTCAAGGTTGTTCAGTAACTGTTTTAAAGCCTAATGGTGCAGAACCATTAACATCAGCTCTATTGAAAGCGGATGCAGTCAAACATTTGGAAAATTATGACTGCTTAGATGGAAATGTCAGAAACTTGAAGATGCTAAATAGTCTAATTGAAGGGCTTAATGATTCAAATGTTAAGCAGTGGGTACATATGGTTTGTGGACTTTGGACACCAGGGACTCGGTGCCCGAATGTCTACACCATGAGTGCTTTTGATGTCTCTGGTGTTTCCTATCCTAGACCATCTATTGTAAGTAATCAATCCTTATATTCAGAACATTGCACATCTTATGTGTTCGCTTTGGCAAAGCACTGTTATGTAATCGCTCTTGATTGAATGATCAATTGATGAGCTTATAATTGGTTGAAACTCAGTACAGAATAGGTGTCAAAGCATGCATTTCTGCTAAATTCTAAAAATTATCAGTTATTGCTCAGTCAACGAGGCCGTATTTTCAACCAGTATTTTGGTTTCTGAGTTTCCAAATGGTGAGAGTTGAAGACTATGATTTGCTGGAGCTTAGATATCAACAATTTTTTGCTCACTTGTTCCTTCTCTGCTCTAAAGGGATAAATAGTCGCTTACCATTGTTAACTATCTTTTCCCTGTTTTATATGACGCAACGTCCGTTTCCAGGTCTGCTCTCTGTGTAATCGGCCAGGTGGTTCATGCATAAAGTGCAGGGTCCTGAGTTGTTCCATTCAATTTCATCCTTGGTGTGCTCACCTTAAGGTGTCACTACTTTCTGGTTTTTTAAAGTGTCTAGGCTAATGCTATGATTTTCGCAGTATATATCAATCTAGTTGGGAGCTCTACTTCAATGCTGAGCAGTATGTCACTACACATTATCCAAGTGTCATGTTTTATCAACCTCAGAAATGCAATATCCGCTCTCGGAAAATTCAGTAATTTAATTTATCAATCTGAAGTAATTTGAACCTAGTTATCTCTTTTTCAGTTAAAAACTCCGACCTCAACTCATGTTATTTATTTTCTTGCACTTCCTGTCATCTCACCCCCTCTGGTTTTTCTATTTTGCTGATTCAGGGTTTATTGCAAAGTGAGATCGAAGGTGGTAACAATGAGAATGTTGGCTTCTATGGCCGATGTCTGTACCATGCAGCTACAGTAAACCATGAATCCAAAATGAATGATCCAAGAGATAAGGAACTAACCTGTGCCAGAACTGAGGTATCCGTGTTTCCTGTTTCATTATTAATTGATTGCCCATGTCTAAGTTCATGCAAACACATCATGAGAGAAAAACATTCCAATGCAATGTTAATGGACATGTGATCATTTGTGCTTCCATATCGTTGCAATGGCCACTAACCACCAAACAACACTATTCTTTCATTCTAATCACACCGGTCAAAGCCAAAAAAAAAAATTTGTCTATAACACCAGTGTTGCTGCTGCTATCAATTACAACGCCACCTCTAGTAGCCTGTGTCTTTGTTTTGTTTGTAACTATTGCTGGGTTTGCTGCAGACTGCAGTGGTATCAATATCAAAAGTTCTTGATATTTGTGCGTCGTTTCAGGGTTACAAGGGCTGCAAGCAAGATGGCTTCTGGCATAATCAGTTTGGCCAACTGCGAGAAAAGGGTGGTTGTCTTGTTCCTCATGAACAGGTGAACGCTTGGATCCACATGAATGGTAAAATTTCTAGCCTGCAGGAGGTTTCAACAATCCCATTGACAACGGTTGAATCTGACTGTCGGGTAAGACCTAATCTTTTGAAGGAAATCAGTTTGAACCATGTGGACTGATACATGTAGATGCAATCAATTTTGTGCTATTAAAAGTATATTGGCAAGTAAGTCCAATTTCTGTCCCTCTTCTGTTTTCACAGAAAGAATATCTCAGATACAAAGAAGCAAAGGGATGGAGACATCTCGTGGTTTACAAGTCGGGCATTCATGGTCTTGGACTGTACACATCTCAATTCATTTACCGTGGAGAAATGGTTGTCAAAATGCCCTCTTTTTCTCTTTACCAGTGTTACAAACTTGGCATAACTATGAAAAGTTGTCTTTGTAGGTGGTTGAATATATAGGGGAGATTGTTGGACCACGTGTGGCAGACAAAAGGGAAAGGGAGTATGAATCAGGCAAAAACGTGCAGTATAAGAGCGCTTGCTACTTCTTCAGGATTGATAAAGAGAACATTATTGATGCAACTCGGAAAGGCGGAATTGCTCGCTTTGTTAATCATTCATGCCTGGTAAATATCTTGAAACAACAACATAAACTTACAGCGGCCGGAGAAAACACATACCCATCTTTTGCAAGTCTTATTTGCTAACTTCCTGAAACTTTTTTGAACAGCCCAATTGTGTAGCCAAGGTGATATCCATTAAAAGTGAAAAGAAGGTAAGTATGTTTTGCTGGTTTGATACTATAACGTATTTGCTTAATGGCTTCTCACAAAATTACAATTTTAAGAGTAAGATCAACCAAAAAGTTTGCAAGGGATCGATATATATATATATATATGTAGCATGTAGCATGCGAATAAATATCAATCAAGGGATCGTTATATGTTGTTGGGATTTGCAGGTAGTGTTTCTGGCAGAGAGAGACATATACCCAGGAGAGGAAATCACGTATGATTACCATTTCAACTATGAAGATGCGGGTAAAAAGATCCCTTGTCTCTGCAACTCCAAGGACTGCAGACAGTTCTTGAACTGATTTCAAGTTTAACTTGGACATTCTAGAAGCATATCATCTGCTGTCTAGATACTCTTCTATTTTGGACAAACTGAAATCCGCAGATCTTTCAATTTTCAGAACGTGGCTAATCTCTCAATCTCTGTAACACTCCACTTACAAGAACATTAAGTACATGTAAGTTGTGTTTTTGGACCGACGCCTTGGTTTTCATAATAGTCATAAATCTACTTATGAGGCTTGATGATTATGCATAAGAAGGAAATGGCAATGCATATGTAAAAAATCTACATGTGTTACAGGCCAAATGTCATGTATGTACAAATAAGGAACAGAACCATGTATCGTGACTGATGAACACATGCTCAATGAGTAGAATCAGAGCTTTCATAGTCATCTCTACGATCCCCAGTTTGGGATATTGGCTGTGGCTTCATTCACCATCTTCACCAGTGTTATCTGCAAAAGCAAACATATATAATAGCCATAAGAAAATCAAATATCCGAAATAAAAAAATGGAAACGCTGCCTAAAAGATTCACTGTTCTATCCATTTTTACTCTCAAAGATTACTTAAAAACTTATTTGTTAAATGATTTTATTTGGTTCTATACTTGTGTGATCTCACTCAGTATAAGACCCTCGTAATTCTTACATAGGAAGCAGAAATCCCAGTATATTTTGAGAAAATAATTTACTCACTTCATATTGGGATGGTTATCATTAAGAGTGAATTCACATAGGTTCTTACAATGGTTCTGTGTTCATGACTGTAGATTCTCAGAATCAAAGAGTTAAGATGAAGATAATATAAACGTACCACACTCTCTGGAACACCAGGTGGAGGCATGGTAAGGTTCCTTGGTGGTGGTGAGTTAACATACGATCTTTTGTCAAATCTCCATTCCCCAACTTTTCCATACGTTAGGTGACCCTGAAATCACCAGAACCACAATTAGAACTCTCCTATTAGATCCTAAATCACTGTTACCAAAAGGGAAAACACATCAGAAATCTTCTTACCTTCATGTCATAGTCACATCCATAAGTGTAATGTATGATGTACTTGTCACCAATCTCTGTGTCCCATGGGGGCTGGTTCCAGACCCCAAACACAAGCAAAGTAAAGTGAGAACGCTTTTAAGTTAATGCATGGACCGACTCTTAATAGTGTGTGGCAAGTGATAAGAATTAACTAGTAATTCCTGGATCGGTTTTAGTGAAATCAACACTGGTACTTCTAGATAGGCGTTAGTTTCTTCACACAACCAAGGACACACGCGACTAAATTTATAGAATAACTACAATATACTACTAATAGTGTTTCGTAAGAATGAAACTGATGAATCGGAGGCCAACTACTTGAAATTCTTGGAACTCATATTAATGGAAATCTACACAGCGATTTTAAATAGTTGGAAATGACTCATCCTCATTTGTCAAGAAAGAAGCACACATGAACCTAACCCTTCTTCAACCACGGTTCCAAAATAAATTAGTTGTTGTTGTTGCAATCTCTCATTTTGATTGTACATATTCATAGAATCAGGTTCCACATTTAAATTAAGAAAGTATGGAGACAGATCTCGATTCCTCGTATATAACTACTCTCGCAAGTATCAATACTAATTACAGTTTTAAAAAGGAAATAAAGGAAAAGGAAAAAAGAAAGAAAAATGGAACACCAACTAAACATAGTTCAAGCCATCTACGTATAACAGCAATGGCTAAGCAAGGAGTACATATCATGAGATCATAGTCCAAACTGCATAATTTTATTTAGGCTAACCTGAATCATGAAGTCTTTGTGCAGAATATTGCTGATGCCATGCAAAGCTGAGGAGACAGCATAAGCATACCTGAAATTCCACCAAAAAAGGAAAAACAAAAGTGTCAAGGCCGCCCCATCAGACAAAAGGTAAAAACCACTGATATGAAGTTAACCAAGACTTTTACATTTCAAGAACCCATCCAAAAGCCTTATCAGTTTCGGGATCCTTCTTCATAGCCAATGAAACATTCATCCACGTTGGAGAAATCTTCTTCAGAGCATCCTGAAAAACGTATCATTTAAAGGAGAATCTCCAAAGCTTAAACCCAGACTTTCAATTCTACGTGACAAGTTCAGTAACACGAACCTTCCCCACAATTACTGGAGAGTTTCCTATTGGGTCGATGTTGGTTATGGGGCCTCTCTCCTCTGGGTAATACTTCCTTAACACCTTCTCGTATTTCTTGGGTTCGATATAAAAGAATGGAAATGCAGCCCCATGTCCTTCTCTGGCCAGGTTTGGTATAGGTTTGACAATTATGTGATCAGGCTCAGCCATCAGAACGTAACTGCATGCCACAATACAAAAATGACATAAACCTCAAAGGAAATCTTCAAATATAGGATAACAGGCATCGTTTTTGTCAGTAATGCAAGTATCCTCTTACTCACTCTTCTTTTATGTCTGCTTGTTGGAGCCATTGTACAAATGCCCATGGCCTGTTAAGCACTATATACCCCTGTAAATTGCGATTCAACATTCAAGAGACATTAGAACAACTTTCAGAAAAGTTCCACTAATAACCTATCTGTCATTCTCGAATTCGACTACCAACGCAAAGGCAAACGATGAGAATTTCCAAAATTCTTTCGGAAAATCACAAATCCTCGATGACCCATGAACCAGAACAGAAAAAGCAACTGATATAAGCCCGAGGAATCGGAGAAAGAATCTGAAGAATACCTGATCCATCCCGGATGGTAAAGGTTGAGCCACAAACGTAGGAATCTCATCCATGTACTGATCAGGCTTACCAGAATGCAAGATCCGGGTAAAGCCGCCCATCTCCGATCCAAGTCCACCCGAATCCTTGGCCCGCTTGAACCAGAAATACATGACTCTGCACTGCCACGTGTTATACACCGAGTCAGACGCCGTGACAGCGGTGTGGAAGAGCCTCTTCTCCGTCCGTCCTCCGCGACGTGGCATCTGAATGATTGGATCGAGAGAGAATCCCGAGGAAGAAGAGGATCGACCGGGAAAGTCCTGCTTGAGAGGAGCATTGGCGGAGATGATGATGTTGTAAGTAATGAGAGCAACAGAGAGCGCGATGAGAAATGGGTAGAAGAGGTTTCCACTGCAACCCATTTCCGATTCTTCTTCTCACTCTCTAAATCTCTCTAGGAAAGGCGTATAGGAGGTGAATGCATAAGCGAATCCGATGAAGATGTTCTTCCAGGTCGTCTTGCTTCTGCAGCAGTAGGTGAAGGAAAGATGGCTGACCTGATCCGTAATAAGGTCTTGTGTGGTATCCAGTTTATTAAGAACCACCGTTACCCATACTTTGGTTTAATTTTTGGAGAAGATGTCAACTATGGTTTTAATCCTATTAACTTTTCAATTCATAATGATTTTATTTTCCTTCACCTGAAAAAGCATGCGCTAACTAATAACTAAAAAATAATAATTTTTCTTCAAATCTTTTTAAAATAGTTATATAATTTTTAGTTTATTATCAAGGATTATACCTTCGATTTATTTTCTTTTTAATTTTAGGGTAAAAAAGTCATGTTCCCGTCATGTCCGTCTATTTTGTCTATTCTTCTCTGTTTCGTATTCATTTTATTTCTCCATCATATTTCGACCAATATATTATTCTCTTCATATTTAAAAATCCTGTATATATTCCCTTCCATTTAAACTCCGTTAAATATTTCAATTTTGATTCGGTTTAGGATCAATTTTGACTCGGTTTAGACCTAATTTCGACCCGGTTAAGGATTAATTTTGACTAAAATTTAGGTCCAGTTTTGACCCGGTTTAGACTCAATTTTGACCCGATTTAGACTCATTTTTGACCATAATTTGGATCCAATTTTGATTTTTATCCAAAAATCCAATCCCAAAAAATTTGAAATTCAACAAAATTAAACCGAAAAATTTAAATAAAATTTGATTCTTATCGATTTGTTCGATTTTTAACCCGAAATTAGTATGATTTTTACTCGAATTGTGTACAATTTGACCCAATTTTATTTTTATACTATTAAAAACTCGAATCAATATGAAATTCAACAAAATTAAACCGAAATTTAAACAAAAATCGATTCTTATCGGTTTGTTCGATTTTTAACCCGAAATTAGTATGATTTTTACTCGAATTGTGTACAATTTGACCCAATTTTATTTTTATACTATTAAAAACTCGAATCAATATGAAATTCAACAAAATTAAACCGAAATTTAAACAAAAATCGATTCTTATCGGTTTGTTCGATTTTTAACCCGAAATTAGTATTATTTTTACTCGAATTCAATATTAAATTAAAAAAATTAAACCGAAATTTAACCAAAAATCGATTCTTATCGGTTTGTTCGATTTTTAACCCGAAATTAGTATTATTTTTACTCGAATTATGTACAGTTTGACCCAATGTTGATTTTCATACGATTAAAAACTTGAATCAATATGAAATTCAATAAAATTAAACCGAAATTTAAATAAAAATCGACTTTTATCGGCTTGTTCGATTTTTAACCCGAATTTATTATTATTTTTACTCGAATTGTGTATAATTTGATCCAATTTTGATTGTCATACCATTAAAAACTCAAATCAATATGAAATTCAAAAAAATTAAACCGAAATTTAAACAAAAATCGATTCTTATCGGTTTGTTCGATTTTTAATCCGAAATTATATTATTTTTACTCAAATTGTGTATAATTTGATCCAATTTTACTATTTCGGTGTAATTTCGTTAAGAATCGATTTTTCTTTAATTAAGTTTAGTTCGGTTAAAGTTTCATATTGATTCGAATTTTAATCGGGTAAAAATTAAAATTGGATCCAAATTTTGGTTAAAATTGGTTTCAAATTATGACCATAATTAATTATAAACCAATTCAAAATTGGACCTAAATGCTAGTCAAAATTAAGCCTAAATCGGGTCAAAATTGAGTCTAAATCGGGACAAAATTGAGTCTAAACCGGGTCTAAATTAATTTCGGGTCGGATCGGGTCGAAATTGGGTAAACCCCTGGTTGAAATTGAAAGATTTAACAAAATTTTAAACGGAGGGGTTATAGGCAGAATTTTTAAACATGAGGGGGAATAGGATGTTGACCGAAACATGGGGGGAATAGGATGAGTGCGAAACATGAAGAGGGAATAGGCAAAGTAGGTAAACATGAGGGAGAAATAGGAGTTTGTTTCTTAATTTTATTAAGTCATCTTGTATCTCTAAAATTTGGATAACTCCTTCAAATTTATTAAATCATTTTATATCTCTAAAATTTTGAAATTAATCTTATTTTCTCCAAATACAATATAAATACAAAACTTATAAACACAACATATCACATTTAAAACTTATAAACACAATATATTATATTTAAAAATTTATAAACGTAATATATTACCTTTGATAGTAACGTCTTTCTAAATTTCGGTAATTATATGCACATTTTGATAATTGATAAAAAATATTAAGAAAACTTTAAATTACAAAAGATATTAAAATATCTTCGACATGAACGAAAATACAAAATTCTAACATTTACAAAAGGATAAAAAATATGACATGATGTGCAATTATACAATAGGTTTGCGATTACAAAACAATAAAAAAATATGACATGATGTCCATAAATGATCTTCAAAATGATTTTTCAACACAATGATACGTCAATATAAAATAAACACAAACATATTAGAAGATATGATAATCTAAGACAAGTTACAAAATACATGTTAACTAAACGCTTTGTAAAACAGAGAATGATATAATTTGAGATTTCGGAGGTTAAGAGGATATTGTGATATTATCGTTTTGCTGAAAAATAACAAGCCAACAAAAATGATATATTTTCTCAAAATCTAAAACAAAATCTTAAACAAATATATAGACTTCTCGTATTTGTTTACACGATCTAACATTATATCCGGATGCACCACATCACGCACAATGAATTTTCATTCTGTGTTTGCTTAACTTAGATCTTTCTTCTATAGAGATTCGTTTGAATTATTTCTAACATTATCTGGGTTATACGAATTTACACGATCGATCATTCATTGTAATCGTAATCTATTGTGTAGTTGGACATCATTTCATATTCTTTATTGTTATTAATCGTTAGAATATTGTATTTTCATTCATGTTGAAGATATTTTAGTATCTTTTACAATTTAAAATTTTCTTATTTTAATATTTTTATCAATCATCAACATGCAGATATAATAATCAATATTTAAAAATATGTTACTATTAAAGTAATCTGTTACATTTATAAAAATTTAAATGTAATGTTTTGCGTTTATAAGTTTTAAATATAATCTGTTGTATTTATAAATTTTAGAGAAAAATAATTAAAAATTTAAATATAATATGTTGTGTTTATATTGCATTTACACATTTTAAGGGAAGTTAAGATTAATTTCTAAGTTTTAAGGATATAAGATGACTTAATAAATTTGAGGGAGTTATAGAATCAATTTTCAAATTTTAAGGGATATAACTTAATAGGAAATAAGATTGAATATACAATCTTTTGGTGAACAGATTAAGATTCATATCATTCAAAAAATATATATTATTTTAAAAAGATTTGATAGAAAAATCAATAGATTTTTAACAGAAAAATATATGATATGTATCCATAGTCTATAAAAATAAAATTATCAGTGATGATTTAGTAGAATAGAATAAATAAAAAATTGAAGAAAAATAAAATTAAAACGTAACACTTCATGATGATGAATAAACAAACCTTACTCTCTTAATTTATTTAAGTCTATTCTTTTTTTTCTTCTAATTCCTCTTTTGCTCTCTTCACCTTTTTTAATAGATTAACGTTAAAATTTGATTTAAAAAATTGTATAATTACGGTGGTCATATAAAAATTGTAATCAAATTGTAATAAAGTATATTTACAACTATTTATTGTTTAATGCAAATGCATGCAAAATAATTGTTTTATTAAGAATAAATATAGTACCTTTAATGAAAATTTCTAGGAATTTGTAGTCGCGTCACAAAATCTGTGAGACCAAACAAAGCCAGTTATTGTTTTATTCTTATTCTTCAAATTTTACATTAATTTTATTTTTGATTTGTATCTTAATTCTATTTTCTCGTCATTTTGCAAATTTCAATTTATTCCTCCTTCAATTTAAATGTTAAATCTATCAATTAAATCTCAAGACTTAAAATACTCAATATCAATTTAAAACTCGGTTCAATCAATTTAATTTTGATCCAATTAATTGAACTAAATCTAATTTTTTATCCAAAACTAATTAAATCAATCTCATTAGTTTCATTTTGAGGTAATTAACTGATACATATCTTTTTGGAAAACAATTAAATCGATGCGATTAAATCCATTTTGATTTTTATATACAATTAATTGATTCAAATCCAAATTTTTATTCGAAAACAATTAAATTGATGAGAACTCAATTTGATATTTGAAATTATTTTGACCAATCTGATTAATTTGATTTTGACCGGATTTTGACACACTTAACGCATCTCAACCCAATTTGTGACACAAAACCAATTAAATTGACTTAATTAACACAATATTGACACAATTAACCGATATGAATCTGATTTTTTTTATCCCGAATCCAATTAAATATTTCTGATTAACTCAATATTGACTCGATTGTGATGCAATTAATCGATATGGACCCAATTTTATTATAATATCAATTAAATCGATGCGAAAACAATTTTGATGTAATTATAAAAAAATCAACACAAAATTGTTTATGATTATAACAAATACACAACTTAACTTTGATATAATTAACCGATACAAATCTGTTTTTTAACCAACTAAACTGATGCGATGACTCGTCCGACTCAAACCCAACTTTTTGTCTGAACCCAATTAAACCAATCCGAACTCAATTTGTCACTCAAAACTAATTAAACCAATTCGATTAATTTAGTTTTGGCACAATTTTGACGCAATTAACAAACTCAAAACCAATTCGATTAAATCTATGTGATTAACTTAATATTGACAGAATTAACCGACATGAATCCAATTTTTGTCCTTGATCCAATTACACCGATCTAATTAACTAAATTTCAACTCGATTTTGATGTATTTAATCGATATGAAGCCAATTTTATTTTGAAATATATTAAATCGATGCAATTAAATCAATTTTGACGTAGTTATCCTAAAATTAACACAAAATTGCTTATGATTATAACAAATATATAAATGATAACGAATATAATTTTTAAAACCAATTAAAAAAATGTGATCAAATCAATTTTGACTCGTTTTTTTATGAAATTAATCGACCCAAACCCAAATTTCGGTCCAAAACCAATTAAATCGATCTGAACTCAATATGTGACTTGAAACCAATTAGACCAATTTGATTCATTTAATTTTGAAACATTTTGACGCAATTAACGAAGTCCAACTCAAATTTGTGATTCCAAACCAATTAAATCGATCTGATTAACTCAATATTAATACATTTAACCAACGTGAATATCAGTCTGATTAACTCAAATTTGGTAATGGCATAAAAACAGTCAAAATTGATTTAATTGCATAAGCTTAATTGGATTTTGAAAAAAAAAAGGTTAAAATTGATTTAATTGCGTAAACTTAATTGGTTTTTGAAAAAAAAAGGTTAAAATTGATTATTTACGTCAAAACCGAGTTTTGGATAAAACATTATATTTATTTTTATCAATTGAGTTAAAATTGAATTAACCAAATTGAATTCTGATAATTTCAATCAAAAATTGGATTCGGATAGACTAATCGAATCAAATTTGATATTCGATATTTGAAATTTAAAATTGAAACGGTGGATTTAACAAAATTTAAAGGATAAGAGAATAGGTTGAATTACAAAATGATGGAGAAATAGAATTAAAGCTAAAATTTGAAGAGAAATAAGATGTGTAAGAAAAATGTCAACTCCTCTTCAAGTGTTTCACCTTAACATGGAGTGTCGTAATTTTAGACATGAGTTTGTACGTTATGATCTTAATTTGAATTTTATCATTAGTGAAGACAGAAGCGAGTTTGGGTTTCTTTTCTTGTTTTTTTTTTGGGTACGCACATGCAGCGAGAACTGACAGGACAATACTCAGAGGAACAAACATCAAAAAAATGCATGCCGAAACCCCCACCCACAAAAATATATATTTAAGACCTCATAAATTAAACAAAATTACCCTTTTTAATTGAAAAAAAACCCAAATATAAGACTTTTTATGGCTAAGCAGCCGCTCCACCTCCACCATTTCTCTCTGGAGTCTTTGCTCTTCTGCTCCCGAACTAGGAATCCGCAATGTGTATATATATACTCATTCTCTCTGCATCCCCACAAAACAAAAGTGTGAATTAAGGACATCCACTCCACATATTTGGGGATAGTGTTTGTTTTTTTACCCTGGGACGTTTTGAATCTGGAGGCGATGGAGGATCAGGTCTCCGACTTGAAGCCCTATCCGACTCCCCTCCCTGTCCCTGTCCCTGCATATTTGTGACACGCGCTCACTTTTCGCTTTCACTACGTATGTTTTTTACTATTTTACACAGATTATATTACTTATCCAACCATCAACCGAAAAACACCCTACACCACTAATCCCTCGCACCATCTTCAAATCTATTAATCCCCGGGGAAATTGAAGGGATGTGAAAACCATTAAATAGTTGATAAAGAAAAGAAAGTAGAAGAGCTTATTTACCTCTGCTGAAGCAGCAGCTTGTCTGCTATTGCTGTCGGTGTCATCTGAACTTGGCGCAACGTTCTGAGATATAATGGGCATAATCTGCTGAAGAACACTTGATATAAAACTCCCTTCCTCTGTCACCACTCCTGATCCATCTTCCGCATTCACATCAGCCTCACTTGTTCCTGTCCCAGAAGGATTGGTTGCATTCTGAGACTCCGAGGTGGTCACTTGGATGTGTTGTTCACGACGTGAAAGCGGCCTAAGAAACTGATGGATTCTATTCCTCAGCTCCGATAAACCTCGACCGCTAGGAATCTCTCTTGCACTATTATTATCACCTGCACATTCGTAGTTGATACAACAAATAATATTCATCACCAAGGCTAAAAGGGGCTGGTCCCTCTTGAGATGCTAGGCATAATCCAAAATATCTACAGAAAAAGCTACCCTCTCTTCCAGGGCCGGTGCTGACGTTCTGGTGTGGCCTAGAGGATTCAGATGCAGGCTGCTGTACGGTTTCTAGTCCTGTAGAGCTATGTTCACCTGAAGATACCTGCTGATATCTAGCTAGGACTGGTATAACTAATGCCACAGGATTTCGTGATGATTCAGATACCCCTCTCGTCACGGGGATCGAATCAGTAACACCAGGTGCTGAAGGACTTGACCTTCCAGGGGTCGGCTGGGTAGTACTTTCCTGGTTGGAGCCAGAAGACGGTGTCCATGATCCTAGAGCAGGATAACCATGAAGGGATTCCAAGAGATCAACAACGATCAACATTAAAATAAATGAAAAGATAATAACAGGAAACAAACTTGTGTGCAGAGGAAACCAAGGGTAATGGTGGTACCTGTGCGTATTCTTATCTCGATATTTCTTGCAGCAGAACCAAGTGCTCCACCAGCAAATGGGCTAGGTTGTGCACTTCCTGCTTGAAATGCTCCCATACTCGGTCCCATCCGAGAGGGGTGTGTCTAAAATTATATGTTCAAAAGAAAAAAGTGAGAACGAAGTGTTCAAGTAGGTAAACTGGTGATTGTAAGTGTGTGAGCACACGCGCACGCATGTGTGTATTTGAGGAGAGAGAGACCGGCAAGGGATTTCGGCTTGTAGAAGATATGAACACAGCAGGTCCTGCGTTAACAACAGCATCATCCTGAAAGTGAAAATTTTGTATGTTATATGAATGAGATAGCAGTCATTAGCATATGCGTCTGAACCTTAAATCAGCTTTCTGTGAACAAATTTAACAACATACCAATGCATCAAACGGAAAAAGGAAAAACCTGATCATCATATCTACTCAACCATGCAGCAGAAAATGAGGAATACACACCGGTGTTTGCCCCAAACGTAACATCATGGTGGTGCGACCAAGCTCAAGCAGTGATGCACCTAAATTCTCCAACAGAAATCCTGATTGGAGCATGTTAGACTGGCACAACCTTCGATTAGATGGATCTGTCACATTCACATGATCCTCAAGCTGCCTTGCCAGATTCTGCAGAAAGTAGCAAAAAACACCGGGCAAATTCATGTATCAGATGTTTGTTTTTGTCTTCTTATGATTTCGGAAAATGACAACCTAAGCTAATGCAACATGTCTTCCCAACAACGAAAGAAGTGAGAATGTCCTGAACAAACAACGGAAAGGCTAAAAAAGATAGCACACAACATCACTACATCACCTAACTTGTACTATTCCCATAATCAATGAAATAGCAACAATGATCCCAAATAACATTAACTCCCACTATTTCGTTGCATTGCAGCATTGAAAAATGTCTCAAACTTGGAAACTCCAGACAACAATAGTGGTCTATAAGGAAATCTAAAGCCCAGGCTCCGAACTTGCATAAAATATCACATTGCAGCAATTACAAAAAAAAAAAAAGAAAAAAATAAGGGAGAAGCTCAAGCCAGAAAATGCATCTGGAACAGATCGACAATAGTAGTCTCAAGGAAAAAGACGATGTTCAAGGGACTTCATAGTTTCTACAACAAGGTTATGCAAGTCCCTAAAGATGACGAAACTATTTTTACAAATTTGCACCTAGCAGTAAGGAAAAGAAAGGATAGAATTGCCAAATATTCAACCTCTAAAAATAAGAAACCATTAAAAGAAAAATATATGTTAACTTACAGATAGGCATTCTGATACTTCACCAATCAACAATTGCCTTGTCAATCGAAGCACCTCAGCCAAATCAGATGGTCTTGGGAGCGGACTCTCCCCAGCAGAAAGACCAGGTTCTTGCACATCTCCCGTAGAGTTTCCAGAAGCTAGTAAGTTGTTGGCATTACCCCCTGGACATTAACAGACAGAATCTTCAAATATGTTTTTTTTATTTTGAAAGGCCATGCATCGCTGACCTATACTCACCACTAGCAGCAAATTGCAGTCTGAGATTGTTTAGATATTCAGATAAAGTTGTCAACGAATCTGGAACTACCTGAAGTGGCCAAAATAAACAGTTCTCATGTATATAAACACAACGCATCTTGAGCTATAACATAGAAGTATAATATGAGAAATCAGGAAATCAAGGAATCACTAACTGCCGGTTGTGGAGATGTCGAAGGTGCAGAAGTCTGGTTTATAACATTAGTTGTGTCAGAAGGCCCCCCAAAGGAATCTCTTGCAGTGCTAGGACCAGAACGTCGTAACAGCCTCTCATGCAGTGCTCCCTGACCAACAGAACAAGGAGGCTCACATCTAAATATGACTTCCTAAATCCAACAGTTTTGAGGAAACTATTGGGCATTTACCATAGCATCTGCCCCTTCAATACCACTTTCCACATTACCAATGCCAAGCGAACCAAGAACAGCTGAAACAATCTTTCAAGCACAATACAAGGCCCAATGAAAAGATCAGAACATCTGACCAACCATATATATAAAAAAAACAATTAATGCCAGGAAGCCCACCTGACCAAGATCTGAATATGCTCCATCTTGCTCAGCAATATTGAAGGATCCCACCACGACTCGCGATCTTTGACTACCCTGGCTGTCACCGGCACTAGAAGCGGGATCAGCTTCTGAAAATAAGATTTGTTCACTTAGCATCTTTATAATTTCACAAACATGTTTACAAAGGGCATACTTATGTTGAAAACAGAGAATTGAAAGTGTGAAAATAAGTGGGAGAAAGAACAAAACTACAATTGCAAGGGAGCTTGGTACAAACCTGGATTGTTATTCGTTGAACTTTCTGATAATGGTGGAATTGGTTGTCTGACAACCAAATGCAAAGTGTGACCATCTTCAACATCTAAATAAAATAAAATAATGAAATTATTCAAGAATAAAGAAACCTACAGATGATAAAAAATTTAAAAGTGAAAAGCAAGCATGTTAACAACATGAGTTTGGCATTCTAATCAATGTTCTAGGCTTCATCAAAGTACAAGCATGTTCCAAAAAAAGTGTGCTATGATTAATATGATGAATAAAGATGGATGGATACGATAAGCTGATAGGAGTTGATCATCCTTCAAAACTTTTCCACGGCATATCAAACGTTGCTGCTCCGACACAACTCCAGTAACAGAAGCAATTTGCTCCTTCAATGCAGGAACAGGAACCTGAAATATGACAAATAAAGACTATAAAAACAAAATATCAAGAATAAGCAAGAAGGCAGACCACAGATACAGCAAATGAGTTTTAAACTTGAAGAACTCGGTTCCACAATCTTAATACAGTTAGAGTATCCTAAGCCACTACATGGATGCAAAGAACTAAAAACTTTACGAGTTATATAGTGCAGACATACAAATCGTAGTCATACCCTTTTACGAGAAAAATGAAAATTCAGATATACAATAAAAAAATATATATATGCAGAAGATGAGGCTGAGAAACGTCCATGAAAAAAAATGATCTTACACATTTATCTACACGTAAGGTGTATGTCTGGGAATCCAATGTCTTTATCTTTATCTCAACCATAGCACCCGGGCAACCGGGTGCCTCAGTTTCATGGACCATAATTTCATCTTTGCCATTGTGTCCCATTCTCTCAGCAGCTTTTGCAACCTGAGAAAATAAGCAAACAAAATAAGTTACATAAGCTATGAAAAGGTTGTATAAAAGACATAACCAAAGGAGTTAACTGTTACAAAAATGCAAAACTCAATCCATGACCAGCCTAACGTTAAAAAGAACTTGTCAACCACTTAGTGACAAGAGCACCTTCTTGGTATATAATCACGAGAGCTGCTCTGAATTTATGAAAGACACTTTTAGCTCCTATACAACACATTGGAAGTACAGAAAACCAAGACCCAAATTAATATTGCAGTAAACACCATCATAGCTCCAACAAACCTCTAAGAGAACATAAGATTACTAGTAGACATGACACTTTGAAAACAAGAACAGTTCCGAGAACTGCAATAACCAATCCAAAGACTTAAGTCGTGTCTAAATCTCAAAACTAAACATTCAGCAACATGGGAGAACAAAACCTTCATGTGGACATTGATAATGGTAAATTTACACGGAAAACCCACTCTATGGTTACTCGGAATCACCGAGAAACGATGCGAGACATCTAATAAGGTGATCATCAATAAGCAACAAGGCACGCGGATTCAACTTCAAGAACTACAACAAACGAGATATCTTCTCGCAGAGTACAGCAAAATCAACCGAAAAAATCGAGCGACATGTCCGAAATCAACCCAGCAAATCGAGCTAAAACCCTAGAAACCGAACAGCCAAAGCAAACATCAAAAACTCCAAATTCAACTAAGCGGCATGTAAACCTCGAGACATCGATCGGATTTGGAGAGGATCAAGGATACCTGACACGAGTTATGGCGAAGTCGGTAGGATCCTTTACCCTAATTCTACTCGAGGGAAAAATCCACGGGGAGAGGAGTAAGGCAGAAATTCGATGTCTGTAATCCTCCTTGTTTCGCCTCCCCTTTATAAGGCATCTTCTCACGTGAGCATGTAATAATATGGACACAAAATCACACACAAAATCGGGTTGAAAAAAATACACCAAATTTTTAAACAAAATTACAATTTTTTCTGCGGATAAACACAAACGTTGTTGGTAATTGCAAAAATTATTAAATTATTAGAGTATATTTATTTCTTATATTATTGTTATATGTATTTGTATTTGTTGAAATAAAAAATTAATTTAATGGAAACTTAAGAATTTATTTATTAGAAATTTGTTTAGATTTTTATCTAATTCTGAAATTAAAGAGAGTGGATTTTCTATATTTGCAGATTCCCACATATTATTTTATTTGAATATCTTAAAAAATGGCTATATTTTTAAAATATTGATACTTTTTGAAAATATTTTATCGAATAATTTTTATTTGTGTTCAAAAAATTAGTGCATCTTTTTCATTCTATTTCAAAATTAAAATAAAGTAAGAGATTAAACAAATTAATTGAATAATGCCAAAAAAGAATAGAAGGATGAAGAAAATATCGATAGTAACGTAGCTTAAATAAATCTTACTATATGATGAATAGTCTTTTGTGTTCACATGGTCCTCTCTATCATTTGATCACTTAAAGATAATATGCGAATATAATTTTAGACGTCAGATTTTCTAATAGTTTTTCTAGTGTTGGTTCAAGACCACACGTTTACTCAATTCAACACCCACGCGCATTTACTCGACATTTGGCAGATTGTTTCTCTCTTTTCGAACGTGCGCGTAACATGAGCGATGCAGATGAAGGGCGAACGGGAGACACAGACAAAAGGCGGATAGGCGACACGGTAGATGCAGACGAAGAGATGGACTAGCAAAGAGCGGTGACGACCAGATGGATTGACGATGAGCGGCGACGAATGCGCGAACTGAAGACGAGCGGACGGACGGATGTAGCTTGACCAAAGAGAAAATTGGAAAAAAGAAAAAAAATGGAGAAGATGAGAGAAGAAAGAAAAATGAGAGAAGAAAAAGATGGAGAAATGTATGCAGCGAGCGAGTGATAGTGAAAAAGAAAAAGATAAGAGAGATAGCCATTAGTTTTTTTTTTATAATTTTTATATTTGATAATATATATATATAAATATTATTTTAATAATACATATGTAATTATTTATATCTAAAATATTTTTTGGGTACAATGTTAGTTAAACATAAAGAGTTTAGTACTTCACCTTCGTTTGAATCAAATTTCATTGAGTTACAAGTTAAACTATTCATATAAATCAAGTTTCATATATTTTTTGCGAGCATTGAAATGAAACGGCCCAATCCATGGTAAGGGTCCAACTCATACAATCCTAGAATGAAAACATTTGATCCAATTTAATTTATTATACAATTAAAATCTAATACATTAAAGATTAGAATTAAAAGTTTTCTCAATTTTGATAATACATGACTTTCACCTCAACATTATATGATAATCCAATTTTAATTCAAATTTATTATCAATTTTCAATTTAATTTTGATTTATTATGGTAGATACTATATAACGTTAGTCTTCAATTAGTAATAACTTTTTGTTTCTATCATTATTTTTATGACCAATCAATCAATTTTGAAGGGTTTGTGAAGATATTGTAACGTTAGCCCATCAAAATTTATTATTTCACATCTCTCGCACACCCTCCTCATTAGCCTCACACATACTTTTTCGCCTAAATTTTCACCTTATTTGTTAGGTTCCCTCAATTTCGTATTTATTCTTTTTGTGTTTTTCAAAGCATATGGTTTTGAGATTCATTTCTATATTTTTTTGAGGTTGGGCAAAATTACATCGCTAGCATTTGTATGCTATCGAGATACATGCAAGCAATGTCGTTCTGAGGTCTGTATGACGGTGCAGATATGAATCCATCGTATTTCCAACCATGACAAATGTCCTCAGAACGACATTG
>CM071860.1:16802067-16863436 GCA_036759665.1 Gynandropsis gynandra
GAGTCGTCCATGGGTCATGTTTGGTCGCATGAGTCGTCCATGGGTAATGTTTGGTCGCATGAGTCGTCCATGGGTAATGTTTGGTCGCATGAGTCGTCCATGGGTCATATGTGATCATATTGGGTCGCATGAGTTGTCCATGGGTCATATGTGGTCGCATGAGTTGTCCATGGGTCATATGTGGTCGCATGAGTCGTCCATGGGTCATATGTGGTCGCATGAGTCGTCCATGGGTCATATGTGGTCGCATGAGTCGTACACGGGTTATGTGTGGTCGCATGAGTCGTACCCGTTTAAACCTGATTATAATTTAATCCGATTGAGCGTCGCATAACAGGTCATATTGGGTCATATTCTTACGAAACAATAGATGCAAAATAAGACATTTTCAACGTTTAAATATTGATTACATAAGGTCTCAAAGGTTACAAAGGTCACAAGAGTTACATAAGGTTACATAAGGTCTCAAAGGTCACAACGGTTAAAAAAAGGAAAGAAAAAAGTTGAAGAAAAAGAAAAAGGAAGTCCGAGAAAGAAGAAGGCAAAAGGAAAAAGAAGTTCGAGAAAAAAAAAGAAAGAAAAAAAGGTCAAATTTGCCGAAGATTAATGACTCCTTCCCCGCAAGAAATGCTCCATTAACATTTCGGGCTTTGAGTCATGTATGGTGAGTTCCACGGTAGCAAATGACCTCCAACCGTGACCTTAGGTAACGCAAATACAGCTTGATGTCTGAGTCCGCCGATGACCTTCAACCGTGACCTTAGGTAACGCGGATGTCTGAGTCTGCCGATTACCAAGACCTTATGTAGTGCATATACATCACAAAGTCCTCCATCCAAGTTGTAAGTACTTGTGTGTATTTGCATACAGACTGAGTCCGACGATTACCAAGACATTGAGTAACAAATAGACAGCACGATGCCCTGGGTCGACCATGTGACCTTAACGGTCACAAAGGTAACAAGGATTTTTTAGAGAATTTAGGGTTAGATGTTAGAAATCGCCCTTTTGAGAGAGTGAAAGACTCGAAACAAGAGATGATTTTGTGCTTGTTGTAGCTTTACGGTTTTTCTTCCTCTATTTATAACGAAAAATAAATGGACTCCTAAAATCCAGAAAGAAAATAAATACAAAGAATGACCAAGGTGCATGTATTGACCACATTAAAGAACCTTTAATATAGGTCTTCAATGTGGCATTGGTAAAATAAAAAGCATAGCTAGAACCTGGAAAAAGCAGTAGTCTGACATTGAAAAGACTAGTCGAAAGGGTCGAAATGGTCGGAAGGGTCGCAATGATCGGAAGGGTCGCAATGGTCGGAGGGGTCCCACGGGTCCAACATATTTTGATTTGAGATGTATTTTCAAAATTTTATTCATATTATTTGTAAATAATAAATTAGTATCGCAGGGGTCCAAAGGTCGCAGAAGGACAAGGGTCGCAGGGGTCCAAGGGTCGCAGAGGAATAAGGGTCGCAGAGGGACAAGGGTCGTAGGGGTCCAAGGGTCGCAGAGAAACAAGGGTCGAAGAGGGACAAGGGTCGCAGGGGTCTAAGGATCGCAGAGGAACAAGGGTCGTAGAGGGACAAGGGTCGCAGGATCAAACTGGGTCGCTGGGTCGAACTGGGTCGTAAGGTCACAGGGTATTTTGGGAATATCAATATTTATAAGGATATTTTTGAAGTTAAAAAATTTTTTCTTTTTCGGGAAGGGTATTTTTGAAATGTTTTAGCCCTACGAAGGTATTTTTGAAGTTACCCCATATTTTATGTAACAATAGCATTACGAACTAAATCCCCTTCAAAAACATAAAAGAAACACATTAGCAACAATAAATATTTACAACAACTAAGCTCAACTATAAAAATTTGGTTGCAATTGCTAAAGAATGTCCTTACATTTTTATTGGTAAACTATTAGATATCATAGATAATTTATTAGCAAGAAATCTTAAAGCGGCTAACAAAATAAATCAAAATATTTAATAATAAATAATATTATCTGTTACGATTGATTTTAATTCAAAATTTTATATTGGCCATACAAACTTGACTATATCTTTCCAAACGTTAATACATTAAAAGTGTAATAAAGAATTATGACAATGATGATATGTAATATATTAAAATATTTTGGGTTAAAAATTATGAATGATGTAATAAATAAATTTAAATATTTCTTCGACTTAACTAAAATTTTAAATCAAATACTCAACCTAAAAAATAAAAAATTATATTATTATTATTAAGAAGAATCTAAAAAACGCATTATATTAATTAATTAATTGCTTATATTTGTGGTTTACTGTGAGGTGGTCAAAAAACCCGCAGAAACCGTCCCGTCCTGAAACCCGTCCCATAACCCGCGGGTTCGGGTTCGGGTTCGGGGAATTTAGTTTCAATACCCGCGGGTTCGGGTTCGGGACGGGGAATTTAGTTTCATAAACGGGTACCCGCAAAAATTACAATTATACCCTTAATTTTATTGTTTATTACCTAAATACCCTCTAACCCTAATTTTGCATCTCCTCTTCTCTCTTGCAGCCTCCTCGCGCGCCTCCCTCCCATCCCGTCGGAACCTCACCCTCCTCGCCGTCGGAATCTCACCCTCCTCGCCGTCGGAACCTCATATATATATACATATACATATATTCACTTTCATATTATATATGGGTTCGCATGAAATGGAAATGATAAAACATGTTGAGGGTAACAACGGAGATGATGAGTACATAGACATGGAGGTGAGTTGCTCTTCTTCATCTTCTTCGTCGGCGTTCATCAGCTTCTCCGTGAGCTCTCCACCGCACAGCCGAGAGTTCGAGTTCCAAATGTGCTCCTCCGCCGCAATCTCAGGCGAATCCACCACTTCTCCGGCGGACGAACTCTTCTACAAGGGCCAACTCCTCCCTCTCCCCCCCCCCCCCCGACTTCCAAAGTGGCCTCTGGTTCTCCGGCCGTCGTCGTCTCTCCATGCGAGTCCCGCAGACTCAGCAGCAGCAACATCGATATGAACCCAGATGAGCGTTTCTTGAAAATCTCAACGGAGCTAAAGAGTTCCGTCAAGAAAGAGAATCCAAGAAGCAGTTGGAGCAGCAAGATGAAGGAATCATCGTTGACTCAGAAGCTCAAGGCCTCACGCCGAACGCCGAACGCTGCATGATGGATTTCTCATTTGGTTTTTTTGGTCTCTATGGCTGAGAATACCGATAGTTAGGAGTAGGGACGGGTACCCGCGGGATTGACGAGTTTTTGCGGGTTTTTTCGGGTACCCGAACAGCGGATACCCACACCTTGCGGGTACAAATACAGATATTAAAACTAACTAGCCGTACGGGACGGGTTCGGATGCGGGTAGCGAGATTCTCGCGGGTACCCGCGGGTGCCCACCCCTAGTTTACCCAATAGGATCTTTAATGGTTGTACTTAAATTTATATTTATAATATTTTTAATCCCTTATTTTCTCTAATAAATACTAATTTTATCAAGCTTACATGCATAGAGGTGATTATAAATGAAATATGATACGAAGTTAGTGGAGCAGTGTAAGAGCAAGATCGAGTCTCACAATTTTGAAATTTTTTTCAGTGTCTATGATGATCATATTGGGCTAGAAACCACCCTTACATCTACGACAACTAATTTAGAGGTTTGTGAGATTTTGTTTGTTTTGTTGACCATTCAAATGTTTGAATTTCTTTTGTCTCATTTATCATATTCTTTTATGTGATATGAGTTCATCATGAAGTCATATTGGTTATGTGATAATAATTTTCAAAAATATTTATCTTGCAGTTTGGAGAAAGATGATGTTTCTGACCTTATAATATGTGAGTAATAATTAAAGATGTTTACATCATTCGTAATTAATCATCTGGCACAAGAGGAGGAACAATATCGAGCATAAAAATATACAAAAAAATAATAGCATCTTTGATATCATAGATGAGTAATAAGGGATAATTTATGTAACAATTATTAGTTGAAATATTATTTGATTGATCAAATTTTGTTGTGATGACGAAATATCTAATCTCAATGGATAATTTAAAGATTCTCGTGAATCTTTTTAGATTATAAATCTTCACAACAACAAAAAAGATTTAATATATTATAAATTTATAAGTTTTTTAAAAAATATATAGAAAAAAGATAGGTGTACATATTAATATTATATTTATAAAATATCAACTACATATGTCATTCCATAAATTCACAATATATTATTAAAATGATATAAATTACACCGGTAAAAATGAAATGTTTCATCAATTGAAAATTTTTTCAAATTAATAAGATATATGATTTAAAAATTAAAGTCATGTTAATTTTTTTCATGATGTATGATAGTGATAATTTTTCTCATAAACCCCATATCTTAAAATTAATTAAATGATTTATTTTCATGATAAAGATAATTAATAAAAAATTTGTAGATTCAAAATTTTCCAAATCAAAAAGAGACTTTGAAGATGAATCCAATGAGATGAGTAAATTATCAAAACCGGTACTCGATTCAAAGAAAGATGTTATTGTATGAAAGCACATGTGTATCATACACTCTCTTCTAACCACAAAACTCAACATTTTACCTGAATTGAGCCAACATTCGAATTTGACGTACATTAGTTCTTATCCAACAAAGTGTTTAGGTTATACCATGAGATACTTATCATTTCACTATTGATCGTATATTAATTCAAACTTTCAAAATCTTCGAAATGCGCTACAATAATCAGTGACATATAATAATAAGTTATAATGATCAATTATTTTTAAATTAAATAAATAATCATATGCAAATGAAATTAAAACCATTTCATTTTCAAAAGTCAGCTCATCACGAGAGTTCGATTTCTAGTTTATTTAAGATCATCATTCTACATCAGATGTTTAGGGAGCGAGGATATGTTTGAAAGCATATATGCACATGTAATCATATAAAAATATAGTGTTATTAATGCTTATGGATGTGTTTTTCTCATGTTATTTTGATAATATATATGAAAGTTGGAGGAGCAGATATTAAAAGAATTTTTTAATGATATCTACGATGTTTAGACGATTAATCTTGATGAGTAAGAAAAATGTTTGAGGAAAGTAATTGAAAAACATCTTAAGATTATCCTATTGGTTTTTGTCTCTTAAATTTTCAATATCTACTATATTGACCAAGTTAATACATATATCATATGCACATGATTATTTTCAAATTATCCATGCATTTAAATCATAATATGCATATACATATATATGTTAAATCTAGAAATACTCAAATATCATAATTTTGTTTTAGATAACGTTTAACACGATAAAAAAATTAAAATATGCATGATATTAAATTATATCACTATACAAATTGAAAACAATAGAAAGACAATGTTAACCAATAATAAGAATTAAGAGATATATATATTTGAAACAATACCACTTTTTATTTATGAATCAATCTCTTAAGTACACTTAAAATCTCATTACAATGTATTTAAGACTTCCATAGATAACTCCTCCTGAGTTAGATGTAAATAAACAACTTAGTATTTCTCTCATATACACCAAATATCTCTCTAAGTACACTTGAACAACATCGTGATCAACTTTCACTTGTCTGCAGTACTAATTCGATACCTAAACCTATATGTGACAACTTCTTTTTATAGTATGTTAATACACTTAAACTTCTCGTGAAACCAGGAGCAAATTCCTGTTATCTAGCCTCATTCATTTCCTATTTTTGCATCTTTTTTTAGTTTGACTCTCCATTTCTTCTCATTCTTTTTCCACTTTGAATTTGAAATTTCTCGAACCATCTTTCTTCTCCTTTAATTTCTCAACAACCTGAATTGTCAAAACAAATTTAACACATTCCAAAAATATTGCATTTACAATCTCCCCCTTTGAATTCTTATCACATAAAAATAGACATCATAAAATGTTTAATTCACCATGGATAGAATTCAAACACATAAATGCATCCAAAATCAGCCATATAAGTTCAGATATTTAAAAATCCAGATCAAACAACCAAACAAGTGTACTTCAAAATAAAAATGAGTTCGGAATAAAATGAGCTCAGCTTAATTCAAGTGCATTTAAATTTCTCGCGGCATTTTTCCGAGAGCTTTACTTGTTTGAGCCATCCTCTCTTGTTCTCCCCCTGTTTCTCTGATAAGAAATTCAAAATATACATATTAGACCCAAAATCAGATGAATATAAACAAGATGAACTTATCGCTGCAATGATTTACTCTTGTTCAGCCTTGCCAATATCTTTAATTCCTTTGAATACGTTGTAGTTCGGTCACCACGTCTGCCAGCCGCTTCTCCAAATTTAAGATGTCTTGTGCAACATCATTTTCATTGTTTCTTATTTCTTCCATGGCTAACATCTTGCTGGCATAGTGTTTCTCAAATATGATCCAAGGAGGAATTTTCTCTCTTCTTTCCTCCTTACCAACAAGATCAGGAATTTGCTGGACCAAGATATTCTAGATCAGACACGGAAATGGCAGAATAAACTTTCTTGCATGTGACAACCCGAGTCCAATTATCTGATCTAGAATGACTTTTCCAAAGTTGAAAGGAATCTTATTCTTCACACAATATAGCAGGACTACTGTATCATGCCGAAAACCATCAGTTTTCTTGTTCGGTATCCAGTTGGTTCGGCAGATTTTGTTCAACAAAGCGTATTCCCAATTCAGCTTGGAATTTGGAATCTGTCATGGTCAGCTCATCAATTCTTTATCTGTTAGCTTTTGGTTGACCTTGTCCATATCAAGGTATATTTCCAGCTCCTTCACCCTCGATGTTTCAACGTTTGATGTACCCAAAAACTTATTAATCATCTCATCATCAAAACGCAAAATATTTCCCCTCATGTACACTCGACCAAACATATCCGAACCTAGTTTGTCAATTTCTGAGTTCAAGTTCGCATAAAACTCATATATTAACTCTTTACATATAGGAACAATGTTCGTCGCTGTATTGGTTAGACTCCGTTCAACAAGTACGTTCCACAAGGGCAAATGTTTGAGCTGATTAACATTTAAAAATCTTTCACTTATGATTTCTCTTTTTTTAGTATTCCATACCTTGAAACTCCTATTTCTAAATTAAATTTCTTCGAGAAAGCTTTTGAAAGAGTCATTCGTGTGGTACCTTGTTGGTTTTAGTCTCTGGAGACGTGGGTTATCTTTGGTATTTAGATCTAGTTTCTGAAGCTTCTTCAGCTTCATTTGGTTGAAAGTTTTAGTCTATGATGAGCTTGAACTCTCTCTTCGTCTTTCTGTTCTGGACGAAGAGTCAACCAATATCGTAGGTTTTCGAACAGGTTTTGCATTTACCTTCCTTGGAGCCACTCTCTTTCTGTCCATAGTTTTGGAACGTTTTCCATTTATTCTAGGTGGATTGTCGGTAAATAGAAAATCTTCTATCTGAACTCTTTGATTGTTGTAAATAATTGTTTCTTCTCCTTGCTTTGTTCTGCTTCCTGATCCTTCTGTGTTCATCTTTCTTCTTCGATTTTGTTTTTCTGTTCTGCAAAGCAAATACAACTACACTTCCTTTTTTTGCAACATCAGTCAGGGTTCCAGAAAATATATTCAAATGTGAGGAAATTTTATTTCAAAATGATATTACAAATGCTTTAAATGAGGAAATTGCACCAGTCACGTCAGCCACCTATATAGCACATCACACAAACCAATTTCAGATTAAACCGCATGTTTCTTCAAAAATAATCACTCTGTTGCTTTCTCTTTTATTTACCAAACATTATCCAATTTAAAACATGCTTAAGTGAAATTTCAATCTGTTAAGAAACAAAAAATAACTTATAAGATTGGCTTTAAATACATTTACGCAAATTTTTGATTCACTTATTTTATAACTTTCTTATACACCCTTTTTATAAAAGTCAAAAGCCATCATCTTCTAGGACGTTGTTTAGATATTCTTTTGTTCATATAACAAACTCCTTGATTACCTTTTACGGGTATACTATTATTTATCAATTTTAATATAGAGGAGTATTAAGCAAAAAAATGCTTTGTATCATTAGGACGTTATAATTGAAACTGAATACCTCTCAACTTAGACCCGAGCTTATACTCATAATAGTTATTCTTATATATGCACAAAATTTTTCACACACAACTGTTGGAGGAGTAAGTGACTAATAAGTGCACTAAAATAATTTTAAAGTGTATTTAAAAAACAAGCTGAATGTACTTACAAAAATGAGTGTATCCAACTAAGCATAAAAATTATACTTTATTTTTCTTTTTCTCAAGAAGATAAAAAATTTCAAACTTATCATTTTTATCAATCAGAACACATTTAAAATATTAGAGTTCATAACACTTAGTGATTTTCCTAAGGAGACAAAACGATTTAGATCCAATAGTTTTGTAAAAATATATGCTAACTAACGTTCAGTTGGAACATATTCCACTTTCATTAACTTTTGTTCAATCTATTCTCTTAAAAAATGATGCATAATCTCAATATGTTTCGTTCTGGAATGCTGGACATGATTTTTTGAAATATCAATTGCACTCGTATTATCACATAGAGCAACAAAAGTTTTTGAACTCATACTGTAATCCATCAGCATCTGATTCATCCAGATTAATTGTGTACATCAGCTTCCCAAGGCTTCATCTAGTTGCCTCACCTGTAAACCAAGAAAGTAATTCAAACTCTTCTTTCATGGTTTGTGCAAACCAATTCACTTTAACTTGTGATTTTGATGCAAAAACAATGTCATCAACATAAATTTGTGCTACCAGAAGGACATCATCAATAAATAAAGTTTCATCTACTCTTTCTCTTTTATAGTCGTTCTTGATTAGAAAGCTTGTCAATCTTTCGTACCATACACGTTGTGATTGCTTAAGTCCATACAAAGATTTCATTAGCTTGTAAACATGATCTCAATGATGTGGATCTTCTAAACCTTTAGGTTTTTCAACATAGACCTCTTCTTGCAGAATTCCATTTAAAAAGGGACTTTTGACATCCATCTGAAACAATTTAAAACCAAGAGAACAAGCAACTCCAAGTAATAATCTAATGGATTCTAATCTAGCAACGGGTGCAAAAGTCTCATCAAAATCAATACATTCAACTTGTGTATATCCTTGTGTAACCAATCTCGCATTATTTCTGAAAATTCACCCAGTTCATTGGTTTTATTTTTGAAAATTCATTTTTCCCAGTGACATTCACATCAACTGGACAAGGTACTAACAACCAAACATCATTCCTAACAAATTGTTCTAATTCCTCATGTATTCTTTGACCCAGAACTCATCATTTAATGCATCACTAACACATTTTGGTTCTATTTGAGATGTGAAACAAGCAACTTTGACCATATCATGATAATTTATCTTGGACTTACCACGTGTTCTTCTACCATCTCCAGTATTACCAAAAAAATCATCAATTGAATGATTTCAATTTATCGTTGTGAACTCCATTTCATGTTTTTATGTTCATGTCCATTATGATCTTATTCCATCCTGCTTTCGTTCACTGTTTGTTCAGTAGGTATACTTAAATTTTCACTTTCTATCCCAGTATGTCATTGTAATTAATCTGTAGAAAAAGAAAACATAACTCTTTCAGATAAATGATCTTCATCAAACACAACATTTAAAGATTCAACAACTGCTCTAGTTCCTAAATTATAAATTCTGTATGCAGTTGTATTAGTTCCATATCCAAGAAAGATTCCTTGATCACTCTTTGCATCAAATTTTCCAAGGTATTCCTTGTCATTCAATACATAGCAAGTCCACCCAAAAACATGAAAATAACTCAGCTTTGGACTTTTACCTTTCCAAAGTTCATATGGTGTTTTTGACATATCTGGTCGAACATACACATGATTTATGATATAGCAAGTTGTGTTTATCGCTTCTGCCCATAATCGAATAGAGATAGATTTTGCATGTAGCATGACACGAGCTATCTCTTGTAGAGTCCTATTCTTTAAACTACACCATTACGTTATGGTGTTTTTGGAGCAGAAAAGTCATGTGCAAATACCATGTTTTTTACAAAAATTATGAAACACAACATTTTGAAATTCTCTTCCAAGATCACTATGAATTCATTCTATACTTCCTTTTGTATTTTTCAATTGAAAAAACAAGTAATGGAACAGTTCAAAAGTATCTGACTTTTCTCTTAAAAATTTGACCCATGTATATCTTGAAAAATTGTCAACAACAACAAAAACATATCTTTTTTCACCAAAACTTTATGTCCTCATTGGTCCCATCAACTCCATGTTCACAAATTCTAGTATCTTTCTAGTCTTAACATGAGCCATTTTCTTGTGATGAATCTTAACTTGTTTTTCTAATTGACATGGTTTACAAGTTTCGATTTTATCAAGGTTAAGATTAGGTATAACTCTAACAATGTTTGAGCTGGATAGTTTAACCACTTATCGATAATTGACATGCCCTAATCTTTAATGTTACAAGGATAGATTGTCTTCAGTTGCTTTGAAACACACTTTCTCCACTCCAAATGTAGAAATTATTAAACTGAACCCGATGGTTACTGTCACACAATTGACTAGTACTAATTAGATTAGCAGTCAATCCAACAATATATTGCACATTCTTCAGAAAAGGTTGTCCACGTGAGTATATATCTCCCTTCCCAAGAATTTTGCCTTTGTTTCCATCTCCGAAGATAACGTTTCCAACATTTTTAATTTCAGCAAAATGTGATAGAAGTTCTCTTTATTTATCTTTTTGTGCCAAAATGTAAGCCACATTGCAATACAAATCATTTTTTTGTATCCAGATTTGTTTTATTTTGAGTAGAATATACTTACCTGAATCATACCTGAATTTTTTATTGCAAGTGATCTGTTTGTGTCCTCTTATTCCGTAGAAATAACACGTCACCAGATTGTTCCTTTGATAATGCATTGGAAATCATCTTCCAGAATTATATCCATGACCATAATGTCTGAAATTAAAATCAAAATCTCTGTTGTTTACACCCTTCTTGGATAACTCAATTTTTGCTTTCCATGTGCTGTTGAGGATGATCTTCCAATTTCCCACCAAAAACAAATCTATTTTTAGGATTTCCTTTATTCCCTACATAACCAATTCCATGATGATTTCCTTTTTTTATCCAATGAGAGCAAATGATCAAGTTTTTCAGTACCATTTGAAAGAATTTTAAATTTCTTATTGGTTTCTTCAAGCTGACTCTTGACTAAAACCACTTCCTCTTCTTTCAGAATTACTTCCTTTTTCATTTCTTAAATTTGAGCTTCTAATTTTTCATTAATTGTGACCAATTGTATGTTCAGCTTGCTCATATTCAGTCACTCATTGTAGATGGTTTCCACTTTTGTTTCATCTTCTTCATTTTCCATCTCATCAACCTGATTATCTTCTTTTAATTCTTTTTCATTTTCTTCGATTATTCCAATGAATGCAACAAAACTTGTCAGGTCTTCTTTATTACTATCTTCAGAGTCTGAAATTGATTCACTAATGTGAGTAATGACTTTCCTTTGATCATACCACTATCTGCACATTAATTTTTTGTATGACCACAACATTTGCATTTATAACACTATGTTTCTCGCAATCCCTTCAAAGCACATTCTCTCTTTGAAATACTTGGACATTCAGATTTAAAATGCTCAAATCCCTTGCATTCATGACACTGAACTCCAAATTTTCTTTATTTCTTACTTCCTTATTCATCATTGATTGATCGTCTGACTCCTGTATGTTTTTTCATAAATTTTCCACATTTTCTTGTCAAAAGAACAATATTCTCTTCAAGATTATCAAGCCTTGAGTTTTCGCCGGTGACTTGAAGAACTACCCCTTTACTTCCTTCTTTCGAAGTATTGTCTTGTTCAAGTTGAAGCTCCAATTCATAAGTAGCCAGAATCCCAACAATTTCTGTAAACTTTGTGACATCAGTATTTAAAGACATATTCATAGCAACTTTCGGCGCATGAAACTTTTAGGCAAGCATCAGAGCAACTTCTTGACATTCTTATTATCATCAAATGTTTATTCAAGTACACTTACTTCATTTGCAATAGCATTTCATTCTACTGTTGAATTCTTTGACACTTTCGTACTCTTCCATTTCCATTGTTTCAAATTGATATTTCAAAATATCAAGTCGAGTTCTCTTAACGTTTGATGTTCCTTCATGAATCGTTTCCCATGCATCTTTAGAAGATTCACATCCTTGAATTTGATTGAATTCATTTATGTCTACTGAAGAAAAAATAGCCGTAAGAGCTTTTGCATTAAAAGTCGAATTCCTTTTTTCACTCGGTGGCCACTGTTCTGAAGGTTTCTCCTTAACAATCCCATGTTTGTCTATCACAGTTGGTGGACTCCATCCATTTTTTACTGCACTCCATGCATCTTCATCAATGCCTCTTATACTCGCTCTCATTTTCACTTTCCGTATCCATAATTTGAAGCATCTAGCATGATTGATTTTCCAAGCGAATATAAATCTCTTGGTCCTTCCATGTTGTCTTCTAAGATTTCAAACCAATAATTAGATTTACTCTAAACTTTGGTTACCAGCTCTAATACCAATTGAAAACAATAGAAAGACAATGTTAACTTCCGCAGATAAATCTTCCTGAGTTAGATGTAAATAAACAACATATTGTTTCTCTCACATACACCCAGTATCTCTCTAAGTACACTTGCACAACACCGCGATCAACTTTTACTTGTTTTTAGTACTAATTCGATGCCTAAATTTAGATGCATCAACTCCTTTTATAGTATGTTAACACACCTAAATTTCTCATAAAATCAGGAACAAATTCATGTTATCTAGTCTCATTCATTTCCTCTTTTTGCGTCTCCTTTTCAGTTTGACTCCCCTTTTCTTCTCATTCCTTTTCCACCTTGAATTTGAAATTTCTTCAGTCAACTTTCTTCTCCTTTAATTTTTCAACAATCTGAATTGTCAAAACAGATTTAACACATTCCTAAAATATTACAGCTACACAAATTATTTTAAAATTTACAACCACACAAAAGAAAAATAATATAAATATTGTTGGTTGGAGATTTTTCTTGTCTTGTTATACCTAAAGTAAGTTATAGTCATTATCTATTGAGTACGTATAAGATAAATTTTAGATATTATATAATAATTTGTAAACAATGAAAGATATTAAAAGTAATCTATAGATAAAATCTTTATAACACATATTTAGAGATTGAATAATCACTAAAAAACATGCCATTTTCAACGGATGGGGCAACGGATCCGTCCGTTGATGAGAAATGGCAACGGGTTGTAACGGATTTACGAGAAATTTCAACGGGCATACATCCGTCGCAATCCATCACAAATTTCAACGGATGTTTAATGGATATCGTCCGTTGCCCCGTCTATTGCAATCCGTCGCAATTTTTAACGAAATGTTAATGGATATCTTCCGTTGGCGCCGTCCGTTGGAAGCCTATTAAAACACCGAAAAAAAATAGTTTAACGGGCATCCATTGCAAATTTTAACGGATACCCGTTACAATTTGAAACGGATGCCCGTTGATATTGTTAATTTTCGTGGTTTACCGGTGGAAATAAATTCACGTGAATTTGCAGCGAAAAATAACACTATTTAGATCAAAACAAAAGATTGCATCAAACCATCAACAACAAACATTTTTTCAACAAAATATCATCTTCTTCAAATAGAGATATATATAGATCGAGAGAGTGGATGTATAGAAGAAAAGATCCTATACCCTAGAGATTACACAAGAATTCTTACACGGATTGGAGCAATTCATGAGTTTTGCATCGATGCAACCTTTGTGTCAAGAACACGGGACAATGTTATGCCCATGCAAAAGATGCAAAAACATGAAGTATTGAAGTCAAGAAATTATTTTGCAAACATCTTTACAAGGTGGGTTTCGTTGAGAATTACGAATTTGGTTTTTTCACGGTGAAAATTGTGGTGTTAGAGATATTGTGCAAGATGCACAAGTAGAAAGAAATGAAGAAGTTATTTATGAAGCATCAACGACCAATACATATGTGGAAATGGTGTAAGATGCGTTTCGTGGAGTTGTTAATGAACAAACGCATTAAGAGATGCTGAACATCGATGCACGTCGATTCTTCAACTTATTGGATTCGGCGAAACAACCTATATATGAAGGTTGTTGTGAAGGTCAGTCTCGCTTATCTTTATCTTCAAGATTGATGAGGATAAAAAACAGACTACAATGTTGCTGAAAATTGCATGGATTCATTTTGCAAAACCATGCGTGAATATTTACCAGAAATTAATCAAGCCCCCGAGACATACTACGAAACAAAGAATGTGTTAAAAGATTTGGAATGCCACGTGAGAAAATTGATGTTTGTAAAACAATTGCATAATGTTTTGGGGAAATGATAAAGACTTGTTGGAATTTAAGTTTTGCGTTGCAAGAAGATTTTGGCCAAAAAAACCATCTTCACGTAAATATGTACCCTATAAGAAAATGTTCTATATGCCTGTAGAAAATAGGTTGAGAAGATTATTTGAATAGAAAAAAATTGCTGCAGCAATGAGATGACACGCAGAACACTCGACAGCCAAAGGTATATCGCAACATCCATCGGATGGTAGGACTTGGAAACAGTTCAATAAAATATTTCCCGAGTTCGTGTATGAAACGAGAAATGTTTATCTTTTCCTACACACCGATGGTTTAGTCCATATGGACAATATGGAAGTCAATATTATCTGTGACCAGTGATGTTGTCTCTGTATAATTTGCCTCCCGAGATGTGTTTGAAAACATACGTACTGTTTCTGACGTTGCTGATTCCGGGACCAGAACATCCGAAGAAGAGTTTCGATATTTTTTTGCAGCCCTTGATTCATGAATTAAGACATTTGTGGAACGAAGGAATTCCTGCTTATGACGTCAGCTTGAAGCGAAATTTCACATTGAAAGCGGTCTTATTATGGACAATTAGCGACTTTCCTGCTTATGGAATGTTATCTGGATGGCGCACGCATGGAAGATTTGCATGTCCATATTGTATGGAGGATAGGGGTGGGCAAAAAACCCGCACAACCCGTCCCGTCCCGAAACCCGTCCGGTACCCGTAAAAAATTACTCGAACCCGCGGGTATGGGTTCGAGTTCGAGTAATTTAATTTCAATACCCACGGGTTTGGGTTCGGGACAGGTTTTTTAGTTTGATAAGCGGGTACCCGCAAAAATTACAAAAATACCCCTTACTTTTTAAATGTATTACCTAAATACCCTTATTTTTTATGGGTATGATCTAAATACCCTTAGGTTAAACCTAACCCTTTCTTTCTCCTCCAGCCTCTCCAATCTTTCCTCCTCATCACAACCTCTCTTTCTTCCTCCTGCAAAGCACACGGCCGTCGCCCGCTCTCCCTCTTGCTCGCTGACGGCCACCCGCCTGCTCCCTCTCCTGCTCGCCGATGGCCACCCTCCTGCTCCCTCTCCTGCTCAACCGGCGGTTCATCTTTCCTCTTCCCTCTCCTACTCAACCGGCGGTTCATCTTCCCTCTTCCCTCTTCTCGGTGACATACCCTCTTCCTCTTGCTCAACCGGCGTCTCCTCTACCCTCTTCCCTCTCCTCGCCCGCTCTCCCTCCTCCTCGCCGATGGCTACCCGCTCCCTCTCCTTCTCGATCGATGGCTCATCTAGCCTCTTCTCTCTTCCCTCTCCTCTACGACCTAGCCTCTCTCTTTTCTTCCTGCACTACCGCATCAACCGACTGTCGGTCGCCCGCTCTCCCTCCTGCTCGCCGATGGTCACCCTGCAACTCTCTCTCTTGCTTGACCGGTGGCTCCTCTAGCCTCTTTCCTCTTCTCTCTCCTCGACAACATAGCCTTTCTCTCTTCCTTGTGCGGGATGGGTGCTCGCGGGTTCCGAAAATTTAAATGGGTTTTTTTTGCGCGTACCAGAACAGCGGGTACCCGCATCTTGCGGATACGAGTACGGGTACTAAAATCAATTACCCGTGCGGGACGGGTTCATGTACGGGTTGATTGTCATAGAAGATCTCTTCCTCGTGGACATGGTTTCCTAAAAGATAAAAAACATTTTTGAAAGAACATGGTACAAAAAAAGAAGAGGCACTGTGCATGCAAACCGGGACACAAATCCTTTACGAAAGTTTGAACACAATGGGCGAATTACAAGAATCGGTAGAATACGATGGAGATCGTGGGCATCGTAAACCAAAAGGCCAAGGTGAATGGCATAACAGGTATAAACGTAGAATCTTTTGGGAACTACCATATTGGAAATCATTGATATTACATCATAATTTAGATGTTATGCATATCGAAAAGAACTTATTCGATAACATTATAAATATTGTTTTGAATGTGGTGGTAAAACAAAGGATAATATACAATCAAGAAAAGATTTCAAGATAATATGCTGACGACCTGAGTTGGAATTAAGAGATGGAAGTCACATGTCCCCGTATTCAGATTGTCTGGTCTGGCGAAAACGGCATTATTAAAGTGGTTAAAAGAATACGTTAAGTTTCCAGATGGATATGCATAGAACATTGCTCGGTGTGTAGATATTGTTGCAACCACGAGGAATCGTAAGCTCGGATGATAAAGAAGATCAAGCCACAAGGAATCATAAGCTCAGATGATAAAGAAGATCTGTTGCAACCCGATCATCCGCAGCCGATTCATTTAATTGAATAGATTGCGAGGAGATTCTCATATGAACTGACATAGACGGAGAATTCATACGCGAGTATGAAGACGTTGAACCGGAAGATGCTGAAGATGAAAACGACGATGAATTCAATGAACAATCGAAGGAAGACTCGCCAATCGATGAATCTACTAAAGAAGAAATGTAAATACAATAATGTGTAATATAAATGATGTGTAATAATATAGATGATGTGTTATGTAAATGATGTGCAATAATGTAGATGATGTGTAATCGAACAATCGAAATGTTAATACAATCGAAGAATATATAAATGATGTTTAATGTTCTTAGAACTTCATATGATCTAATACCAACATGCATCCGTTGGAAATATTAACGGATGCCCGCTGGAACACGAAATAACCTCCGACACTTTCTAATTTTTCCATAATTCTAACGTGCATCTGTTGGACAATTGTAATGGACGTCCATTACAATTATACTAACGGGCATTCGTTACGAATGTTAACGGATGCCCGTTAAAACGTTTTGTAACGGGCGTCCGTTACACTTTTCAACGGATGCCCGTTGGAATTTTTGTAACGGGTATCCGTTACAAATTGCAACGGATGCCCAATGCAAGTGTAATGATGCTTACCCTAGTCTGCAGAAATTTCCAACGGGCATCCGTTGAAAATTGTAATGGATGACCATTGCAATGGGAGACGAGCCACTGTTTCGCCGTCTATTGCCTCAGAAAAACGCATTTCCAATAGGCATCCGTTGAAAATTCGAATGGATGCCCGTTGGAGAAACAGTACGTCATGTCAATTAACTGCGTCCGTTGAGTTGACGTAATTTCCAACGTTGGAAATTTCGGCATATAAACCTTTGAACAGTTTCATTTTCTATATAAATCAAAACTTCAAAATCCTTTCAAACACTCCCTTTCACACACAAAATCACATTTACAAACATTAAACATGAAAAATGAGGGCTAGGCGATTCATAGGTTCGGGACGTATGTTCGCTGGTTCAGCGGAAGCTTCCCGCCTCCACTGCCACCATATAGCCCTCATTCACAAATATCGGCTCCACCGATATTTAATGAAGAGGAAGATATGGTGGATATTGATTCCTTAATCGATAATTTTGATTGGCGTCCCATCCTTCAAATTATCGATCCCGATCGTCCTGCAGGGACGCTATGGTAAAAATTTTTATTATTTGCATTTATATTGTTGTAATTTATAAATGCTATCTAACTTTTTAATGTGCAGGTTTGACATGGATGATGTTCTAAAACATACGAACAACAATATCATCCAAGGATCCTTACAGGACCAACTCTATTATTAATGGCAAGTTACGCCGAAAGTCATACGTCGCCGATGGTGGTGCACTTTTATCGTAAGTGTATTTCAAATAACAATTTTATTTAAAATGATTATTTATATATTTTATAAACTAACTCACTATAAATTATTTTGTAGTGCACATACAGATGGCGAAGGAATGATACGACGCGCATCTATACGGCATGGATGCGCAACATGCAGGCTTGGATTCGTTTGATGATGAACTACGCCAAGCGCAACTACTACACCAAGAATCGCAAACCGACATGGGCAACGGACGAGGTTTTCAATCAACTTATTCAACATTGGAAGTCTGAAGACTTCAAGGCCAAGAGTGAGGAGGCCAAAAAATGTTGGTACGGCGAGAAAGTTCCCAGAGATGGCATGCATCACCATACTTCGGGATCAAAATCATTCTCGAAGAGGAAGCAAGAATTGGTAAATTTATTATTATTTAAATTTTTTATTTTTACAATATTTATCTAGTTAAATTTATTTTATATCACAGATGAAATAGATAGGGAGAGAACCGACTCTTCTTGAGCTCGTATCGGAAACTCACACCAAGAAGAACCCGATCATCGATGAAGAGATTGACGAACCCAAACTCGTCGATCCTCGAGCGGAAAGAAACGTGAAAGCTGTGACGGAGAAGATCACACAGCAATCACAAGCTTGTGCTTCAACTCCCGACGAACTCAGTCCTTTACAAAAAGACAACATTTATTTAGAGGTAAAAATTTATTATTTTATCTTTCGATTATTAATAAAATATTTTGTAAAAATCTAACTCTAATTTTTTCTATACAGTCTCGAAGCACTTCAAAAAAATATCTCGAGGATGCAACGACGATACCTCACGTGGTCCAAGAGAGCTACATGCAAAAACGTCGTATTGAGGATCTCGAAGCACAACTTCGAGAAACTCGAATCCAAATGCAGGTACATAACTTCCAAATACTGCAGTTGGAGAGCGCCAACGCCGCAGCAAGAAACAGGTATCGATTCGGATACAACTTCTTCTAGAGGTGCTGGTGACCGGGGAGATGATATCGGCCAACCGATTTAAATGAAATGTAATAGAATTAGTTTTAATGTTTTTGTAAACAATTTTATTATTTTGATTAAAAACTTTTATTTTTGTAAATTATTTTTATTTTTTTATTTTTTTAACAACTTTCCAACAGATGCCAGTTACAATTTCTATCGAGGATCCGTTGGACACGATTTTCCCGCCAAACGACAACGGATGCTCGTTGCCATTTCCTGCTAATTTGTAACGGACGCTCGTTGTCCTTTCCCACCAGTTTCGCAATAGATGCCCGTTGAAAATTTTAAAATAAATCCCGCTCTTTCTTCCCACCTGGGTGGCAACGGACGGTCGTTAAAACTTTGTAATGGATGTTCGTTAGAATATTTTAATAGCCGTCTATTGCAATTTTGTAGTAGATGCCCGTTACAAATTGTTTCAACGGGCGTCCGTTACAAAATGCCAAAGGTGCCATCCGTTGGCCGTCCATTACAAATTTGCAACGTATATTATCCGTTGCAACTCCGTTGGAAAATGCAACAGACCCCAATTTGTAACGAGTGATTCCTAACGGTTGTGGATCCGTTGTTCTCCGTCGAGAATTGCTCTTTCCAACGAATTTCAAGCATTTTCACACGGATTTGTCCGTTGGAAAACGCCTGTTTTTTTGTTGTAAATTTAAAACTATAATATCTAATATAAAACTCACACACATTTATGAAGTTAGGTGGGAACTACCACTACTAGAATATTGATGGACGTATCTTAGATGGATTACAAATGAAAATACCTATGTGTCTCTAATCCATCCGCAATTTTTTTGAAAAAAAGGTCATTCAAAAACCGTCCATAATTACGGATGCGTCTCGTTAGGTCAATTATGGTATGGAATTGTGGACGATTTATAGACAGTTCATCGAAAAATATCAACGGTTTAGTGATGTCTCGAGTTTTGTCCATAATCTTTCATCGTTCGTCTCTAGTCCATCCAAAAATTGCTTACATAGACCACACTACACATTCCTTCATTTTCAACACAAAGTTATCATACATTCTACTTTATATAATCTTTTTATTTCATATTATAATGGCATCATCATCGAGATCGAATATTTTTTATTTCAAGATAATGAATGTATATAATAATTGATCCAGAAACTCAAGGTGTATCGGAAGGGTTTATAAAAAGCGTTACATAGTTTATAACGATGGTGATAAATCAACAAGTTTACGGTGTGGAATAATTTTATTAAAGAGTTTCACTCTGAATTACTTCATGTCGTTATCTCACATGGAGTAGTAATGTTGTTGAATATTTTAATAGGGATATTGCACATAATGAGGTAATTGAGAAGCATCAAGATGTAGAAATAAACCTTTATGTGAAAATGATGCAAAATGTTTTCAATGAAAGAAATGCAAATTTTTTATATGTGAGAAAGTGCTAGACAACCACTTAATGTTGGTTGTAGATTAGATCTTTTACAACTGTATTTGTCTAGATGTATGGAAAATGTAAAGACATAAAATAATCATTGTGAGAGTTATCACAATACGAAATTTGATTGATTGGAATTCCCAATTGGTAAGAGATTACTTGCTAGAAATAACAATGTAATGGAGTCTTGTTATGAGATTAATGGGTTTATTGTACTATAAAAATATTGATGTTTGTAAAAAAAATGCATGAATTTTTGAAGGAGACATCATACTTGAATAATTATCGATTTTGCGGAAACTATCGATTTTATTTCAAAGCGAATTTAAACTGAATTTTACAACCCGAATTTGACTCATTTCATAACCTGAATTTGACTCAATTTGATTCCAAATTTACGCCATTTGAACCTAATTTGGACCCGAATTGAATCCGATTTCGACACAATGTTAAATCTTAACATGGATAACCAAAACTTGATTCTCCAAAAGATATATTACAAACTATATTAGAAAGATATATAACTACTAACGTTAAATCGGTAAAATACACGGTATTCTAAACATCTTAAATACATTTTTGTTTCCTTCATGTTCTCTATATATCTTCCCTAGCAATTTGCCTGATATTTTTTGCAATATCAAGATCTCTGCATCCTTTCTGGTTAACAGAGCCAAATTCAGATAGTTTGCTATTCATATGTGAGATATTGTTTGGATCTTGGGCGCTCCCACCTGATTTTTTATCCTGAAACAAGTTCAAGATTCTTTATGGGGAGTGGGGATGTCAGTATTAGAATATATTTTATGCTTCTTCAACACCTTTGAAGAATTAACAAAATCTGTATCCCTGAAGTTCCTGTCCGGTGTGAAAGCGACAGGGTGAGACTGAGGCGACTGAAGACTGAAGGAGCTGAGGAAGATTCTGGAGAAACTTACCTCGCACGGGGGAAAAGGAGAGAAGAAGCAGATGGGCTCGCGCAGCAGAAGCCCATGGACGACCTGGCCCAACAACCACAATTGGGCCCCATCACGAAGCCCACATCAATGAAGCTCCAGCCCATGCGAGAATAAGAAAATAAATGGGATGAGTGACGGGGAGAATAAAACAGGGAAATTTACATGGTTAAAACGGTTTTTGTATGTGTCAGAAGTTTGTTGAGGATAACAACCTCACAATCCATGTAAACGGACTAAAACGGGTATATAATATAATCTAGGGTATACTCAAAAGGTACCCAGAATATTTTCACAATTGATTCACCGAAAAGTTGAGAGAAACACGAGAGGGAAGAGAGAATACGTCTAATACTGATTGGTTTTATTTTGTTCATCATTTTATTTCATTGTTTGCACAATCTTAAGAACAAGAGGAATGTTTAGCTCATGACTCTTAATCAATCTATTCATGAGCTGTAGAAACATATAACAACAATTGGTATCAAAGCCTTCCGGATCTAAAGGCCGAGAGGGAGCACAAGCACAAGCACGAGACGAGCACAAGAACCAGCACAAAAACTACACGGCATAAGAAACAAACTAAGAGATGCATAACGTACCACAGATTCCTATATTCGATGGTAAGAGCTATAATCTATGGCTCATTAAGATGAAGGCGCTGCTTAGATCTAAGTAGCTCTGGAAAGTAGTCACAGAAGGACTACCGGAAAAACCCATTACCGGGGTGTTCCCATGGGTGAGGAGGTGCAGAAGGCTATCCTAACATGGGAGGAGTTAGAAGCAAAGGACCAGATTGCGTTGCAACTTTTATTCAGCGCAATGTCGGAGGAAATATTTGCCGCACACATATCCGTGTGTGAGATGTCAAAGGATGCTTGGGATCTCCTCAAGGAGAGGTTCCAAGGGGACCCCAAGACGGCTATGATCAAGCTCCAGCGTCTAAGAGCCAACTACTACACTCTAAGACAAGGAGATAAGGAGACCATAAAAGACTTTGCCAACAAGGTGACTGAACTAGCTAACGAGATGGGGGCGTATGGAGATGATATTAAGGAGGACACGCTGGTGTCAAAGATATTATGCTCGCTGTAGGAGCGCTTTGACCCATATGTTGGGGTCATTGAACAGACCAAGGATCTCACCACACTCACGGTGGGAGAGCTTGTTATCTCTCTTCAGTCTCAAGAGGCGAGACTTGAAGATAGACACGGTGGAGGCCTGGAAGGTGCATTTTAGGCGAAGTTTAAAGGACTTAAGGTCAGCCACGGCAGATCTGAGTCTAGCAAGAAACCCTATGGGAAAGCGGATTCAAACCAAAGGGGAAGAGCTACTGCAGCATATGCAAAAAGGATAACCACAATGAAAGCCAGTGTTTCTTTAGAAACAAGCAAAATCAAGGAGAACAAAGCAAACAAAACAAATCTAAGAAAGAGTGCTACACATGTGGAAAGGTGGGTCATTTCTCACGTGATTGCAAAAATAAACGACCAGCACAGAATCAGGTGCAACTAAATCAACAAGAAGATGAGGAAGAAAACATGTTGTTCACGGCGGCACACCTTACACATGAGATATTTGAGGACGTCGTATGGTTGGTAGACAGTGGTGCTACAAATCATATGGCCAAGCACGAAAGTTATTTCACAACGCTAGATAGGTACTTTAGAGTACCTATAAAGGTTGGAAATGGAGGGGTTTGACCACTACCGGTAAAGGTAACATTCAAGTTCACACTAAGAAGGGTGTTAAAGTTATTAAAGATGTATTTTTAGTACCGGGGTTGGACAAAAACTTGCTTAGTGTGCCGCAAATGGTTAGGAATGGATACGAGGTTGTATTCATGGAAGATAAATGTTTGATTCGGGACGGTGCTGGAAATAAAGTAGTGGAAGTGCCTATGCTTAGAAAGGCCTATCCTCTGAAATGGAGGATAGTGAAGGAGGAGGCTAGAGTGACTCAGGAGAAGTTGGGTGTGTCTGAGTTATGGTACAAAAGGCTGGGTCACGCCGGGTTACACAACCTGGAGAAGTTACAAAAAGGTAACTTGGTGAAGGGGCTACCACAGGTGCCCTTAGTGAAAGAAGTGTGTGAAGCCTGTGTGAATGGGAAGCAACATAGACTGGAATTTCCAAAAGCATCAGAGTATAAGGCGGAGAACATTTTAGGGTTGATCCACACGGACCTATGTGGACCAATGAGTACACCATCGTTAGATGGGAGTATTTATCTACTCATCTTCACGGATGATTACTCCCATATGACATAGGTATATTTCCTAAGGTTAAAGTCTGATGTACTTGGGATTTTCAGAAAATTTGTGGTACAAGTTGAAAATCAAACGGATAAGAAGGTTAAGAAGCTAAGATCTGACAGAGGGACAGAATTTAACTCGAAGGAGTTCTCGGATTTCTTGGCCGAAAGGGGGATAGTCAGGGAACTAAGTGTGGCCTACACGCCACAACAGAACGGGGTTGCGGAACGAAGAAATTGTACCCTAATGGAGATGACACGAAGTATGTTGAAGGACAAGAACATGCCTAACAAGTTTTGGGCAGAGGGAGTTTTCACTTCAACATATATTCAAAACCGGTTGCCTACAAGGGCATTGAAGGATAAAACCCCCTTAGAGGCTTGGAGTGGACATAAGCCATCTGTTGGACATTTGAAGGTGTTTGGGTGTCTATGCTATAGGATGATCCCAACACAGAAGAGGAGTAAGCTGGACGAAAAGTCTCAGACTTGTGTTTTCGTGGGTTATAGTAGCCTAAGTAAAGGCTACCGTGTCTACGTGATAGAAACTGGAAAAGTGGAAGTGTCGAGGGATGTAGTGTTCGATGAAGAAAAAGGTTGGGACTGGGAGACGACTACTGAAAAACCAGGAAATAACATGCCTGTAAGTTTCCTAAGATCCCAAGAGTCTACTAATCAAGAGGGAGTACCTACGATGTTTGAGGTAGGTAGCTCGTCAGGACATGGGGGTGAGAGTGGAAGTCGATCAACATCGCCTATGACTCCACTAAGACTCTCATTGTCTAATACACCTACGACACAACAAGGAAGCACCGGGAATACCAGTGAATCGTCTAGGGAGGTTCACAGGACGCGTAGACTCAGTGACATCTACAGGATGGATGAGGAGTCAGATGAGATAGAATCTGAGGAGAGTTGCTACCTAGCAATGGTAGAACCTACGACCTACGAGGAAGCACTGTTACATCCTAATTGGAAGGAGGCCATGGACGTGGAGATGCAGATGCTACAAAAGAATAAAACTTGGTATCTGACTGAAAGACCCTCACATCAGAAGGTTATAGGGGTGAAGTGGATATTCAAGGTAAAAACGGATGAGGAAGGTAAAATTCAAAAGTTTAAGGCAAGGTTAGTGGCACGTGGGTTTACTCAGACCTACGGGCTAGACTACGGAGAAATGTTTGCCCCGGTATCAAGGCCTGATACAATTCAGACCTTGATAGCCGTGGCAGCTCAAAAAGACTGGACTTTACATCAAATGGATGTAAAGTCGGCGTTCCTAAACGGGGAGATCAATGAGGAAGTCTACGTTGAACAACCACCGGGGTATGAGGTAATTGGTTCTGAACATTTGGTTTTGAGATTGAATAAAGCTCTATACGGTTTGAAACAGGCACCGAGGGCCTGGTATAGCAAGATCGACACATTTTTCCTACACGAGGGGTGTGTTAGGAGTCATTGCGATGCTGCAATGTACATCCAGGTTAATGGAGGTAATATCTTGGTGATTTGTTTATATATGGACGATATAATATTATCGGGGAATAGTTTGGAGTTGATTACAAGTTTTAAGGCCAAGCTGAATTCTACGTTTGACATGAGTGATTTGGGAGTTTTAAAATTTTTTCTTGGATTCGAGGTTAAGAACCTCAATGATGGCATATTCTTGAGCCAAGAAAAATATGCGACCCAACTTCTAAAGAAGTTCGGTATGTTGGACTCAAAGGGGGTGAGTACCCCCTTGACACTGAATTGTAAAACCGTAAGTGACGGCGAAGAACTTACCGATCCAACAAAATACCGAAGCCTCGTGGGTGGAATCTTGTATCTCGCATCCACTCGACCGGACCTCGCATTTGCCGCGTCCTTCCTATCAAGAAACAAAAAACAAGCAACAGTACAAAGTATGCAAAATGCTAAAAGAGTTATGAAGTACATAAAAGAGACTAAGAGCTACGGTTTAAGGTTCAGACGGGTTGAAGTTTCGGAACTCGTGGGATATACAAACTCTGACCTAGCGGGGAGTTTAACAGATATGCAAAGTACTAGCGGGTTTTGTTTCACGATTGGGAGTGCGATTTTTAGCTGGGAAACCCAGAAACAGTCGATAGTTGCACAATCGACTACAGAAGCCGAATATATGGCTCTGAGCGTGGCAACCAACCATTCAGCTTGGTTATCCAGGTTATTTACCGAATTAGGGTTTAATATGCAAGGCGGGGTTCCTATATACAGTGATAGCACGGCGGCTATCGCGATCGGAAAGAATCCGATCGACCATAAGAGGACTAAGCACATAAAAAATCAGGTTCCATGTGGAGCGCGAAGCTCAAACAGAGGGAAGATTGGACTTACGGTTCATCCATGGCGAGGAGCAGATGGCAGACGTCTTGACGAAACCCTTACCCACCGGAAGGTTCTGCATGTTGAGGAGCAAACTCGGAGTCGTTCCACGACCGGACAAGAGGGAGATTGAAGTTCCTGTCCGGTGTGGAAGCGATAGGGTGAGACTGAGGCGACGGAAGACTGAAGGAGCTGAGGAAGATTCTGGAGAAACTTTCCTCGCACGGGGGAAAAGGAGAGAAGAAGCAGATGGGCTCGCGCAGCAGAAGCCCATGGACGACCTGGCCCAGCAACCACAATTCGGCCCCATCACGAAGCCCACATCAATGAAGCTCCAGCCCATGCGAGAATAAGAAAATAAACGGGATGAGTGACGGGGAGAATAAAACAGGGAAATTTACATGGTTAAAACGGTTTTTGTATGTGTCAGAAGTTTGTTGAGGATAACAACCTCACAATCCATGTAAACAGACTAAAACGAGTATATAATATAATCTAGGGTATACTCAAAAGGTACCCAGAATATTTTCACAATTAATTCACCGAAAAGTTGAGAGAAACACGAGAGGGAAGAGAGAATACATCTAATACTGATTGGTTTTATTTTGTTCATCATTTTATTTCATTGTTTGCACAATCTTAAGAATAAGAGGAATATTTAGCTCATGACTCTTAATCAATCTATTCATGAGCTGTAGAAACATATAACAACAATCCCTTATTCTGCTTTCAACTAAATCTAAACTTCCCTTGACACTGCAACTATCATTTTTTTCACTGCATGAAAAGATTAGTCCCATGCAAAAAACCTTCTAAAGAGGTGAAGTGTGCAGTTCGATTCACCAAACCATCCTGCAAATATATTATAAGCAAGGCATATCAAGATTTAAGATCAATGAAATATTTCGCAGGAATACAAAGAATCAGAATTGTTTGTCATTTTTACCTTCTTTTGGGAGCAAGAAATAGATAAATTTGTTTTATAGACAAAACCAGTCGGTGAATCTTCAGGTTTACTCCCAAGAGGGCGAGCAAAAGCCGGCCGATGAGGACGAACGTCGAGCAAGCCACGGCGAAGAGGACGAACGGCGCAGAAAACACGGTTTAAATCTCGGCCGAACAGCAAACAAAACACGGCGAACACCAGCCGCGATGAAGAAAGCCGGCACGACACCCACCGCGACGAAGAGGCAGTCGGCACGACGAAGAGGACGAACGCCGACGAACGAGAAGGCTGAACGGCGACGGAATAAGGAGAGGACGAACGGCCAAAAAAAGGTGAAAGAGATGTTTAGCAAGATAATGGAATGACGGAGAAAGGAAAGAAGAAATTAGGAATTTTGTGGGTTTTTATGGTTTTTTTAGTTTAATTTTCTTTGGTTTAATTTTAATTTGGTTTGGTTTGGTTGACATCAGATTAAATTTTGGTGAAATTGGATAGAATCCATGTCAAAATCGGGTGAAATTCGGTCGAATTCGAACGAATTAATGAAATCGTGCGGTTTATATAATTGAGAAACTTGAGGGAGAAAATCGAATCAATTTGGTAAAATTATGGGAAATTGACATAAAACAATGTAATTGATGGTGCTATAGGCGTTTATCCCTAATTTTTAATATTTTTAGTTTAAAATTTTATGTTTTAAAAATTAAAATTTATTTTAATATATTTTTTATTTTATCGTGTAAAAAATTCCATACGGAAAAGCTCGTTCGGGATTTACATTGGAAAATATTTTTCCGAAAAAAATTTCCTTTCAAAATTATCCAGACAATTATGTAGGTCGTCTGGAAACACACCGACGAGTTTCTATCAATGTTTTGCGATGACTTCCTAACCGATTTTCCTACGAAAGTTTCGTCTACAAATTGGCCGATGACAATATATCATATGTCTACAATTGCAGATGACTGCATTTTTCATTCGAATTTATAGACGGACAAGTATTTCGGACGGTCGGTTTCGAGTGTTAAATGCTATTTGAGATATGCATTTTTCTTGTAGTGTTAAAACTATAGAATTTGATTTCCACTATAAGAAAATTGTGGAGCACAATGCAAATGATGATGATAATGTATAGTTTTGAAACAATACAGAATATAATTTTGGAAATTAATAAAAAAACATTTAAGCCTTCTCTTAAAAAATATATAATTATATTTATACCATTAATTTAAAAAAGTAATGATAGAATACATTTTTTAAAGATCCAATTACATACGTAATACTAGTATTAATCCAGCGTTTTGTGCAGGTTAAACGTGATATTTGATTTTAACATATAGTAAATGTTATATATAGAAATACATTAATAGTTGGGTAGGAGGGAAAAAATTTAAATATAAATATGCACTTTTATTACACATTATTAAATATTTCTTTATATACAACATTTATTTTTTTATGGTGCATTTACCACTATCGTCTAAAATAAGTAATTTCAATTCTTATTTAGTTTTTATTCTTGAAACTACGACATATAATTGTCTGTGACTGAAAACTGGTTTGGTAAGTATATACCTACTCGATTGATGCTCGTCTTTGGCTTTTGTTAATTGTCATTGCAAAACATAACATAACAGGACATTGTTTTTGTTTGAAATGAAACGGTTAAGCTGTGTTACTTGGGATTAACAGGAATCGAGGTATAAATACTTTATTTCATGCGTGAGTTCCTTTTATTATTTTACCTTCTATCATATTGTTACCTAATTGCGTTATTTGGAGTCGCGTTCCATTACATAATCCAAGCATTTGATCGATGTTTCGCAAAACTATAATGGGTGCTCCTTCAAAATTTTAGTGTTAAACAATTACTAGGAATCCCTAGATATTTCAAACTCTTCAAGAATTTTGTACTGTATAATTCGCATGTTTCATTATTATTTGAATCATTATTGCATAATGAATCAGAACTCAGATATTCTCTTGAACAACCGGTAATTTTTTGTAGAAGTGTTTCATTTATTTCATCAACAATCTAATTTGTGAGACATAATATGGCTCGGTCTTGGAAAAAGAAAGAGTTTTGATATTCAGATTGAATATTTGGGTATACATGATTTGCAATACTCTCAATTGGATTTGATGTTTGTGTAATTAATAAATCTTCAGGTACATCAATCAAGCATTCGTCGTTCTTAGGTTCAGATGTTCTATCTCCTAATTTTAATACCCAATCGGAAAAAGCTTGCAATTCTTCTATGTTTTAGGAATCAATATTCATTTGCAATCACATGTTTTTAGTTAATTTCAATACACGACACAAATTCCAGAGATATGAGGAGTTTATACATGTATGAACAGTTTCATGCCTATTTTCTTTTGCAATAACTGGTAAAATCTGGCAAAAGTCACCTCCAAATACTATTGTTTTGCCCCCAAAGAGTTTATCCTTTAAAAAAGAATTTATTGAACCCAAAAAGCAATGTTTATGAATCATTGAAGCCTCATCTCATATTATAAGGTGTGTTTGTTTTATAAGATTTGATAAGATTGTCCCTAATTTAATGTTACAAAATGAATCTTCGTTAATATCTATTGGTATTGCAAATAACGAATGCGTTGTACGACCTCCTTGTAACATAAATGATGCAATACCACTTGAAGCAACGTATAGAACAATATGTTTGTGGGATCTTATTGTTGTTGATAATGTTTTCCATAAGAAAGTCTTTCCAGTTCCTCTATGTCCATATAAAAAAATAATTGTCATCTGTTTTGGTTTACTGCGTTCATAATTTCGTTATAAGCTGAGCATTGTTCAGTTGTAAGCTGCAATTTAAGATTGATAAATTCAGTTTCTATTTTGTTTTTATAATAATATAATTCTTCATATATCAGTCTATTTATTAATGATTGGTTTTCGACTTCTTTGGGATGCAACATGGAAGGATATTGTTTTAGAGATCAATTGTTTTTTTAACAGTTATTCTATTTCACCAAGTGTTGTATTTTGGATATCTTCATCAGCCATGGTGAGATATGTTGTTCAAAACAGAAATGGTTAAGGGTTTTTTAAATTATTCTAGATAATCTGTAATCATTTGTTAATAAATATTAAAACCTGATAATTTCAGCATACGTCGGCGTCTATATAGTATATCGTCAGCTAAGAGTTTTCATGTCATAAACCATACATGTCTTGAGGATGAAATACATTTTGTTGTTTATAAAATAACAAATAGTATTCATAAATGGAGATACCCAGTTATTTGATTTTTTATTGTATTTAAATACTCTTCATGGTCAACTTATTTCTTTGTAAATAAATTAAAATATTTTTCAGAAATTATAATTGTTTTTAATCTAATTTTTAATATATATATATATATATTAAAAGTAATTATTTTGAATTATTTTTAAAATTAATTTATTTAAAAAGGATTATTTATAAAATTTTAATTAAAATTAGTTTAAACTAATTTTTATAATTAAATAGGTATAATATTTTAATTTTTAGGAGTTTTTGAAATGAAATATTTTTAAACATTTGAATTCATTTAATTTGAAAAGGCTATTAATTTTAAGTCTGTTTTTTTCCAGATTTAAATTTAAATTAGTTTTTATTAGTATTTTAATTATTAAAACTTTTATTTAAAAAATTATTTATTAATATAAATTCAGATTTGACTATTTAATTTAAGTTAATTTAAACTAAATACATTATTTTTCAAAATTTTCAATTAATTTTATGTTTATATATACATATAATATTTTAATTTTAAACGTAATCTTTTTACTAATTTTATTGGTAACAATAAAATTATTAATAATAATAATAATAATTAAAAAAATAATTTACCATTAAAACTAAAAATTATAATAAACTCTGTTTCTTTCTTCATATTGTTTCCTCTCTCTTTTTTTTTTCTTTTTCTATCTTACTAGAACGGTACCCGCGCGTTATGGGATATATTCTATGGTGGTTTATAATGAAAGAACTGAAAAAGTGTAAGTTATTGACCACCATAACAATTTATTTATTGGACAAATATTGAAAATTTTATAACATATGAATTCAAAATAGTGTTACGAAAGAATAATATTTAGAATTTTTAATAGACAAATTTACTCTTTTTAATCCCTTTAAAGATGAAATAAGGTCTAAGAAAACAAAAGTGCATAAAAAACAAAATAGAAGTGCATGAAAACAAAATTAAATCAATGATATGTTAAGTAAAATAAATGTATAAAAAGAAATATATAGTAGATAAAATGCAATATGTAATTATTATTATTTTTATTGGTTGGAAGGTTATAAATTATTATATTAATATTTTTTGTAAATTGGAAAGTGAAAATTTTTTAATTATTAAAATTATATTTATTTTAATTATTAAAATTATATTTGTTGTAAGAATTGTTTTTATTTTTTAATAATTAAATTTGTTTTTTATTTGCTTTAAGAATTCTAATTATTAATTTTTTATTGTGTTGGGATCTTATAAATTATTATAACCAATAATAAGATATATATTCTTTTTTTGTAACTTTAAATGTGAAAAGTTTTTAATTATTAAAATTATCTTTATTGTATGATTTGTATTTATTATTTTTTAATAATTAAAATAGATATTTTTATTTGATGAGGTGGCTTCATAGAGAACACGCGGGTTGCACGGGATTTTATCGAATTAGATAATATAATTGGAATAAAATTGTCATGAATAGAGTGTCATATCAAAGACACTAAAAATCGAAGATGATGACATATTTTATATTTCAAATTTTTAAAAAATGGCATTACCTTTATTAAAACATGATAAACATTGTAGTATATAATTCTTTGAATAATATAATTAAATTATGTGAAAATATTTTTTTGTATAATAATTTCATAGAATGTTAGTTTAAAGAAATATATGTAAAGTTCACAAAAATGAAAAAAACACATATTGAATGGTAACATGAATATTTAGCCTCTAAATAATCCGATATGTTTTTGTATTTCTTTCATATATGGTAGTAGTGGAAATAAATCAAGGGTGTTTAAAATAAAATCATTGAAACTACCACTTGGTTAGATTTTAAGAAAATCAACGAAGACTCTATTAAACTACCACTTGTAAAAAGTAATTATTGAAAAACCCAAAGAGTTTCTCAAGATTATTACATTAAAAGAGATTGGTAAATGAATAAGATGGTCCGAATGAGGAGTGGACATTGAATTTCAATGATAATTTGATTGGAAATATATAGGTCAACCGATATACAAAAAATAATGAAAGAATTGCGTGAAAGAGTTTTAAGAGAGATCAACTAGACAATTTCCATATTAAAAACTGCAATATATAACATAAGATGCAATGATGTTCTGAAGATATTATTTGCAACCAATAAAACAAAATAAAACAATCAATATTACAACAATCTTAAACCAATGTTAGTTATCTTCTCAATATAACCCTTCTTTTGTCACTTGTCTTCATATAAGTGAGAAGCTCTTTACTTAGATTCAAATGTAAATGAAAAATTTAAAATTGAAAATTTTGAATACAAATTAGAATCAAAATACACCAATGAATTCCACCTAAATTTTGAAAATGGAAAGATATACTTATGTCTAGCTTTCAAATCCTTCTTGAGATTGTTTCAGACAACGATTTAGGAATCGAATGAACTAAGAACATTTTGTGCAGTCTCCAGCAGGAGATCACCTATTTTTTTCAAATCACATATATAAATATTAGCATTAGTGACCTTGATATCCTCGATTTAATCACTTGGCTTAAGAGTAGCATTATCAAATATTGTGTGTATGAACATACATGTGTGGCTCTGTATTATTTATGGCAACTTCTCCTGAATTTCATCTTGGTTGCTATATATGTTTAAAAATACAGAACACATAAAAAATGCGGGATGGAAAACACCTGCACCAAAAACGAAAAAATGCAGATCACACTATTCAAGCTATCAGGGACCTAAACGGGGATTCTCGTTTTTATCTTGGCAAGGAAACCGTATTGACCAATCATACATGTGCTAGCAATGTCCAACATAGTACCGGTACATTTCAGAAAGACAGCTAAGTCATGCTGTTGTGAAACAATAATACATCATGTAAAATACCATTTTACGAAATTTAATCATATGTCTCAATCTGGTCATGAAAGTTCTTAGAGCATGCCGATATAACAGGAATGTCACCTTCTCTTGCAGACTCTCATCGAGAGTGGATGCAAGATCTACAAAAGGAACACGGTTATGTTGTTTAAGTCTAGTTTCATTTCCAAGTCACATTGCTTCTCTAGCTCATCCATATTCTTTATTTTCTTCGAATCAAACATCGCTTCTACCATCAAATACAAAATGATTTTGTTTTAAAATAGTGAGAACCTCAAAGAAATGCATGAAAAAGAAGCGAGAAAGAGTCAAGAATTTCACTCGATAAACAAATTCAACGGCATAGAACAACCTTATGAAGAAATTAGAATAGAATGTCACCTTCTCTTGCAGATCATCGAGCGTGGATGCAAGACCTGCAAAAGGAACACGATTATGCTGTTTATGTCTAGTTTCATTTCCAAGTCATATTGTTTCTTCAACTCATTCGCGTTCTCTATATTCTTCAGATTAAACATTGGTTCTACCATCAAATCTGATATGGCTTTGTTTTAATATAGTGACAACCTCAAAGAAATGCAGGAAAAAAAGCGATGAGCTTGTCTTCTATGTGAAAAGAAAACAAAGAAGGCGAGAATTTCACCCGATAAAGAAATTCAACGGCTTAGAACAACCATATAAAGAAATTACATATCACGGTAACACATTTAGATTGCTAAAAAAAGGTTAAGATGTACGAACCCACAAAGAGGAACCTCGGCCACCATCATCATCCCTCCTACCGATAGATGCCGCTAGACATAAGACAAAAATCCAATAACAGTTTTAGATTCCTAAAAAAGAGGATTAGATCTACAAACCCACAGATAGGAACCTTAGCCGCCATCGTCATCCCTCCTGTTGATAGACGTCGCTCACCCACCCGTCGATCACCATCAGCTACTCAAGTTCCTCCATTGGTTTTTCAATTTTGATTGGTTAAAAACAATGTGACACTACAAAAAATTACAAAAATACCAACACAAATTATCATTGGAAATGCTCTGATCTGCATTGGAAAAAAGACAACTCAATGCAAATGCAATGTGACATTGGCGTTGGCTAAAGCACATATCTAGAGCCAACTTGTGTCCTATAAGTCAATCCTACTTCAATGTCCTCAATTTATAAAGGTCCACGAATCTAGATTGTAAGTGCCATTGAGAAGGCAACATAGAAGTTTGCATCCAAATACCTAAAATGTTTACAACATAACGTATTGTGCGAATTACATTGGACTTCTCAAAGTTAGTTTCACACACTTTCCCTTGTTAAACTAAGTTCTCATTTAGACATTTCATCAAAAACTTTTCGAGCATTCATGTGAAAGAGAGAAACATACAGATATACCAGGAAAATGCGAACACATGGATGAAACTAAGAAAAGAAAAAGAAGTAACCTGAAAAAGACCAGTAAAAAATGAACCAAAAGAAACCTGAATTGCCATTGGAGAAGATGACTTGCACGAAGACAAATTCGGAAGCAAAGGCTTCTAGTTCCATGAAAAAGGCTACTAAACATCGAAGAAGATGAAGGCACTTTTTCGTAAAACGCTTGAAGACATATAAGGAGAAGATGCAGAAGACAAACAGGTTCTCTTGGTCGTCGCTTAGACTTCGGTGGTCGCTTGGAATTCTTGTGTGGAGTGAAACGTCTGAATTATTATATGAAGGAAAAAGAGTTGAAGGCTTACGTGCAAGGCTAAAAACATAGACAACTTTAAATTGACTTCAATTTGGATTTTTTAAAAATAAATAAATGAAAACTGCTGTAAGGACTTAGGAATGAAAATTTAATATATATAAATTTAAAATAATCAAAAAATATATAAAAAAATTTCTTTATATATATATATATATTTATATTTAGTTAATTTACACTATAAAAATGAATTGTTATAATCAATATTAAATTTAGGAATAATTGCAATCGATATTAAATTTAAGTTAATGATTATAAATAATTTATAACAGAGAATAAAATTAAATTATGAGTTAAAATAAAATCATATATATATATGTGTATATATAAGTTATTGTAAATGGTGGCTTCTCCTGAAGCCACCTCAGCAATTTTTTAAATAATTAAAAATTTATAAATATAAAAATATCCATCCGTTACTTACCTATTAATTTAATTTCTGCAACTATTTTTGCACATAAATACTTACAATTAATATTTAATTCAAGAAATTTATTTCTACCATTAACTCACATGCTCTCCCTTCCCGACGATGTTTCACCGACGATTTGCTTTCTCACAGTGCTTCTGCTCCTTTTAGCTTCTTTGGTTTTAGAGGTTTGGAATTATAATCCGAGGTGATCGCCCTTTCTTCTCCTTCCATCGCCAACACTCCTTTGCCCAGCGCCCCGCCTCTTCCCCTCGCTGCGTCTCCTTTGCCATCTGTGTCTCCGCTTACACCGATGAGCTCGTCAAAACTGCCATGAGTCCTTCGATCTCTTCTCCTCTCCATTTTCCTGTTTGATCTATTGCCTTCGCTCTTGCAATGATTATTTTTTGGTGGAAACTTCCCTGTAACTCTTTGATCGAAGGATATTCTTTCGTATTCTTTTATCATAATTTGTTTTCGACGGGTCACTACCGTATGATGCTTTGAATTCGATGTGAGTTGTTGTGGATGATGTAGAAAACCATTGCTTCCCCTGGGAGAGGTATCCTGGCTATCGACGAGTCGAATACGACTTGTGGGGAGAGATTAGCCTCCATAGGGTTGGAGAATACGGAGACCACCCGTCAAGCATATCGTCAGCTTTTGCTATCCACCCCTGGACTCGGTGATTACATCTCTGGTGCCATCCTTTTCGAGGAGACTCTTTACCAGTCCACGAAAGAAGGCAAGAAGTTTGTCGATTACCTACGTGATTAGAACATAGTGCCTGGCATCAAAGTTGACAAGGTACACCTTTTCTTCTTCTTTTGGTTGCTTAAGAACCTCACGCTGCATTTACTTTAATGATATCAATCTTGTGTTTACAGGGTCTCTCTCTCTTTCCTAGATCAAACAACAAGTCTTGGTGCCAAGGATTGGATGGATTAGCTTCAAGGTTTGCTGAATACTACAAGCAAGGTGCACGTTTTGCCAAGTGGTGAGTTATTTTGTCCTCTTCGCTGCTACAGTGTGGTCTTAGTGTTTCTGCTTTGTTGATTATATTGCATGTTATATTTTCCTATGTGCAGGAGAACTGTGGTCAACATTCCTTTTGGTCCTTCAGCACTGGCTGTCAAGGAAGCTGCTTGGGGTCTAGCACGTTATGTAGCCATTTCTCAGGTATGCCACCGCTGGTGTCTCCTACGTAACTTTATATTAATCTCACACTAAACACAGTCATACTGGATATTGATGCATATGTCATTTTTTTCTTTGATAAATAGTCCGGAGTTTGTTGACCTACAAAAGTGTAAACATAAACAATATGTATGTGCTATATGGATGCATATACAGGAGAACCAATTGACTTGGATTGTGTATATCTTCGATGTATACTTTAACAGTGACTTGGAATGTTGTGCAGGAGCATGGCCTTGTACCCATAGTAGAACGGAAAATCCTTCTAGACGGGGACCACCCAATTGATATACTTGTTGATGTTTCTAATATCAGCTCGATTTCATGTGTAAGTTTTTTTTTATCGAACTTGGTGAAATACAAGTCTCTTCTGTTTGCATCTGGTAGCTTTGAGGTATAGTTAGGTTGTGTTTCTGTCAGGTAAAAACATGAAGGTGAAAGTTGAATTCACTGATGGGATGGGTGTTTGGTTTTCAGGATTTGGTAACATTTCTTTTTTCTTTTCTTTTGGGGTGAGAAGAATTTCATCTTTAGTAGAGTTGGAAGTGTTTTCTTTTTTCATGAGCTTGAATGCCGTTTTTTCTGTCATATTGGAAAGAATTTATGGTTACTATTTGCTATCTTTTTCGATGCCTCTCAAATATTCATATCACAATAGGCTGGTGAATTTAAATTCTCTATGTATCATAGTATAGGTGATTGTAAGATTGCATATTATTTCCATTTTGACTACATCATGGAAATTCTAATTGGAATTGAAATTCTTAAACCAGTTGGGTCAATGCTTCTATGCAGTTGATATAATTTCTGCTATTGAATTTGATAAATCCGGCGACCATCTTGCTATTGGTGACCGTGGGACGGTTTGTTCTCTTCGAGGAAACAAATACGAAGAATGTATATGTTCTTTGCCTCGAAAGCTTTGTCTTAACATAATTTGATAATTTGTTCCATGCGTTATGGCTTATAGATTGTTGGATCCAGAAAAGATCTTGAGAGATCAGATTTTCCATCACATCACCGTGAATTTCGATATAAAACAGAATTTCAAAGCCATGAATCTGAGGTATTTGTTTGAAATTTCGCTTTTCCTCGCTTCTCTTTATGTTGTAACTTGTTTTGGCTTCATATGTTTTGTTAATTTCTTCGGGTTTGATTATCTGAAGAATTTAGAGATAGAAGAGAAAATTAACAAAATCAGATGGTGTCAAACAACCAATGGCGCTCTTTTTTTCCTTTCAACAAATGACAAAACAATCAAGTTTTGGAAGGTGAGGAAGTTTCTATATGCAAGCTGCTGGCCTCTGGTACACTTAACGTCTTGATTAGAAGTTGTGGTCCATATCATCATGGTTGTTTGTGACCATTTGTGGTGTATGATAAGGAAATAGTTTTTGAACTGGTGAATGCAGTAAATCCAATGGTTATATCATCCATATGTTCCACGAGTTTGAGATCTCTAGATCTTTTTCACGGTGAATGCAGTAAATCCAATGGTAAATCCAATGGTTATTATCTTTATTTTAATCATTGCTTTAAGTTTTAATATTGTTTATTTGAATATATTTTTTCCTATTTGTTATAGATAATGTTTTAAATTAGTTAAACTAAAACAAATCATGATCCCGCGCATCGCGCGGGGCTTTTTCAAGTATATAAAATTTTAATTGTTGCTGAGGTGGCGCAAGGAGAATGCACCATTTTATCCTTCTTTTTATATATAGATTCTCTTTCTCATCTTCTTTTTCTTATTTTTTTTTGTCTTCTTCTTCTAATTTCATTTCATTGTAGTCTTTCTCATCCCCCCACTTCTTCTTCCAGACTATCACATCCATCTGTTGCTAACATCCACACAATCGATATCCCTTCGTCACCTTTATCTTTCCTCTCTTTTCGACACTTTCATTCACTGCCTCTTTCTGGTGCTTCTATTTGTCGCCAACATCCTCGCGAAACAGAGAAGTCGATAAAAAAACCCAACAATCAACAGAAACGAACGGACGAAAATGTTTAGAAGAAGTCGATGGAAAAATCCGTCCGTCCAAATGGTACTCCCGAAATGGCAGTCGAACGGTAGAGAAGGTGTAGAAGGAAAACGACAACAGGTTGAGAAACCTAAATAATAATCGGAGGACCAAAATTAAGCCTAATTTTTCTATGACTAAATCTACCTTTCCAAAATATAAAAAAATCAATATGACAGCTAGGAACAAAATACAAGAGAAGGAAAAAAAAACTCTCCATCGGACGGTCAATAAGAATGGGTCGGATAAAACCCATCAACAAATAGGATCAATGTACATCGTACACGTGTAAAACACATCATCTGAATGATCCTCCCCTACTCACATCACCTCCAAAATACGGTTCATGCTTGAAAGGCTTTTAATACGAATATAGATATCTGATTTTCAAAACAAAGTGTGAGCTCAAACCTAAGTAAAAGTGAGATTTCATCTATCCTCTGTTCTCAATTTCAACACAATGAGTGTATAGTATTATTTTAAATTTTACAAATGAAACAAAAATATCCAATTTTATAAACAAAAAATGTGCCATAAATTATAAACACATCAGAGAATAAATCTAGTAGTAAATTAATGTTTGAATGTAGAGATTAAAATAGTCGGTATCAGTGGCATATTATTGCACACCAACCAATTCAATTAAATATCTCTCAATAGAAAATTAATTTTGAATGTTCTCTCACCGGGGGATGACGTATCTAACCTTGCTTTAACTTAAATATTCATCAAATGATTCAAATCCCTTCGCATCCACATAAGATATTTCTAGTAAATATTGAACCAATTGAAACCGAAATATATGGATGGATTACACGAACAAACAGTAAATTCAAATCATTCTCTTTAATTAAACGTATGCAATTAATCGAAAATAAAATAAATTAAGTATAAAACCTGAAAACTTTTTTAAAATATAAAAAATAAATAAAAGCTACATAACAATTCAAAGTATTCGGTCCACCTTTGGTGGGGGAAACCTCGAAAACTAAAGGAAAATTGGTCGCCCCCACAGAGAGATATTTGATGGGCCAATTTTGTCGAATTGCAATTCGGAACTTAAAACAAAAACTAAAACATAACCGGTTAGTTAGGGGTTGATGATTCTGAATACAAACAATTTAAACCGGATAAAATCGAAACATATTCCGGTTTAGTTTTGGTTAACCCCGTTAAATCGGTAAGGATAAGAATAAGATACAATTTCACTTCCCAAGAAGGTGGATGTGGCTTTGACAAACGTATCTCCAACTGCTGAAAACCTGCTTTGTCCCTAACTCCTCCGACATCAACCCCCATGTGCTTCTCTTCGTCCTTTGTTATTTCTTCCCTTTTTTAAATGTTTCCAACCGTTACCCATTTTTTTCATTATTATTAGCTCCAATAATTGATTTTGAAATAGTTAATAGATTCGTTGCGACAATAATTTCGACTCGTACACTGAACCATACATAACTCACAACATAAGCTACTCTAATTGATACGGGTTTATATTACTTGAAGTTATTCACATGATTATTTGTAATCAATAATATTATAATATTAAATATCACGAAAATACATGTTTAGGTTCGATAGTTAAAATATAATTGTCGAAAATTATTTAATTTAATTGGTGATTAAATGATTAAAATTATATATTTTTCTCTTCAATTTCGAATAGTTATCTTAGAAATAAAACAGGTCTAGTTAACGAAAACCTAATAATTTTTATTTTTATTTTTAAAAAGAAAATGATTAGGGAGCATAGCTATAGAGCTTGGTACATAGTTAATTGAACAACAAATCCACGGCTTAATCGTGGAATGGAGAGGTGAAAGGTGTCAGATAAATAACTTGATAAGTCAGTCAGAGTAATTAAGACTAATTAAAAGGGAATTAGATTTGTTTTAGGCCATAGATCGGGCTCCGAAGACTGCGCTAAGACTGACACATCGCCTTTTTGCTTGGAAACATCAGCATGTGATGTTTCAATTATTATATCCACGATATTTTCTAAACCCAATTTTACTTTAAACAAATTAATTTCATATCTTAATTTTATTATTTGAAATGTTCACACACGAAAATCAGTTTAACAATGTTAAACTAACACTCAAATAAATACTAAGTAATTAATTTGAATTAAAATTTTTAAATATGTCATAAATCTTCATTTGATTTAGGATAAATTATGGATTTATTATTGTTTTTAAATAACTGTAATTAGCTAGGTAAAATGTTTTATTTAAAATATTTAATACAAATTATAATTTTGTAGATATTATTTATGACTGATATTTGTATTGGGAAAACCATAAACATTGACACTCTATATTAGAAAAACACTCAAAAGGCATTTGTATATGTCAAATATGGTATTGATTGCAAACTTTATTGTATTCTATCAAGCTCAATTAAGTTTAAGGTGATTTTATTTATTTGTTCTAATTTTATCTAGTTCATATTTTATATGTATTAAAAACTTTCTAACCTGATCTGATCCACCAAAATTGTATATTATATAAGCCAATGTGTTGGTTGTATATTATATAAGCCAAAATTGTATATTATATTATATAAGCCAATGACCCTAACCAATCTATTTTTTTATTCCATAGATAAAATCATCATAACATATTATAGGACGAACAATTCAGATAATCTGGATCGATCCGAATCAGATTGGTCCGAAAAAAATGAACTCATAAGTCATTTGAATTATCCACAAAATCATAATTCAAAATCTAGAATCTTTTCGGGTTTGGATCGGTTTGATCCAGTTTTGGAAGAACTCGAATAACCAAAACAATCCAAATCTTAGAATAAACTAAAAAAACTATAATTTTTTTGTATTTATCACTTGAATTACCAAAAAATCCCAAAAACCCGTAGAACCCGGATCAAAACTCGAATTACCCGTAACTAAGCAATCCAAATTGTTCAAAGAACCAGAAAAATCTAAATTACCCGTAATCAAACAACCCAAATTATCAGGATAACCCGAAAACCTTCGAATTATTCGGAATATCCAAATAATCCAAACATAATTCGGGTTATTTTGGATTCAATATTTCAAAATCCGAACAACTTGAACCCGAATTAAAATCCGAAGAATCCGGACCGAAAAACACACTGTTCCAATTCAATTTTTTTTCATAATCTGAAAAAATTGAACCCATACCGAACCCGTTGAACTCGAATTATCCACCATAGGATATAATAATGATAGTTTTTCTCTTCGACAAAAAAATACAATTAAAAAAATCAAATATTTTTAATATATTATATTAGTCCATGAATGCATTTTTTTCGTAGTTGAAAATTTTCAAAACAAACCAATAGTTATTTGGTATGAATTAAAGTTAAATTGTCCATTGACAATCCATCGCATTTCGATCATCAATTCATATGTTTGGTATTCAAAGTATACAGAGAAAAATTGTTTATCTGTATACAATTGAAAAAGTCACCCATACCTTAATCCTAAACATCAATTAAATAAAAAGATAATTTTGAAAAGTATATTATATATAAACACTAGATTATACCCGCGCGACGCGCGTAAATATTTTCATTTATAAAGAATAATATTGACACAACCATAATTGAAAAAAACAAAATTTTATTATAATATATATTTTATATTTGTGTGCATACATTAAAATATTTTTTTGAAACCAATATTCATTGACTGGTTCATTTCATTATTATGCACACATTTCATTATTATGTAAACGTCCACTTCGCATGGGATATATGCACACATTCTCTAATCAATTGAATTCTTTTTAAACATAGATAATATTATATGTATATATATATTATTCATATGCACCTTTTTGTATAATGATGGAATATATTTTATTTCTGCACAATAAAATGAAACTAAAAAATAGCTTTGCATTTGCATTTTGGGCACAGGAGATGAATGGTATGCATGGTGGTTAATTACTATAAAAATAATTCAGAAGAGAGACAGAGAGCCATGGGTGGGGGTCATGGATGGGCACTTGTTTTTTCGTATTTGTATCAATTTTTTATTACGTAAAATTTCTAAATATTCGGTTAATATGTTTTTATTCTATTAGAAAAAACAATAAAATTTATTCTCTCTACGTGATAATTTTAGAATTTTTTTAATGGATAAAAAACAATACTTATGTACTGGGTCATACAACTCAGACCTACTAATATTGGTGAGACTATATTATATACATATATATATTATATGATATTTGATCCACCAAGAAGCTCATACGGACCAAACCTCCTCCGATCTAATAATTATCACTCAGTGAAAGGCATGAATCATGACCGCACAAATCGAGGCGGCGAAGGCGAAGATAGAAGCCTGTGAGAGAGGTCTGACGACAGGAGGAGAGAAATGGAGGAACCGACGGTGGAGCTTGGGCGGCAGCGAAGGGAAGCAGGCGGAGAGAGGGTAAGCATTCAAAGGGGAAGCAGACGAACAGGGAGGAAATTAGGGTTTAGCAGGGAGGTGAATAGGCGAAAGGAATTGCAGGCGAAGGGGAAGAGGGGGAGAGAGGGGAAGCTGGCGAAGGAAACCGCAGGCGAAGGAACCGTCAGCGAACGGAAAGAGGAGGAGAGAGGGGAAACATGAGGAGGGGAGGCAAGAGAGAGAGGGGGGAAAGAAATTAGGGAAGATGAAGAGAGAGGGGAAGCAGGTGGCGAGAGGATAGGGGAGAAGAGAGGGAAGGAGAGAGGGGAAACGAAATTTTGTGGGAGAATGTATTTTGAAAAAAAAAATCTCTCAATCAAAACTTAACCCTATCATACGGTTAATAAATGCACACGTCATCAAAAAAGTAAATCTGACGTTTTAAAAAAAGTTACATATGCATTTTCACTATTCATCATGCATTCCCTTTTATAAGATATAAGATGTCATCTGTCATCTAACGTATTAACCAAAAATTCTTTACATTGTATTTTAGATTATTCATTATATATTACAATATTTAATGAAGGCTGAGTAAATGTAAATAACACAATTGAAACACTAACAATTATAAAAAACACTTAAACATACATAGAGAATTTCGATAAATGTACTTAAGACATATATAATGAAATTATTGGTTAAACTATTCATTTATTCCTTTTTAAAACACGAACACTTACGAAAACATACTTTAAAGAAAGAGAAGGAAAAAATGTTAGGTTTATGTTTCCTAAACTTCACAATCATCATTGCCGAAAGAAAATACATGAATCTCTCTTTCTATGAGTCTCATTTGTAAGTGGTACATACTTCGCAAAAGGTTTTATGGATGAACTTGTCAACTTTTTCGTCTTTTTCTATGATGTCATTCAAGTTGTTTTGTCTTCTATCTTCTTCTCCATTTTCATCTCTACGAATTTTTACTTAAATTGCTCTTGCATATGCCTAATGAGATCATATGCCTAATGCCTAATAAGATCACCACTTGTATCTTTACAAGTTTTTATAATTTTGCAAATATGTTTACGAAGGGCATACTGATGTTGAAAATAGAGAATTGAAAAGTAAGAAGTGAGAGAAAAAAACAAAACTAAAAGTTATATGTTTGTTATGTGATATTAAATAGTTCTAGGGTCAAAACGTAATTACTGAAAATTTAGTAATATAAATACGTAAGAGAAACAAGTTTTCTCTACGATACATCCTTTTGTCAGATCAGAAACTCTAGCCACCGAGAGAAACGAAGAACGCGAAAGGTCAGTTCCATTTTCGACCAAATCTACGCCAACCGTTGACAACAGATCCCGATCTCAGCATGGATACACATAGAGGGTTGTCCATTCAAGTCTAACATCCTATTGATGTCAGTTTCGTCAAAAACAGGTAACATCAGAATCGTTCCTCGTGTTTTTCATCGAAACCCTTCGAACCTAATTCTAAACATGACTAGGTCTCGAACATGAGTTGTTAAAATACGCTTCCGCACCAAAAACAACAACCCAACAGTGGTATCAAAGCGTCTGGTTGTCTGTTTATAGGACTTGGATTCGATTTTGTATGAAAAACGGATCAAATTCCATTTGATGTCGTATCTAGGGTTCATCCCCGAGAGCCCAAGTCGATCGACTTGAAGTGAAAGTCGACCGACTTGAAGCCCGAAACGACGCGATAGATTTGGCCTCTCGGTGGTGCCTCCGGCGACCGAGCAGTTGGCCGTTAGGGGCGTTCGGCCGAGGCATGTCTTAGCTTCGATAGCGTCAGCGACTCATTCGATCGTCGATGACGACGTGACGATTGTGCAGAAGGTGATGTGGGATGATTGGGAGTTTGCCAGCGTCAAGGAGGAGCTTCTCGACGGTCGTGGTGGTGAGCCGATTGCTAGGGTTGTGTTTAGCGGTCCTTCGACTCTCTAGGAGGTAAAATATGAAAGTTAAATGCTTTGCATTGAACATAACCGAATCCAAAAGTCGATCGAATGGAACTTTGAGGAGTCGATCGAATTGTGAGACAATTCGACCGAATCTCACAAATGACGGGTTATCTGAGGGTCGAAGTCGATCGAAACGTACGACGAGTCGATCACATTGAGTTACGCGGCTATCTATGAGACAAGTTGATCGAATTGTAATTTCGACTAAAACCTCCCGAAAGTTTAACTTGGTCGAATCGTGAGACGACTTGATCGACTGAAACTTAACCCGAAGCACTATAGATAGTAACTCGATCGACCTATGTCTCTGAGTCTCAAAAAGTTCAAATAATTGAGTTCTTAAATGATTAATTGTTTATCATTCGGCTTTTCCTTCTGAGTAGACATATGAATAGACTCTTGTTTACATCGAACGACCTGACTACCGGGAGGTATGATTTGATTCATATGTCTAAGACATTATATGTCTAGTGCGGGAGAACAATTAGTTCTTGTAGACGCCTTGACTATCTGGGGGACATGAACTTAATTGTTATCCGACCATGAGTTGAAGGATGAACTCAACTATATCAATAGGGACGACCTGATTACCAGGTGACTATGTGATATAGAGCTGCGCTTTATTAACTACGAGTTTTATGGGGATAAAATTTGTAAAGAATCTATTTTATATGGTTGGGAAACGTCTTGACTACCAAGGGGCTCAGGCATATAGTTGTAGTTTAATGCTAATGAGAAATAAGATTTCTAATGTTATTGTAACATTGATTAGCGAGCATATCATTTAGATAAAGTCTATGTCTTTATGATATTTACGATGTCTAAATCTCTACTGTTTATGTTCTTTTTATTTTTCAGATCTCTCAAGAATGTCTCAATTCAATCTACATCCTATTCTCGAGACCAACAAGCTTGTTGGGGAAAACTTCGATGAATGACAACACAACTTGCATCTTGTGCTAACTAATGAGAAGTTGGTCGATGTGATCGATAAGCCAGCTTCTCCAGCACCAAATCCAGCAAACGATGATGCTTTTAGTGCTTTTTCCAAGTATGAGGGGCAATGAATTACTGTAAAGTGCCTCATTTTGGCATCGATGAGTGGTGAACTTCACAAGTAGCATGAGCATATGGATGCTCAGCAGATCATGGAACATCTTAAGAAGATGTTCGGAGAACAAAGTCGCACAGAAAGGTCTAAGTTGTCGAGGACTTTGTTCAAGATGATAAGTCTGATAGAACAACTTGAGAAGTTGGTGCACCTTCTACAAAGAGATGCAGCAGAAGATGATCCTACATTAACTTCCGGACTCCTTCTCCCCATTCGTCGTTAATTACAACACGAACAAGCTGGATGTCGAGCTGCATGAGATGCACAACATGATCATTGAGTATGAGAAGCAGATGTCCATCGGGAAGAAGGAATCAGAATCTGTTCTGATGGTAGTGCAATCCTCTTAGTACAAGAGGAAGGGCAAGAAAAGGCCCATGACCAGGCAGAGCACGCCCAAGGTTGGTATGACCAAGGCAAAGGGCAGTGTTGGTAAGGCCGACCATTCAGATGTTGAGTGCTTCTTTTGCAAGAAGAAAGGGCACTGGAAGAGGAACTGCAAGAAATACCTTCAGTCTCTAAAGGGTAAGAAACGAGGTAAGACGTCTATGGAAAATATTTTCATGATTTCCTTTGACTAATACTAATTCGTCTAAATCGGTATTGGATATCGGTAGTAGTTTTAACATTTACAACATGTTGTAGGGTTGAGGATCAGTATAAGATTCAAGAAGGGAGAATTCAGTCTCAAGGTTGGAAATGGCGCAAGTGTTGTTGCTCTAGCCATAAGATCGATTTCTCTTTTTATGCCTACGGGCAAGACTTTGTTATTGGATGACTGTTATTATGTTCCAAAGTTGTTTCGAACATTATTTCTATTTCTATACTTGATAGACGTGGATTTCGAACAATTTTCAGTAATAACTGTTGCTCTACTTATCATCAAGATTCAAGAAGGGATAATTCAGTCTCAAGGTTGGAAATGGCGCAAATGTTGTTGCTCTAGCCGTAGGATCGATTTCTCTTTTATGCCTACAGGCAAGACTTTGCTATTGGATGACTGTTATTATGTTCTGAAGTTTGTTTCGAATATTATTTCTATTTCTATACTTGTTAGACGTGGATGTCAAACAGTTTTCAATAATAATAACATTTGCTCTATTTATCATGGTGATGATTTGTGTGTGAATGGTTATCTATAACAAGGTATTTACATCTTACTTAATGTTGATGTTGAATTATTTACCATGCATGTTTCGGGCCAAAAGAGAAAGCTAGATGATCGTCAAAATCTGACGTATCTTTTGCATTGTAGACTTGGTCACATCGGTGAGAAGAGAATCAACAGGATGCCTAAGGATGATTCTCTGGGCCATTTTGATTTCGAATCTTATGCAACTTGTGAGTCATGTCTCACTCGTAAAATGACTAAATCTCCGTTTAGTGGAACCGAAGAGAGAGCTACAGAACTTTTGGGACTAGTACATACTGATGTATGTGGGCCTATAAGGGTTCAAGCCAAGGGTGGATATTCGTATTTCATCACATTTATTGATGATATGTCAAGATATGGATCTATGTTCTTGATGAAACACAAATTCGTATCTTTTGAAATGTTCAAGAGATTCCGTAGTGGAGTGGAGAAACAAACCGAAAAGAGTATCAAGGTGTTGAGATCAGACCGGGATGGTGAATATCTAAGTAATGAGTTTATCGATTATCTAGGGCAAAATGGGATTTTGTCTCAGTGGACTTCTCCTGGAACACCGCATCATAATGGTGTGTTCGAAAGGAGAAATCAGACTTTATTGGATATGGTCTGATCCATGATGGGGGTTCACAGATCTTCCAATAAACTTGTGGGGCTATGCTTTAGAAGCAGCTGTATATATCTTAAACAAAGTTCCCACTAAAGCAGTCTCTAAGACTCCATATGAGATATGAAAGGGATGAAAACCTAACCTGAAACATATCAAGGTTTGGGGTTGTTCGGCTTTTGTTAGGAGATTTCAGCCAGACAAGCTAGATGCTAGGTCTAATAGGTGTAGATTCGTTGGTTATCCCAAGGAAACTATGTGATATTATTTATACCACCCATCTGAGCACAAAGTGTTTGTGGCCAGAACTGCAACCTTTTTTGAAAGGGAGTTCCTTGAGGCAGGAATTCATGGTGGAGAAATAATTCTTGACGAAATTCAAGAACTCAACGAATCAACACAAGCTCAGGGACATGAGATGTCAAGTGAGAGGTCTTGGCTGGGTGATATATTGTTAGGCTCCAGGGTTTCATTTTCAAATGTTGAAGTGACAGTGCTTGTTCAAGAACAAGTTTAACAACAAGTTCAGGAACTAGTTCAAGAGCCTGTTCAAGAACAAGTCCAACAAGATATTCCAGTGCAGGTTGGACCTTCTACACAGACTTCCTTGAGAAGGTCAACACGTTCTCGACGTGCACCTAAAAGAATTAATTGGTTGGTGCAAGAGGACGTGATCGTTCATAGAGATGACGACAAGTAAAGACCTATAAAGCTCGTCTAGTTTCCAAGGGGTACAGTCAACGAGAATGGAGTGATTATGAAGAAACGTTCTCCCCTGTGGCCAAGCTCAAATATATTTAGATTCTACTTGCGATAGCGGCATTCCATGAATATGAGATTTGGAAAATAGACGTAAAAACAACTTTCCTTTACGGAGAGCTCCAGGAAGAGGTTTACATGGCTCAACCTGAGGGTTTCATGTAGCCGACTCAAAGTCATATGGTATGCAAGCTTCAAAGTTCCATTTATGGACTCAAGCAAGCTTCTCATAGCTGGAACATTCGCTTTAACAAGGCAGTTGAAGAGTTCTACTTCGTTAGATGCGATGAAGAACCTTGCGTGTACAAGAAGTTTAGTGGGAGCGCGGTTGTTTTCCTTGTAATTTATGTGGATGACATATTGCTCATAAGGAATGATATTCATGCGTTGCAAGAGACAAAGTCGTGGTTGTCTGATCAGTTCTCCATGAAGGATCTAAGAAAAGCGGCCTATATTCTAGGAATAAAGATTTATAGGAATAGATTGAAGAGGTTGCTTGGTTTGTCAAAATCCCAGTACATTGACAGTATTATGAGACGATACAACATGGAAAATTGCAAGAAGGACTATCTACCGATAGGCACTGGAATTTCTCTTTCTAGGGAGGATTGTCCTAAGACCCGGGAAGAAAGAAAGAGTATGAGTAGGCTTCCCAACGCTATCGCAGTGGGAGCCATCATGTACACCATGATGTGTACTAGGCCTTACGTAGCCTACGCACTAAGTGTCGTGAATAGATATCAGACAGATCCTTGTAAGGAACCTTGGAAGGTTGTTAAGAACATCCTTTAAGTACTTGAGAAAGACTAAGGACCAGTTCTTCATTTATGGTAGTTCTAACTTGAAGTTAGAAAGATTCATTGATGCGAGTTTCTCGACAGACAAAGATGATAGCCGATCCATTTCAAGCTATGTGTTTTGTCTGAATGGAGGAGCAGTAAGTTGGAAAAGTTCCAAACAGGCTACTATAGCCGATTCGGTGACTGAAGCAGAATACATAGTGGCTTGTGAAGCAGCTAAAGAAGCGGTTTAGATGAGAAAGTTCATAAATGAATTTGGTGTAGTGCTTCCGATAAAGGAAGGGGTTCCTTTATTTTGTGATAACACTGGGGCTATTGCCCAGGCGAAGGAACCAAGGTCTCATAAAAAATCGAAACATGTTCTACGGAAGAATCACTTGATACGAGAGATCATTGTGCGTGGGGACGTACAAATCCAAAAGGTGGATGGAAAAGAAAACACAATAAATTCATTCACGAAGGCGCTTGGGTCAAATGAGTTTGACAAACACAAGCTAAGGATCGTATTAAGTGACATGATGAGTTGAGATTAGTTTATTGCATATTAAACATCATTACATAGACTAGTAGCGAGTTATGAATTTTTGGACATCAGTTTTATTTATTTATATATGGTATTATTTTTCTCATTTGATGAATTTCATAAGTGCATGATAGAGTCCGTGATTAAATCTAAAAACTTGACATTATGATAGAGATCATAATAAAGAAAGTCAATTTTTGGTATGACTTAATCTGAAACGTTCTTGTTTGTAGGATCACTATTCGGACCATAGTGATCCGGAAAGAACAACATATATGTGATAGGTTTCTATATTGATAGAAACTAGTGGATGGCTTTTTACTAAATCACATATGTGGGTAATTCACATAATGACGTGATCATTGAACTGACCTAAAGGGAGAAATACTTAATGTTTAAATTACCAATGAACTGTCCATAAGATTTCTCTAGAAGGTTAGATTGTTAGTTCTTTCTTAAGACCTGAGATCAGCATAGTAACTAGCATTTTATCTATTATTCTTTGATTTTGGAAACCTAGTATCTTAGAGTACTAGTTGGATAGATATTGGGAATAATTAGATATTTACGTAGTTGGTGACTGATCAAGATGAGATCCGTCAACTCTTGGTAAGAGTTTGAGCTCTATGTTATCAGTAATCGTAATGACTGTACAAATCTCTGGTCAGAGTACACTGAATGAATGAAGAAAGGTATTTCTTAGGTTCATTCACCAGTCAGTTATGATTGACATGAAACATAGTTGATGATCTGTAAGGCTGACAGTTATGACCATACCTAGGATGCATCCGGAGCTATAAAGATGGAAGGAAATACTAACGTCAACTGCACCCTGGTTCGTTTTGAGTAAGGATGTTACTCAAATGAGTAAGGATGTTGCTTCACGCTATCCAGTCGTCGAGGAGTGTTGCTAGACGCCAACCTCGATTAGTTAATTAGTGGAGACTAATTGGCTACCGGTTTAGTGATGAACCTACGAGGTCACACGCTTACAAGTATCTCGGTATCTACTTGTGATTGTTAGACAATCAGTGCAGAATACAATTATATTCATCCGCTAGCACCGAAAAATATAATTGTACTTGGTTCTCTTTGAGGATTGTACATTAGATGTACGAGTGAGTATGTGCATGGAGATACATGTACTTCAACTATCTGAGATATTACATAAAGGCAAGTGAGAGATTGAAAGTTATATGCCTATTATGTGATATTAAATAATTCTGGGGACAAACCTAGATTGTTATTAGTTGAACTTTTTGATAATGGTCGAATTGGTTGTTTGACAACCAAATGCAAAGTGTGACCATCTTCAAAATCTAAAATAAAATAATGAAATTATTCAAGAATAAAGGAAGCTACAAATGATAAAAAAAGTTTAAAAGTGACAAGCAAACATGTTAACAACATGAGTTTGGCATTCTAATCAATGTTCTAGGCTTCATCAAAGTACAAGCATGCTAAAAAAAAGTGAGCTATTATTAATATGATGAATAAAGATGGATGGATACGATAAGCAGATAGGAGTTGATCATCCTTCAAAATTTTTCCACGACATATCAAATGCTGCTATTCCGACACGAATAACAAAAACAATTTGTTCTTTCAATGCAAGAACATGAACCTAAAATATGAAAAATAAAGACTATAAAAACAAAATATCAAGAATAAGAAAGAAGATAGACCAGAGATACAACAAATGAGTTTTAAACTTGAAGAACTCGGTTCCACAATCTTAATACAATTATTTTCCAATATAGACTATTCTAAGCCACTACATGGATGCAAAGAACTAAAAACTTTACGAGTTATATGGTGCAGACAATGATGACGTGACAATTGTAACACCCCATCCCGGAACAACCTCGGGACTAGGAGTGTCCACCATCACCTCCAAGAGGTGGCTACACGTGTCGTCGCTCAAACGCATTTATAAAATAAATATAAATGATTTATTCCGAAATAAGAATGGTTCGTACCAAATAGCAAAATAAATACGTAAAGACCAGAGTCACATAAATGAAATAATAAATACGAAATGCAAAATAAAACTCATCGAGACCTCGTGCACGCCTCTTCCATCAGTCCGCTGTGAGCCTTCATGTTGATGCTCAACCTCATTACTTTTTCTCCTCACCATATCCTGTCCATCCACGACAGCCCATAATAGGGTGAGTACGAAATACGCACTCAGCGAGATCAATACGTGTACGTAATCTGTACCACGTATTCACCTGCTCGAACTAAATATCATAAAATAACATATACCCAAAGTCTAAACTAAAGATATACAAATCACTCTACCCAAACTCGACTGAGTATCCAAAGTCTAAGACTAGTACCACATTGGATCATAACACTCAGAGTCCACACGACTCTAGCTCGGGCATACGCTCGCAAAGTCTAAAGGACCCCAGCACACTGAAAATCTCGCAAGGTCACAACGTACCCCAGCTATCAGTACACTACACTGAAAATCTCGCAAGGTCACAACGTACCCCAGCTATCAGTATATACTGAAAATCTCGCAAGGTCACAATGTACCCCATCTATCAGTACACTACACTAAAAATCTCGCAAGGTCACAACGTACCCCAGCTATCAGTACACACTGAAAATCTCGCAAGGTCACAACGTACCCCAGCTATCAGTACACTACAGCGCTCCGTCGCTCGAAAGGTTACCACAACCCTAACACGGTATGACGCCGGCCCAGATCCAAGTGTCGCAATACTAACGTCATCGACCCGATACTTCTCACGTGACAACTCTCACCAACGCACTCGCACACGCCTTCTTCCGAAGGTTCGAGTGGGAAACCACCCGATCGAGCACACTAACATGATATTCACTCGATTGAAACACCGAATCCAAAGATCGACGTTCTCTGACCCCAACACTTGGTCACACGTCAGTTCTCTAGATCATCTCTAGTCTCTTATACAACTCATATATTTATCATAAATTCTCATACGACAAATTTAGGTTTTTAATCCAATTGCACTTGTAACGTCTCATTTTTCCCATTATGATCCTCTAAATTCTATCGTGATCATGCCTCCTTTTAAAAATATAATCTCTTCCATAAATCGATCACAAATCCGAAATTAGGATGGAGAAAATCATCACCTTAGCTTCCCGACGATTTGACGATTCATGCTAATAATGCTAACAACAACACCGACCAATTTTTCCCTATCATAGATCCGTTAAATTCCATGAATTTCCATAATATAAACATTCGAATTAAGTGAATAATCACAACGAATTATTTAGAGATTTACCACACGCCGCTGTCTCTCTCTCTCTCTTTTCTTTTTTTTTTTGAACCGTGCAATTGTAATTTTTAACCTAATATTATATATATATATACATATATACGGAAGTCGGTGGTACCGACTTCCTAAAAAATTGCGGTATCACAATTCTCCCCCACTACAAAGGAATTCGTCCTCGAATTCTAGATCTCTGATTCTTATGGTAGCACTTGTACTCAGTGAATAGAAGAATCATACAACTCATCTCCAAACAACTCGGGATGCTCATGTCTCATATCCTCTTCTAATTCCCATGTTGCTCCTTCCACACCATGATGTTCCCACACTTCCCACACAACCTTTATCATCGGAATTTGCTTACGTCTCAATTGTTTCACTTGGTGATCCACAATGCGTATTGGACGTTCTCTATACGTTAAGTCCTTACTCAAGGTTTTTGGTGGCTCAATAAGTATCTTCTCTGGTACTAATAGACACTTACGTAACAATGATACATGAAACACATCATGTATCCCCTCTAAAGATGAGGGAAGCTCCAATCGATAGGCCACTACTCCAATTCGCTCAATCACTTTAAACGGTCCCGTAAACCTTGGTCATAGCTTGTTCACTCTACTCCCACCTGATCTCCCTCGCCTCCTTTGAATTCGCAAATACACCATATCTCCAATGTTAAACTCAACATCCTTCCTTTCTAGATCAGCATAACTCTTCGACAATCTCTGCTCCGAAGATAGATCCCTCCCCCACTTCAGTCCAGCACAAGGGTGTACGACATGGTCGCCCGTATAAAGCTTCATATGGTGGCATCCCAATGCTAGCATGATAGCTATTGTTGTATGCAAACTCAACGAGTGGTAAATGATTCTCCCAACTACCAGGCCACTCCAACGCAAATGCTCGTAATAGATCCTCAAGCGTCCTTATAGTTCTTTCAGATTGTCCGTCTGTCTGTGGATGATATGCGGTGCTCATGCGCAATTTGGTTCCTAACTCTTTTTGAAACGCCTGCCAAAGGCGTGAGGTGAATCTCCCATCTCGATCTGAAACAATGCTTGATGGAACCCCATGCAACTTCACAATTTTTGCAATATATATCCTTGCTAGCTGATTCACATTAAAAGTCTTCTTTATCGGAATGAAATGAGCCGATTTAGTTAGTCGATCCACGACCACCCAAATAGCATCTTTGCCATCTTGCATCCTCGGAAGACCCGTCACGAAATGCATGATAATATGGTCCCACTTCCATTCGGGGATTGGTAGACTTTGTAACTTCCCGCTTGGTACTTGTTGCTCCGCTTTGATTAATTGACATGTTGGACATTTCGCTACCCATCGAGCAATGTCCTTCTTCATCCCTGGCCATTGATAAATCTGGCGAACATCCCGATACATCTTCGTCGATCTCGGATGAATTGAAAACTTAGATTGATGAGCTTAGCTCAAAATCTCTTCTCTGATCCCTAGATCCTTCGGTACACAAACTCGCCCACTAATCATCATTAGACCGTCTTCCCTGATCTGATACAACTTGTACCTCGGGTCTTGCTGATTATTACGAATCTTCTGTAACCTCTCATCGAATAATTGTGATGTACGAATTCTACTCAATAGACCAGCCTGATCAAACATATAATAACGGATTCTAAATTGTAACTTTACGGCTTGCAAACCGACACTCTCTGACTCAGTCTGCACTGCCTCTAGTCTCAAAGCACTTATTTGGCTAATCAAATCGCAGAATTCTTGCATAGCCGAAACCTCAACTCTTTTACGGCTCAACGCATCTGCAACAACATTTGCCTTCCCCAGATGGTATGCGATGTCCACCTCATAGTCTGCGACAAACTCCGTCCACCTTCTCTGACGCAGATTCAACTCTGGTTGTGTAAATATTTACTTTAAACTCTTGTGGTCCGTAAAAATCTATACCTTCTCCCCATTAAGATATGCTTTCCAGATCTTTAACGCGAAGACCACAGCTGGCATCTCTAAATTATGAGTCGGATAGTTCTCTTCATGCTTACGTAACTGCCTTGACGCATAAGCAATCACGTGATCTCCCTGCATAAGTACACATCCTAATCCCATCTTTGACGCATCCGTGTAAACTATGTATGGAATTCCTAGTTGTGGTAAGGCTAACACTGGGGTTTTCGTTAGCTTCTCTTTTAGCTCCCTGAAGGACTTCTCACAATCTTCATTCCAAATAAAAGGTACATCTTTTCCCGTAAGTCTCGTCATTGGCTTTGCTAGACTAGCAAAGTTCATAACAAAACGTCGATAGTACCCTGCTAATCCTAAAAAGCTCCTTATCTCTGTTGCATTTTTCGGTTGTTTCCAACTTACAATCGCTGACACCTTCTCAGGATCGACAGAAACTCCTTCCTCCGATACGACATGTCCCAAAAATCCAACACGTCTCTTCCATAAACTACACTTTTTCAACTTCGCAAACAATCGTTGTTCTCTGAGACGCTCTAACACTAAGCGCAAATGTTCCTCGTGTTCCTCTGGGCTCTTGGAGTAAACCAGAATGTCATCTATAAATACAATAACAAAACGATCCAAGTAGTCCCGAAACACATTGTTCATTAGCTTCATGAACGCAGCAGGGGCATTAGTTAACCCAAATGGCATGACCGCAAATTCATAATGCCCATATCGAGTTCGAAATGCGGTCTTTCTAATATCACCTTCTGCAATTGGAATCTGATGATATCCCGATGCTAAATCTATCTTTGAGAACCAAGTTGCACCTTTCAACTAATCTAATAACTCATCGATCATCGGTAGTGGAAAACGATTTTTCACAGTGACTCTATTTTGGAGCCCTATAATCAATGCACAATCTGAAACTCCCATCTTTCTTCTTCACAAATAGGACCGGTGCACCCCATGGTGATGTACTCGAACGTACAAAACCTTTCTCAAGTAGCTCATCTAATTGCTTCTTCAACTCTGCCATCTCCGCCGGTGCCATTCGATATGGAGACTTTGATATTGGAGCCGTACCCGGTTCTAACTCAATCTCAAATGGATCCCCTCGCGTTGGTGGTAAGCCCTACAGTTCTCTGAAAACATCTGTAAACTTTCGCGCTACAGGAATCTCCTCGACTTGCACAGGTGGACCTTCTTCTTCTACCGATATGGTAGCAATATATATATCACACACTTGATCTAGTAATCGTTCCATAAGCAACGCTGAGATGATGTGAATCCCTTGACTTGATCGGATTCCCTGATACTTAAGCTCTTTGCCACTCTTCTGGAATCGTACTTGACCGCGACGACAATCCATCACAGCCCGATGTCTTGACAACCAATCCATTCCAAGGATCACATCATAGCATTCCATCGGGATGATGACCAGCTCTGCATCTAGTTCTTCTCCTTCTATCACCACGGGTACCTCCTTGACAACCCCTTGAGATTCTAAAATCTGACCTCCAGGAGTATGCACTTGAACAATACTCGTTAGATCCTCAGGTCGAACAACTAATTTATTAGCCATCGATGGACTCACAAAACTATGTGTCGCACCGGTGTCAAATAACACATGAGTAGACATGCCTCCCACGATTAATATAAGGATCAAAATATACTTAAATTAATTTTTATACATTAAAAGTTGAGCTTTTGTTCAATTTTGACGAATCTAAGTCAACGATGTTGTGACATCCACCTCCCCGTAAAAGATTACCAAATTTAAGTTCAAATTAGTTACCGTCTTCTAATTAAATCTCGATTTCCTCTAAAAATCTAGTTTCTTATGTTTTTATCGATATTATTGAATTTTTTTTATTTTTAATCTATAAATCTAATGTTGTGCATTTTTAAATAAATTCCATATTAGTCATTTTTAAAATGTAGGTTAAAATTGTGTATATATAATATAGGGATCAAAGTATATATAAATTAAATCTCAACGATGATATAGCGATCATCTCACCCCAAAAAATAACCAGTTCAATTCTTTTACCGTTTTTAATTAAATTTTGGTTTACGATAAAAAATAATATCTTATATTTTTTATGGATTTTATTTGAATTCTTAATTTTTAATCTATAATCTAATGTTGTGCATTTTTAAATATATAAATTTATTAATTCCATATTAATCATACACAATTATTGTACCATAAAGATCTAAAACTCATAAAAACCATACACAATTATTATTATTATACCATAAAGATCTTTAAATATAAAGGTCTAAAAATCATAAAATTTATATCATACACAATCATTATACCAATTGATCTTTAAAATTATAATTTTAATTATATTTTATCCCTATATTGTATCATATATAATATTAATCTAAATTCTAAAAAATGATTAATATGGAATTGATAAATTTGTGTATTTAAACTCCACAACATTAGATTTATAGATTAAAAACAAAAAATTTAAATAATATCCAAAAATATTATATATTAGATTTTTAGAGTAAATCAAAATTTACTTAAAAAGTGGTAAAAAATTTGAACTAAAATTCGATTAGGTGAAACAATTGCTATGTTATCGTTGATCTGGTTTTACTAGAATTGAACGAAAATTCTAATTTTAATGTATAAGATTTAATTTATATATATATTGATCCATATTATATATACAAAATTTTAATCTAAATATTTAAAAATGATTAATATAGATTTGATAAATTTATGCATCTAAAAATGCATAACATTAGATTTATAGGTTAAAAATTTAAAAATTAAAAATTTAAATAAAACCATAAAAAAACATTAACCATTTAATTAAAAAATAGTAACAAATTTGAATCAAAATTCGGTTATTTTTTAGGGTGAGATGACCGTCACGTCACGTGACTTCATCAGAATTGAACAAATTCTCAATTTTTAAATGTATAAATTTATATTGTAATTTTAACTTAAATTCTAAAAATGATTAATATGAAATTGATAAATTTATGTATTTAAAATGTATAACATTTGAAATATATATTTAAAAAATAATAACATCAATAAAAAATAACATATTAAATTTTTACAGCAAACTGAGATTTAATAAAAAAACTAACAATTTTGAATCAAAATTTGGTTATATTTTGAGGGTGAGATGGCTGTCACATCATCATTGATGTGATTTAATAAAAGTTGAGTAAAAATTCTATTTTTAATGTACAATATAATATTCACATTTGTTTAATTATAATTCCATTTTTTTCAAAAGGTTAACAAAAATATTATAGATTAAAACTATTTATTAAAATATATATATGGATTTCTTTTTTGAAAGAACAAATGAGGTACGTGGAACAAATAAGAATGGAGACAAGGAATATCAACAGTTTGTATTAAAAAAAGTAGTCAGAGAAAAAAAACGCGGGTAGAGTCTAAGACTTCTACTAGAGGCGTCCCGGTCGGGTCAATGAAATCCATAAATCCGACCCTTCGCAAAACAACGGGCAATGGCATCTCATAATTAGTTTGGATTTCCAGGGGTACTTTCGTACCTGCGACCTGACCGTTTCTCAAATTATATTACGTGGCAGCTTTTCCAATTGTCCTGAAAAGCACATCGTATAAAATCTCTCTCCGCCGTTGGATCGGAATCCGATTCTTTTCGAAACGGAAAAACCGCCAAGTTGATAAAAGAAATCATAACCCGATTTCCTTGACCATGGTTAAGTCAGCTGACCCTCCCACAGAATTTACTCAAAGCACGAAAAGAGTCACGGTTCTTCCGAGTAATTACATCTATGCCATTGATGTTCTTAGCTATAAATTCGGCGTGTGATACTCGCTAGGTTTGCCGAACCAGCCACCCTACGGGGCCTTCTAAGAAAATCAAAAAGCCTCTCAGCTTTTTTCTTCCCTCTTCTCCTCTTTCGCTCGTATTCTTTCAATTTGAATTTGAATTTCACGCTGGAAGAGAAGAAAATGGTGACCACATCGTCCAGGACCAGATCGAGCGGACCGGTGATTCGGTCGCTATCGCCGTCAGGTCGTTTTTGCGGTTCCTATGCAACCGCCGTGCCGTCATCGTCGTCATCAGCTTTCGCTTCCTCCACCAGCTCCAGTTTCTCTTCTCCCTCGTCGGCCTTCTTCAGCAGCCATCATCAGCACCATCATCACCATCATCATAACCATCACCATCACCGTTCTGCATCGCCGACGCGTGTCAATCTCAACACGACGACTCCTCCGACGCAGTCGTTTCGGTTTTCAATCGACACCAGATCCATCTCTCCGAACAGATCTATTGCCGTCTCTAAGCCTAGCAGCCACCAGATTTCGCAACAGAGGAAACGGTGTATGTGCTCGCCGACGACACATCCGGGATCGTTCCGATGCAGTCTCCACAAGAACGTGGCGAACCCTCACGGTCAAGGTGCGGAATCGTATCCATCAAACCGGTTGAACATGCGCCGATCCGCGATGACGAACTCTCTTGTGAGAATCGGCGGGGTGGAAGGAGAGTGGGTGAGGAGAGCTTTGACAGCGTTGATCCGTCCGTCGTCCCATCATTTGAAGAGACGAGCTGCATTTCATCCTCGTCCGAGCCGGCTCTCAATCATGTCGAACTCCGTCGATCATTGATCGGTTTATAGATCCGATCAATCAGGTTTGTTCTTATTTTTTGAAACGGCCGCATGGAAAAAATCCGGTATATTCAAGGTCGATGGATCCGGTGAAGACTCTAGTTCTGAAGCTATCAAAGACTCCGATATGCCCGGACGAGTAAGTGGAGGAGTTGTTGCCGAGTGAAGGCCGGCGAGATCTGCGGCGGCGGGGCTGAATCAACCCGGAACGAGTTTTGTAGACAGGCAAAACGGACACCGTCATAAGTTTTTTTGTTGGGTGGAGATGAGAGATGCATTGTACATACACAAATTGCTATTGAAGCACAGAATTTCGGACTCCCAAAATGACCTAAATTCAGAATTTGAAACGCAAAGTAATCTTATAATTAAACCACAAATAAAAATGTGACTGAGAATTATCTGAATTAAGATTTGCAATCAAAGAGAGACCGGACTGAGAGTTGCATGTGTGTGTTGTGTGTGATTGAATTCGTTCGTTGTGTGTTTGCAGCGTTGGGTTTCCCGTTGTGCGTTCCGTCAACTTCTCCGTCAGTCGTTACCATTCCCGGATCGTCCTTTATCCGTCGTGTGACAGGTATACTCTTTCCTCATTTTCGTTTTCTTATTTATTTTGTTTTTATTCCCTTGTTTTGGTTTTTTGCTTTTTTCTTCCTTCTTCGCAGGTTTCGTACGATGGAGCTGTTGAACATGAGAACAAACTTGGACAATTACTTAGTGGAACATAAAAAAAAATAAATTAGATTACTAAAAAAACCCTTTAAAAAAGTTTGATCCGAACACACGGACATTGGACATGAGGAAAGTGATGACTGAATTGAACGAGTAGCAGTAGAACATTTCTGCGTAATAATTCGAATGAACAATGGGAATAAGAAGGGTGGAGTAGAAAAATGTAGAAAAAGGGAGGGCATTTTGGGAAAAGGGAGAAAAGGGGCGGTGTAAGAAAAGGACATGCGGTGGGGATACGTTGAATTGAGAACAACCCAACATAGAATAATTTGAAGCATCAAATAAAAGAGATTTAAATTTGGTTATTTCATAAACAAAAAGTTCACAGTATGGCGCACACGTCTTCCTTATCTGGAAATATATTTTTTCATTTAATACCACCGTGATATGTGGAAATACGAGTTATAAATTTTTCTAGACCATTTCACCGCAAGTATATGGATCGTGTAGTATCAAGGTCGATCTTTAGGGACTAAAGCAGCAAAAAATTAAGGATAAAATTAAACTAAGACGAATAGAGATACACTACTAGAAAATTGAAAATTAGGGACGGAATTTAGGAACCGACATTTCCGTCCCTAAATTTAGAAACGGATTATACACGGATTAGGGACGAAAAATGAAATCCGTCACTAATCCGTCCCCAAATTTGGGTACCGAAGAGTCGTGTCTAATCCGTTTCTAAATGGGAATCGATTAGACACGGCAGACCATCCGTCTCCAAATTTGGAGACGGCATGTGGTCCGTGTCCAAATTTGGAGACGGATTTGAAACCGTCCCTAAATTTAGGACTTCAAAAACAGATTTAGGGACGGTTTAGGGACGATTTTTCGGAAAATTAATCTCTTAGTCCCTAATCCGTTCCTAATCCGTGTATAAATAATCTATTTAACCCCTCAACCATTGATCCGTTTTTCATAAGCTACTCTCATATTTTTCACC
>CM071860.1:16865854-16905210 GCA_036759665.1 Gynandropsis gynandra
ATTACATTCTACTATGATCTAATTTCATTATTTAGAAATGTTATTAATTCTCGGTATTTGTTTTACAGCAAGTTACGCCCTATAAAGATCGTATTTTCGGACTTAGAGCAATGTCCTCAAAACATTCAAGTTCGCCCTAAAAAGGTCGTATTTTCGGACTTGGAGCAATGTCCTCAAAACATTCAAGTTCATCCAAAGGTAAACAAAAAGTGGATTACGAGCTCCGACAACAAATGGACGAAAGGTTCCAAGAATCCGACAGGCGCGTTGAACAAGCACTAAAGGAGGCGGAAATATTAAGAAAAGAGAATGAACGATAAAAAAAGCATGCTGAACGAACAGATAGGCGTATGGATAAGCTTATGCGCATGATGAAAGCGCAAATGCCTAACATCGATTGGGATGCAATTCAGAGCAGTGATTCCGACGAGGAGTAATCGGACGGTTTAGGATTATATATAATCGGAATGTAATGTAATCGAACTTTTAAAAATATGTAATCGGAATGTAATGTCACCGAACTTTTAAAAATATGTAATCAGAATGTAATGTATACTAATATTTATCTTTTAATGTAATCGATTAAATTTAAAAATTTTAATTTTTTTTATTTAAAAAATCTTTTAATATTTATCTTTTAATGTAATCGATTAAATTTAAAAATTTTAAATTTTTTTATTTTAAAAAAAAAACAATTGGAAATGGCTCCTCGTGCCGTCTCCAAATTTGGAAACGGTTTTGTTTTCCGTTTCCAAATCCAGGGACCGATGGGGACTACTTTTCCGGTCCTTAATTAGGGACGGATTGGGGACTAAAATTTTCGTCCCTAATTAGGCACGGATTGGAGACTGGAAAAAATTGGAGTCGCGCGATTGGATACTACCATTGGTCGTCTCTAATCCGTCCCTAAACTGGTTTAGGGACGGATTGGGAACCGATTTTTCGGTTCCTAAAACCTGTTTTTCTTGTAGTGGATAGATAAAGGTGTGGTCCTAAATATCTAAAAAAAACTAACCTAAATGGTGACAATGATACTAGGTTGGGGTAAACTCGGATATGACGAACACTACGGGTGACGGGATACCGGGAATCGTATGGATGAAACAACTAAAGATCATAAACTTATCGACTTATCTTGACAATGGGAAATTCATGCCTTAAGGTGAGGAGTGATTCTTCCGAGCCTAAACCTCCTAACCATGATTACGTGCAACCCTACATTCCAGCAGTGATTAACCCGTACCATGGCAGCTTTACGAACGCAATCCTAATTCCTAAGTCGACTAACCGGCCGATCAGATTCTCATTAGCCGAACTTAACCTACAACGTAACAGGTCTGGATTCATCCTTTAACCTTCCAGAAAAGTCTGAAATCCTATGTTACTGAGCGGGCAGCACTAGTGTAAGAGTGATAATGTCAAGTGTAGAACCGATAATCAAGATAAAATCAATAAATCTAAGCATTAACGCAAATCATTGTTCATCCGTTACAATCCGATATCCCTACCCGTAGTTAGAAACCTACTCACTCATGGAGAATACAGAAAACGAAGATAACATAATCCCAAACATGATAGACTCTAGGAAATCCGATGCCTCGACCTTTCCTATCGTGTTATCGATGTGATGATTGATGCTTCTCTTCTTCTCCAACGTCTCCCGAGCCTTTCCAGATGTTTTCCAAGCCTTTCCTTGCCCTGTACGTCGCCCCCTTTGCTCTAGATCTCTTCTGGTCTATACATTAGGTCGTTTGAATGCAAGATCTAGGTTGTTGCGAAATACGCGGCCCGCTCGGGCACCCTCTTTGCCCTGTACGTCGCCCCTTTGCTCTCTTCTAGTCCATAAATTAGGTCGTTTGAATGCAAGATCTAGTTTGTTGCGAAATACACGGCCCGCTCGGGCACCACTGTAACCCGGTCGTACAGAGGCGCGCCCGGTCGTGTACTCCATTCGTGCCCGATCGGGCATCAGCACCCGATCGCGTGGTTGAGCGGCCCGAGTCGTGCAAACTCTCGGGGATATTTGGGATGAATTAACGCCCGAGCGGGTATACGTCTTGCGCCCGATCGGGTAAGGCTACCCGCCCGGGTCGTGCAGGGTGTACGAATAAAATCCCGTAGGTTTTACCCGAGCGGATGGACCATGGTGCCCGACCGGGCACCCTTGAAGCCTTAATTTTTCTCTTTTCTGCTCGTTGTTTAGGTGTTCCTTTGGGTTCTAAGGCTTGATTTTGACTCTGAGTGGATTTATCTTCATGATACGTGGTTTTGTTCAGGAATCCATCTTTTTAAGTTCATTTAGGTCTTGTCGCCTAAAAACCTGTAAACCAACAAAACGGGTATATATAACGAATAATCGTATCGGATATGTAAACCTAACTATAAATTATATACGAAAATTACACTAAAACCTAACTTAAAATTGATACACTTTCAGTATTATCACACCGACCATTCTTTATTCCAGACAGATACACCACATATGCCCCTCTCTCTCCATTTTTTTACTAATAGTACCTAAATACATAAATAGAGAAACATTTTTATAACAAAATATGTGTTTTTATAAGAAAAATAAGTACGCATGGCGTGTAAAGTCGTACAAGTAAATATTAGGATTACAGTTTATGGGTTTAATTAATTTAAGTGCAGAATGAGATCATATCAAATCGAATGAACCATTTCCTAAACTAAAGGAGATTATTGGTCATTATATTTTACGGCAGTTACAATATAATAATGTTTACAGAAGATATAAAAATATAAACATTTCTTGATTTATAAAAAAATAAATATGAGATCTCTAAAGTTAAAATCTCCCATCGAGCACATGGAAGAAGTTTTTCCACTTTAGAAATACTAGCAACTTTAATTTTAAAAATCAATATATATATATATTATACTTTAATATCTTATTCTACGTATATATACATTTTTATTAAAAAAATAATTAATCTAATTTATTTTAAATCTGTTTATATTTGAAGTAAAATTTAATAATATTATATATATTTCGTTTGATATATAAAAATTGTGTTGCCAAACTCCATCCAATTTTAAATATTTTTGAAATTCCTCCATTTTGATGTATTGTAGAAAATGATATTCTTATGAGGGAGTGGAAATTCGAAACCACACTGAAAAATAAAACGCCGGGGTTCTTGTGTGCCTTTGGCGTGGGGATCAATCCATTATTCCAACATCTAACTAAAAACCCACAAATATCTCGTTGTATATTTACTTTTTCATGTACAATTCAACATCGAGTATTTATTATTACGGTTATTGAAATGTACAACTCCAGCTGTCAAATACACATCAATACATGCGTTAAATGGACAATTACATTGTACTCTTAAAAATATGTCATCCCATCTGTTAGTTTTGATAAACCCATCCATATAAATTCGATGTAAATCACATTCAAAACAGAAAACGTGGCAAGTGCTATTTTACCAATTTTCATATAAATATATAGATAATAGGGCTGGGCAAAATATTCGAAATATTCGTATCCGATTCGTATTCGACTCGTATTCGAATCGAAAATTCAAATATCTGCTGATATAAATATAAATACAAATACAAATATTAGAAATCAGATATTCGACAAATACAAATACAAAAACAAATAGTAGACTCAATTATCCGAACTAATCGTATCCGTAAGTATTAAATAGAAAATTTAGTCAATATATAGAAACATATATAACAAAATTGATTTTAATGAACAAATTGAAAATAAAAAACATTATTAATCTTATTTAAACATTTATTATATAAATATATATAGCCAGATATGTAATATATTTATGATGGAATGACTAAAATATCAAATACTTTAAAATAACTAATATTGTTAAACTTTTAATTTATATTTAAGATTGGTTCTAATCCAAATGAGTTGGATAATGTTTTTATATATATTTTATACGTTAAAAGAATTTAGATTTAGATACGAATATCCGTATATCCGACGAATATCCGTATATTCGACAAATATTCGTATTTACAAATATCCGAATTTACAAATACAAATACTAAAATTTAGATATTCGCCGAATACAAATACAAATAGTCCAATATTCGCAAATATTCGTTATTTGCCTAGCCCTAATAGATAATTAATTTTTTCAATAAATTGTATTTTTTTTGTTGTAGAAAATTTTGTCCTTTTCACATTATCCTCGTCGGAATAACCAAAAAAGATATCATGATGAATTCACATTATAGTTTTTTGTTATTTTAAAACATAACTTTTCATATATTTATATTAAAAAAGGTTGATAGAACTGAATGATTGATATGAAAAAATGACATTGAACATTGAGGAAAATATACGAAAAATCCTAACTCGAGGGGTAAGTGGTTTGTTGTCACATCATATCAGATTCATCGTGAATAGCTTCAAATTGGCACAAAATTCACTACGAGTAGCATGAAATCGGTATCAGATTCACCGAATAGGTTGAGAATCGTTTGTTGTCAACAAAAAAACTTGGAATTAAGTACATTCCACATAAAAACTTGGTATATGTAATGAGGTATTCGTGTTTTTTTTGTGGATTCTCTATTTTCAAAACAAGTCTTATATTGATGTAGTCAAAACGAGTCACCAAGTGAAATTGGAGTGAATCAAATGATAATAGTTAGTGATAGAGTCTTTTCGAGTCGCACGATCGCAATGGGTCATAGAGTCATATTGAAATACATGGTCGCAGTGGGTCACAAAGTCTCATCGAGTCACATGGTCGCACTGGGTCACAGAGTCATATTAAACACATGGTCACAGTGGGTCAGAGAGTCACAGTGGGTCAGAGAGTCGCATTGGGTCACAAAATCTTAGTGAGTCGCACAATCGTAATAGGTCATAGAGTCATATTGAAACACATGGTCGCAGTGCGTCACAGAGTCGTAGTAGGTTACAAAATCTCATCGAATCGCACGATTGCATTGGGTCTCAGAGTCATATTGAAACATATGGTCGTAGTGGCTCACATAATTTACCCTCTTTTATGTTTTTGTTACATATGTAATGGATTTAGTGGATGAAAAAATCACACAGATTTATTTTTTGTATGATGGTAAATGAGAAAAAAAACGTAAATGAAGGATTTGAATGTGTTGGAAAAGTTCGGGAAAACCAGAGAGTTTTTTTCTATTGTCCTCTAATTAGTCTGACATACCGATAACTTATTGATGAGTTGTGCGCAGAGATCATGGTGAAAAAAAAACGAAGGTGAAGTTAAGCTATTTGCCCAATATTTCTGATAATAAAAAGCTGACATATGAATGACAAACATATTATTTGTTATCTCTTTAATTGCATAAGAGGAATTCGACCACTGTTGTATGTGGAGATAGATACGGCAAGTGTGAAGTGATTGAGAGGGAAGTTCAACATCTAATCCCTGCTTTTGGAAGCATTGTTAGAGAAGGCGAGTGATGCGTGTTCAAGTTAAATAAAACCTAAACCTACTTCGCAAGTGCACGAGACCTGTGTCGTGTAGAATCTAGGTGTCGATCCCATAAGAAATAGCAACACGACACGACTAAAAAAATCAAATCAATGCATGAAAATCGAATAGAGATTGATGAAATTAAGCTAAACTAATGACGAATAATAAAATGATGCTTTAACCAAACAAACAAACGTCCTAAGATACAATTTCGCAACTAAGCACCCGAAACCATGCATATCAATCGACTACTTATGCTTTTCCCATCCGATTTGAAGGCAAATGTCCTAATCTATCAACTATCCTCCTTAAGGCCTAGAGACGTGCATAAACTATCAAACCTCTTACTTTCGTGGCTGATAAGATAGTCTACACGCATAAAGCTTCATGATTCGTTTGTAAGTTCTCAATCTAGGTTTTCTTACTTTTGTGGCTTAACCTAAACGTCCTAAATTACAAATTGAGATCCATTGCGATTTCCAACAGACAACAAATTATATCCATTGCAAATTTGCAAGGGACAGACAACGGATTACTCCGTTGGCAGATTATAACGGATGCCCATTACAACAACTGCAACCTTGCAACGGATGCCCGTTACAAAATTGTAACGGATTCCCATTAGCACCGTGTAACGGATATCCGTTGCCCCTCCGTTGGAACAAAAATTGAGCAGGAATTGAAATTTTGCAACGGGCATCCATTGCAAACTGGCGGGAAATGGCAATAGGCATCCGTTACAAATTGGCAGAAAATAAAAATGGGCATCCGTTACTATTTGGCCGGAAATTTTGATTCCAAGGATGCCTGTTGCAAGTTCTAACGCGCATTCGTTGGAATGTTTAAAAAATAAAAAATTTAAAATTAAAAAAACCTTTAAAATAAGTTCTTACATATAACTAAAACCTAATTCTATTACATTTCATCTAAATTTGTGGGGCCGATGTCATCTTCGTTCTCACCAGTACCTCGTGAAAGCGTTGCATCCGAATCGATAATCGGTTCTTGACGCAACGTTGTTTTCCCCGCCCGGCCGGATAGCAATTCTATGTTGTTCTCCATATGCCGCATCTGTGCTCGAGTTTCTCGAAGTCGTGCTTCGAGATCCTCGATACGCCATTGTCACGTGTAGCTCTCTTGGACCATAGGAGGTATCGTCATGGCGTCCTCGACGATATCCTTTTGCAGTGCATCGAGACCGTATAGACGCCCCTTATACGATCTAACCGACTACAAAATAAACAAAGTTAGAGTTAGAATTGTAAGAAAATATTACGAATTGAAATATAAATAATAAATGTTTACCTCCAAATAAATTTTATCCTTCTGTAAAATTGTGAACTCATCGGGAGTTGAACCGCAAACTTGTGATTGCTGTGTGATCTTATCCGTCACAGCTTTCACGGTCCTTTCGGCTCGAGGGTCGACGAGTTCATGTTCATCGCTCTCTTCCCCGACCACCGATTTCTTCTTGGCGTGGGTTTCCACTGTCAGCTCAAGAAGAGTCAGTTCTCTTCCTATTGGTTACATAACATAAATATAATTATATTAATATTGTAAAAACGATAAATTTAAATAATAAATATAAGGAATTTACCAATTCTTGTTTTCTCTTCGGGAATGATTTTGATCCCGAAGTATGGCGATGCAGACCATCTCCGGGAACCTTCTCGCTGTACCGATATTTTTTGGCCTTCTCACTCTTGGCCTTGAAATCCTTAGACTCCCAATGTTGGACGAGTTAATTGAAGACCTCGTCCGTTGCCCATCTTGGTTTGTGATTCTTGGTGTAGTAGTTGCGCTTGGCGTTGTTCATCATCAAGCGCATGCGGACTTGCATGTCGCGCATCCAAGCAGTGTAGATACGCGAGATATCCTTCTTCCGCCATATGGGCGCTGCAAAATAAATCAAAATAAACTAGTTCATATTATATATAATTAATCATTTTAAATTAAAATTTTATAATATAAAAACTTACGATGAAAGTACACCACCATCGGCGGCATATAACCTCTGGCGTAACTTGCCAAGAATAATAGAGTTGATTTTGTAAAGACCCTTGGATGATGTTGTTTTTCGTATGTTTTAAAACATCATCCATATCAAACCTGTACATGAAAATGAAATATTTAGATAACATTTATAATTAACAACAATATAAGTGCATAATTTGAAATTTTACCATAGTGTCCCGAGAGTATGACCAGGATCAATAATTGGAAGGGTGGGACGCCCCTTGAAATTATCGATTAAGGAGTCGATATCCACCTTATAGTAATCTTCATCAAATATCGGCGGTGCCAATATTGGTGAATGAGGCCGATATGGTGGCGGTGGAGGCAGGGGAGAGGCTCCCGCTGAACCTGCCAACATACATCCCGAACCTATGAGAGGATTTAAAATTTTGATTTTTGTTGAAAATGAAATCGTTCAACAATATATATGCAGAAATTTCTAACAGGCATCCATTAAAATTTCTAACGGATGACTGTTGGAAAAGACGTCAACTCAACGGACGCAATTAAGTGACATGATGTTCTGTTTCTCCAACGGGAATCCATTACAATTTCCAATGGATGCCCATTGGAAATGCGTGTTCCCGAGGCAACAGACGCCATAACGGATCCGTTGCAAATTGTAACGGATGCCCATTATAGAATTTTGAATGAGCATCCGTTAGTAACTGGGTAACGGATGCCTGTTAGCAATATTAATGGATGCCCATTACAAAGCTTTTAACAGTCATCCGTTAACGTCTTCTAATGGATGCCCATTAGAAAAACTGCAATGGGCATCTGTTACAAATTTCCAACGGATGCCCGTTACAGTTATGGAAAACTTAGAAATTTTTTCTAAGTGTCGAAGGTGATTTCGTGTTTCGACGGGCATCCGTTAATATTTCCAACGGATTCCCGTTGGTATTAGATCATATGAAGTTCTAAAAACATTACACATCATTTATATATTCTTCAATTGTATTTACATTTCGATTGGAGATTCTTCGATTGTATTTACACATCATTTACACATTATTGTATTTATATTTCGTTTGTTCGATTGGAGATTCTTCAATTGTATTTACACATCGTTTACATTGCACATTATTGTATTTACATTTGTTCTTCAGTAGATTCATTGATTGGCGAGTCTTCCTTCGATCTTTCATGGAATTCATCACCGTTTTCATCTTCTGCATTTTCCGGTTCAACATCTTCATAATTGCGTATGAATTCTCTGTCTATGTCAGTTCTTGCGAGAATCTCCTCGCAATTTTCTGTATCAATTAAACGAATCGGTTGCAGATGATCGGGTTGCAACGAATCTTCTTTTTCATCTATGCTTATAATTCCTCGTGGCTTGATCTTTACTACGACTCACCACTCCTCTCTTCGACGTTTCAATGTTGTTGGATATTGCACATAACATACTTGATCTTCTTGATCTATTATGATGAATGGATCATACTTACCATATTGTCGTACCGGATTAATGTCAATTCCTCCCCATTGGTTTTTTCGTGTTCCACGTCCTACGGTTGGGTCGAACCACTGATATTTAAAAAAACATTACCTTCAACCCAACGAGACCGAGATATTCCACTTGTAGGATTTGATGCAAAATGCCGTAGAAGTTATCACCCTTTATTTCACTATTAACGCAAACATCATAATTGTATGTGCTTCTATGTTTTCCGTGTGGAACGTGTAGCCGCGAGTAAACAAAATTGGCCAACACATAACATTTCTTGCATGACTATTAGCCAAATCTTTTAACCACGTTTGAAGTCTTTCATGAGAACATTTCACCTGTATAACATAAAAAAATGAATACTTTATAATAAATGCATTTCATTTGAATAGATGTGTACATGAGTACTTACGTAATCTCTCAACCACGAGCCATAATGTTGAACTTTCATAAAGTCGATGCTCTCCTCCTAGGATCCAAAACTCTAATCTGAGTTGGAGTAGGATTTCTAAAGTCGATGCTCTCCTCCTATAATCTCGCCCATTCTGTTATCTTACTTTGACCGAGTCATTTCTTCTCCTTCAATCTCGCCCGTTCTATTATCTTGCTTTGGCCAGGTCATTTCTTCTCCTCCAATCTCGCCCACTCTGTTGCTTTGACCGAGTCATTTCTTCTCCTTCAATCTCGTTCGTTCTATTGCTTTGACCGAGTCATTTATTCGTTGTATCTTGTCCTGTTTAGCCTCTTGTTTCCACCGTGATCGATATATGTGGCCTTTTTTATCTATATACTCTCCATTTCTGTATCTAAATCACAAAAGGCACTTGCAAGGAATATATTGCGGAAATATGCACACAATCACACACAAAACATCGAAATGTCCTAAAAATGTGATAAAAAACCCATGCGATTGCTATGCAATATAAACACTCATCAGTGAGAATGGAGGTGTTGTAGATTATGATGACTGTGTTATTGTATGTTGAAATAACAAAAGTAGAGTTGGGAGTAATCCGACGAAAACAATAAATATTTTGGATTTAGATAATTCTGTAGGTGAACATACCAGTGGGTTAAGAGAAGATGATGGTTATGCCATGAATATGGTTGTTGATGAAGCTGTTTATGGCATTAATGAAGTTGATACTGACGTGCCAATAGAGTATAAGGATGATGATGGTGATGGTGAGAATAATTTGAAAATGTTAGTTTACGAGAAACCAAGCAATCAAAATTCAGTCTTCGAGTTCGAAAATGGATTACAATTTAAAATTAGAAAAGAGTTTGATATCAAGAAAGATGTATATGCATTTGTAAGGAATGGTTCACTTGAAGCTTCTTTTAGATATACAATATTGAGTTCTGATTCGAAGCTGTAGGAAGTACGAAGTAAGTTTGCCGGTTTAGTGTGAGAACACACTATCCAATTCATAAGTGTTCACCTATATCGAATCGACATAAGCTACAAAGGTACAATGCAATTGGTTAAAGAATATTTGAATGAGGAATATGCCGGGAAATATGAAACACTTCCACGAAAAGAATTTATAACTCGTGTAAAAGCAAAGTACGTTGCCAGTGTATGGTATTTGATAACATTAAGAGGAAAATGCAATGCTCAAAAGGAGATTCATGGTGATGAATTTGATAACTATAGGAGGCTTCCAAGGTGGTTGCACATGTTTTCCGAAAGAAATCCCAGATCTGTCGCAAATCTTCAGTTGGACGGTGATTGGAAAAGCTTAAAATACCTTTTTATTGTTGTGGGAGCGACTATAAGATGATGGAAATACATGTGTAAAGTGGTTGTTGTGGATGCAACATTTCTTACATGAGTGTGCAAAGGAGCATTGATCGTGGCAACCACACAAGATGGTGAACATCACCAATATCCTCTTGCTTAGGGAATAGTCGACAGAGAGAAGGATGAATCATAGGTGTGGTTTATCTCAAGGTTGAAAGAGGTAAAACTGGATTAATGTGATGTCATTGTGATATCTGATCACTGCAAAAGCTTGATAAAAGCAGTCAAACAAGTGTACAAAGAAACTGATCATGATTTTTTGTGCGCGTCAAAACATAAAGAGCTACGTCAATAAAGACCAAGGTAAAAAGAGTTCAACGGGTGATACTGTGGAAAAAATGTTCTTCAAATGTATAGTAGCATACACAGTGAACGAATTTGAAGAGCTATTTAATGATTTGAAGGTCAGGTACAAACATGACCAATTTAACCTTTTTCACCATTGTGACCTCCATGATCTTTGTGACCTTTGTGACTGTTGTGACCTTTGCATAAGTATCCTAATGTTGCAAAGTATTTGAAGAAAGAGGAACTTGATCCTGTTAAGTGGACAAGATGCAAATTTAAGGGTGAAAGGTACAACTTATTAACCACAAATGGGTCCGAGTCAACAAATTCCACGTTGAAGACGTCAAAAAAGTTTTCGGTCCTAGCACTTTTAGATTTTTTTGGGAAAGATAGTGGAATGGTTCAATAGGTATAGGTTGAAAGCAGCTACGAGTGATGATTCTCAAAATTTAACATCTTATGTTGAGAAAAAGTTACATGAACGGTTTGGACAGACATCCAAGTATGAGGTTATTGAATTGAATAGGCTCACTGATGAGTATGAGGTGAGATATAAGAAGGGTAGAAGATTTGTAGTGAGTATTAAAAAAAGAATGTGCGACTGTAAAATGTTTGATGTGGATAAGTATCCATACAGTCACACAATTACGACTGCACATAAGGTTGATAAAGGTCACAAGATACCAGAACTATGTTAAACATACTACCTCCGGATACATGGCATTTGGCTTACTAAGAAACTTTGTATCCGGTTCTTAATTGAAATGATTGAAACATTCCTCCTTAATATTCTGAAGTTACGGTTCTACCTCCTATGTTAACTAAGACAAGGCAAATTGGAAGGCCTAAAGAAAATTGTTATCTTGGACTCGGTGAGGCTCGAAGAAACAACCTCATCTTCTTCGAAACAAATGGGTTCAAATGCTAGCATCACTGATAGTATTTGGAACGTGACAACCCAAACAACACCAACTTAAAAAAATGGTTTGTTAGTTTGTAATATTATATTATTTGTATTATTTGGACTAAACCTTGGTTTACGTCCTTTCCTCATTATAAATCGATAAATTCATCAAGTTCACATCTATTTTCCTCTATTTTCCTCATTGGCGTTTAAGGACTACTATGAACTTTGTGACTTTGCGACCCTTGAGACCCATGCAAATCTTGGGACCCATGTGACCTTTGTGACCCATGCGACCCTTGTGATCTATTTGATCCATGCGACCCTTTGCGACCCATGTGACTCTTGCGACCCATGCAACCCTTGCAACATATATGATATATGCGAACCATGAACCCTTGCAACATATACGATATATGCGACCCATGAGACCTATGGGACCCATGTGACCCATGTGACCCGTGCGAACCTTGCGACATATACAACATATGCAACCTATGGGACCCATGTGACCCTTTTGATTCGTCGTTTCGATGTCACACTCCTGTCTTTTTGCTCTCATCTGTCCTTTCATCTTTATATTAAAAGGTTTATCAAGTTCTCTATATCTCACCGTCTCATTCATTTGAGTTTGAATCCCATCTATCTCCTCTCTTTGTCTACGTCTCTAACCCCAAATTCTATGAGAAATCTTTGTGAAATTTGTGAACTTATGACCTTCATCACGAAGGTGATATGGTAGACGCAGGGCATCGTGTTGTCTCCATTTACTCATGGTAATCGGTGGACTAGGTCTCTATGCAGTTACACACAAGTCCTTACAATGTGGATGGAGGATATTGTGCCGTATCTGCATTACTTAAAGTCTTGGTAATCGGCAGACTCAAACATCATGTTGTATGCGTGCTACTGAAGGTCGGGGTAATTGGCAGACTCAAAGATGGTGTTGTATCTGCGATGCTCAAGGTTAACATCATCGGTGGGAGTCGTGTTGTGACCTTTGTGACCTTTTTTTTCCTTTTGTAACCTTTGACCTTTGTCAATCATTATAAATAAATCCATATTTAAACTTTGAAAACATCTTATTTTACGTCTACTATTCCTAATTATGTCAATCCATAAATTCGTTTCCGTCCTTTCATCTTTATAAATCCATAAATTCGTCGAGTTCGCAACTATTGTTCCTAATTATGTGAAAAAAGACTACTGTGGCCTTTGTGACCTTTCGACCCAATATCACGAGAACCCATCCGACTCATGTGCAATATGACCCTTGTATGACCCTCAATTGGTATAAATTAGAACGATGCATATTTATACGTTGAAAATGTCTTATTTTGCATGGTTTTCGTCCTTTCATCCTTATAAATCCATAAATTCGTCGAGTTCGAATCTATTGTTCATAATTATGTGAAATTGGCTATTGTGACGTTTGTGACCATTCGACCCATGCAATATATGCGTGTCTCTTTAGAAATATCATTTTCAAAATTTTTGAATTATAGTTATTTAATTAAGAATCAATATAGATAATAATATCAATAATGTCGAAATTTGACGAAAATTTTAATGTATTATTTTGAAATTTTTTCAAATTCATCCAACAAGTTCTTAAAACACTACTGTCACTTTTGAAACACCTCTATTCGTTCTACATTTCTTGTGACACATGGGGGAAAATCCGTTTTAACCATTGTTTGATATTGTAAAGTATCTAAATTAATTATGATTTACGTTCTTAAATGTATCGAAAGTGCAATTGAAACGTCCGACATAATTTGTGACCATTGTGACCCTTGTGACCGTTTATAGGGAACATGTGTGACCTGCCATTCCCGCCGAACTTGTCCCTAACATTTAAAAAGAAAAAAAAACATAAAGTGTGGTCAAAGTTGGTCACATGTTGTACAATACAACACTTTGTACGGTTTCGTCGCTTCGTTGTTAGAGTCCTGTCCTTTTGAATTCCAGTGTTTCCTTTTTTTTCGAATAACGACACAAACTCTCTCTAACTCTCATCATCTTCCATCCATCTATCACTGTAACTCTCATCATCCCCGTCTTCATTTTCTTCAGTAAAAAATCTTTGAAAAATTATCTATAAAAAAATCCCAGACCCCAAATTTCTCACATTCCGTCCAAGTGATTCTTCCTAACTATCTGAAGCAATACCTTGTAATCTCCTTCATCAGTCTCTCTGTCTGTCTATTACATGTAGAGAATGCAGAGATATGATTTTTTTCTTTTTTATTGCAGGATATTCCGAGGAAGTTCTTCGATGATCATATCGAAGAGAAAACGAGTAACAACAACACAACAACACAACAACTCTTAGATTTGTTGTGTCTTAAAAAATGGGAAGTTAAGTTGGATGATTCCAGATGAATGAGAAGATTTCTCGAAGGACCATGATTTTCGAATTAAGGATTTCGTAGTTTTTCGTCACGAAAGTGACATGGTTTTTCACGTCACTGGTTTCAGAGACGATTTCTGTAAATTGCAATATGCATCATCATCATCAAATTAGAAGCAGTGTCATCTTCTTCTGATCAAATGTATTTTACGGCAACTACCACACATTCAAATTTGGTTATAGATGCATTGGTAAGTGACCTTAAACTGATTCATCATATACCACTTTGGTTTTTTATTCGATTTTTAATAATTTTTATTGATATAATTTGGATGATGGTGCAGAACCTTTCAATAGGGTTTGCAAGGTCGAACGGTCTTATTGGTAGAAGATGTAAGATAATGATCAAGGAAGGGCGTGGTCGTTAGATTTGAGGCCCTTGAGTCATGATGGTGCTTACATCAGGGGAGATTGGAGAAAGTTTTCTCTTGAAAATTGATAAAACGAGGGATGTTCCCTCACATTCACACTGGTCTCCAATGGACCAACACCTGCGCTTCGGTTTTCCCCCTAACAGGGTCTACCAACAACAATATTTGATTTTAAGTTATTATTGTTCGATATTCATTCCCTTGAACTTGTTGTTCCCTTGAAATTGTTTTTGTTATTATTATTGTGGATTTACTATTATTTTTATTATTATTGTTAATTTATTATCGGTATGTGTTTCGTTATTCATTAATTTGTGATAATAGTGACCTTTGTGACCCTTGTGACCTTTGTGACCCTTGTGACCTTTGTGACCCTTGTGACACTAGTGATCTTTGTGACCTTAGTGACCCTAGTGAGCGGTATTTCTTTCCATTGTATCCCTAGTGACCTTTGTGACCCTTATGACCCTAGTGACTTTATGATTTTTGTGACCCTAGTGAACTTTATTATTGATACGTTTTTCGGTATTCATGACTTTATGATACTTCGACCTTTGTGACCCATGCGAACCTTGCGGTGAAGCTTTGATGAAAGGTAAGGAAAGTGAAGTCAAGTTTGTGGTTTGTTTGTTTTTATAGTTTTTTTAACAAAAATAGGACTTAAACTAAACAACTACGGAAAATAGAAAAAAGTGTTGGATTGCCTCCCAGAAAGTGCTTATTTAACGTCTTTAAGCTTGACGTCTCCATGCCTCATGTGTGCATGACAGGTTGATCGAAAATGGGAATGGAGTTTCCACTTTCGATTGGTTGAGCAGCTTTGTAGGGCTTTATTCGCTATCCATTAGCTTTGAATGTTCCACCCGTCTTGTTCCAAAGTCCAACTACTCCATGCGGGAATATCTCTCGTACTTAAAAATGGCCAGACCAACGGGACTGTAGTTTGCCCGAGAAAAGCTTAAGACGAGAATTGAAAAGTAGAACTAAATCACTTGGCTGCGAGTTATGAGGTAAGATCTTCTTTTCGTGCCATCCCTTAGCGCGGTCGTCGTTTGCATTGCGGATCACTGTCATTGCTCCTTTCTTTTCCACGCCATGCACGGGGTTCATCCATTCGCATCCCGGGGTTAGATAAAGATATCTACATCAAAAAGTTTATGGTCTCCTTTTCCATTACCTCTTTCAAGTTCGGGTTCAGCCGCCTTTGAGTTTTAGTGGAAGGTTTGTGGCTGTCTTCCGTAGAAATTCCGTGTGTACATATTGAAGAGCTTACTCTCCTATGCTTCTTTAGGCGATTGGGTGGCTTTCTCGTCTCATCTACACTCAAGTTAGCATTTATAATGACAACACATGTTTTATTGCATTCAATGTACTCATACCAAAGAGAAGAAGGAAGAGGTTCGAGCTCAAGCCTAGACGCTTTCTCCTCTATGAAATCAATACATGTTTCGTGTGGAGTTTCCTCGTGTGGGTTGTCCTGTAGTGCCTCAATGGCACTCATAAATTTTGTGTAGAGCTCGGCTTCTTCGTCCGAGAGTCTTTGCGTTCCTACAAACCTTCTTCAAACATCTGTCAAGAGGGTTAGAGATACTTACCTGATCAAGCGTTTCATTCACCGAGTCGTCCAACAAGTCAACTCTAAAACAATATTCCTGAAGGAGGGTTTGTTCATAGAGCTGGACAAGTCGAACTCTATCTTCTCATCTTCGACATGTAAGGAGAGCTTTCTTTGTTGTACGTCTATCATGGCACCTGCAGTAACTAAGAAAGGTCTACCTAGAATAATGGGCACCCTAGCATCTTCCTTTATGTCAAGTACAACAAAATCAGTGGGAATGAAAAGATTACCTACCTTGGTGGGAAAAGTTTCAACAATTCCCACCGAATATCTTACCGAATGATCCGCAAGTCGTAAAGACATCTTGGTAGGTTTGAGATCTCCGAAATTCATCCGCTTGAAGACCGAATGTTGCATGAGGCTCACGCTTGTTCCCAAAATGCACAAGGCTTTATTAATATCAATGTCCCCTATAGTGAATTGAATGGAGACGCTTCTGTGGTCCTTCAACTTCGGGGGCAGCTTGTTTTGATGAATGGCACTGCATTCCTCGGTGAGTACTACTGTCTCACTCTCTTCGATACGCTTCTCGTTGGAAAGAACTCCTTGAGGAGTTTGGTGTGATTAAGAATTTTTTGGAGGGCTTCTACGAATGGGATGTTGATGTCGAGCTTCTTGAGGCCCTCTAGAAATCTGCCTACTCTCTCTTCATTCTTGCTGCTTACCAACCGTTGAGGAAATGGTATAGGAGGTTTATACGCCGATGGAGCAACATATGGTTTTTCCAAATCTGGTTCAACTCCTTCCATAATCGCGATGTTGCCTTTGCCTTTTTCCATAGACGTTCTAGAAACTTTCTCTTGATCTTTGGAGGGTGGGTTTTCAATCACATCACTGCTGCACAAAGTAATAGCGTTCACGTACTCTCTCAGATTTAGATCGGGTTTTCCGGGAAGTTGTCTGGGATTCCGAGAGGATGAGGCAGCTTGTTGTGCTATGGATTTCTCTAGGATCATCACATGCTTGCTCAAGGATTCCATCTGAGTTTTGAGCTCATTAATCGCTTCCCCGACATTCATATTGAATTGGGCTTGAGTCGACTGTTGTTGCCTTTGTTCCTTGATGAATTCAAGCATCACCACCTCAAGGCTTGGCGAAGGAGCTTGAGGAGGTTGAGGAGCTTGTGGAACTTGCTGGGATTGTTGGGTATCTTGCTGGCACAATTGCTGTCTTTACTGAAATCCCGAATACTTCACCGCTTGGGTCGTTCGATACAAAAGATTTGGATGGTTCCTCCAATTCGGGTTGTAGGTATTACAAATTGCGTGTTTCCTTGTTGCTGGGCATAATTTATTTGTTCCATGTTACTTGCACCGTGCACTGATAAGCTACGTGTTCTGTATCTCAACAATTCATACAGTACATGGCATTCGTTGCATTGCCCATTGATATGCACTGATTCAGCTCGTATAGACCTCTACTTTTGTTCGACATACTTCTCAGTGTGAACCACATAGTGTGGTTCCTGGCGAGGTTATTGATCATCTCGTATGCCTCCTCAACACTAAGATCCATAAACGATCCTCTAGCAGTGTTATCAAACGTCGTTCCGTGCTCGCTGAGATCCCATTATAGAAGGTTTGAACAATATACCACTGCTCTAGACCATGGTGTGAACACATCTGTAAACTATCCTTAAATCTTTCCCATGCTTCAAATAAAGTTTCCCCCTCTCTGCATCTAAACGTCGCGATTTCTCCCCTCCGCTAAATCGTCTTGCAGGGAGGAAAGAACCATGATAGGAATAATGTGCAGAGCTGATCCCAAGTAGTGATTGAACGAGCGGGAAGAGATTGCAACCAAGTTTTCGCTCGGCCCCCAATTGAGAAAGGGAAGAGACGCAACAAAATCGCATCCTCCGAGACTCCGAGTATCTTGAACGTATTAGAAAGCTCTAGAAAGTCTCTGAAGTGCTGATGGAAATCTTCGTGATTTCCACCCATGAAATGCTTCTGATAAAGCATGTTGATCATTGCAGGCTTAGTCTCAAACTGCTCTCTAGCAACAGCAGGCATCCTTATGGAGGTTTAAACATTGTTCATGTTCGGTACCACATTATCTCTAAGGCGACGTGGTGGAGGAGCCTGTGGTTCTCGTGGTCGAGGTGCGAGTTGTTGTTGCTGTAACTGTCCTAAATTACCTATGGGTAATTGAGGTTGTCTGTGACCGTTCAACATATCGTTTTGGTAATCCATCTGTTCTCGATCGTACGGTTCGACTTTCCCTTCTTCGTTGCCCTTTATCAGTTGTGTGTAAGTTCTCTCGATCTCGGGGTCGATTTGGAATAGGCTCAAAGTACCTTGAGATATGGTCATTCACCAACGAAGGACAAAATAGAAGTAATTAGGTAGAAAGAACAAAAGAAAAGAAAACAAAAAGAAAAAAAAAACAAGAATGACTCTAGGTTCGAATCTAGGATGTGTTGACAAATAGTCCCCAACAACGGTGCCAAAAACTTGATGCGTTCCAAGTTAAAAAAATATTAACCGAAACTACCCGCAAGTGCAAGGCACGTGTATAGTACTCTAGGTGTCGATCCCACAGGGACTATGAATACAAACTAAACTCAAACTAAGAATCAAACTTGCTAACAACGAATATGGATTTAAGATGAAATTACTAAAAAGAAATAAACTAGCAAGTTCTTAACAGTGAAACAAACGTTCTAGGATACGGTTTCACCACAAGACTTCCGAAACCAACAATCAATCTATCTAATCATGCATTCCCAATCAAATTATCTAAGGCGGACGAACCTAATGTAATATCTACCCTCTCTTAAGGCATAAATACGTGATCTAGCCAAGTTGTCCCCTATTTTTGTGTCTGACACCTTAAACTAAATCCATAAGTTTTATGATTCATCCGATTAACCCTCAGCTGCTACAACTCTACTTTCATTACCTAGTCTCGGTTGTTTTAAGCCTGATCATTCGCAATTAGAATTCTCCTTTTGGTCTTTCTCCTAAGTCCCTAAAACATGCATCTACTTTGCCTTCGTAAATACAAGTCATTCAAACACTCAGCCAAAGAATAGATAAACGAAAACGGGAAATTGCAATAATAGATAAATCAAAGAGGTTATGGGATAACCATGGGCTAATCCCTTCTTCTAGAACAAAATGGCTATTCGGTCATGAATTCGAAATCAAACAACATAAACGAACTAGATAGTCTAAAGAACATAGAAATCAAATGAAAACCGAAGTCCTGATTGAATCTTCAACGCTCCTTGAATGTCTCCTCTGCCAAGAGTACTCACAAACCAGCTCCTCCCTCTACTCTCTCTCTCTCTCTGCAACTCTCTCTGCACTTTTTTGCCGTAATGTCCAAAACTAAACTCAACTCCAGCTCCTTTTCGTGCCCTTTCCTTCTTCCGCTCTTTCCTTTTCTTATTCTTTCCTCTTTTGCTGTGTTTTTCTCTTTGGCCGTTTGCTCTTCTTTCCTCTTTGTTGCAACGACCGTCGTTTACTTTTTTTGTGTGTTTCTAGCTCTTGTTTGTATTAGTTTCCATTCTTGAGTAAGTGGGCAATGTTTCCTTTCTATTTTCTAGCCATGTGGTTCCTATTCTTCTCCTCTAACCAAGTTTCCTTTTTGTGTAGGCGGCTGACAACTTCCTTTTCTTGCAAGCCGACTTTTCTTTTCTGTCTTTATTGGTTACAAACGTGACCCGTTCGGGCTGGGTGAATGCCCCGCGCGGGCTTGCTTGGTGATGGTGAATCCGCTCAGGCTAAGCATTAGCCCGAGCCGTGCTGAAATTTCTGGAACAGACAGCCCGCACGGGGCATCTCATGCTCTTGAAACACTTCTATTCATCCTTAAAACATCTAGAAAAGACTGCTCCCGGGGCATCTCATGCTCTTGAAATTATGTTGATTCCATGGATTCTTGAATCTCATTAAGAACTATTTTATCTCGGTGATTTCCTTCCATAAGGAACTCCTTTCCAAAAAGCTTGCACCTCTAGAACGAAATAGCTTGTGTTTAGAGGGATGATAAAAATAATATCCCATTGTTTCTTTAGGATATTCGATAAAATGACGCTTATTGTACTGAACATCAAACTTGTCCAGTTGTAGTCTCTTGATGAAAGCCAAATAACCCCATAATCTTAGGTGTTTCAAGTTTGGCTTACGTTTTCTCCATAACACAAAGTTTTAGGTGTTGCTTTTGTGGAAACATTATTTAACAAATATGAGGTCGCTTTTAATGCGTAACCCCATAAACTGATAAGAAGATAGCAACCCCATCATGGAGTGCATCATATCTCATAAACTGTGGTCTCTTCTTCCCAAAACACCGTTATGATGCGACGTTTCAGGAGAAGTCCATTGCGACAAAATTCCATTTTTCGTAGATAACCTCTGAATTTTTGACTCACTCATTCCTTTCCACAGTTAGATTTTAAAACTTTGATGACCTTTCTCATTTGCTTTTCCACTTCACTATGAAATATATTGAACATTTTAAAAGATCGGATTTGTGGTTCATAAGATACACAAACTCGTGTCGTGACATATTATAGATGAACACATAGAAGTAGAAATACCCTCCTTTAGCTTGAACTCTCATGGTACCACATACATCGGTATGTACGAATTAAAGAGTTCTGTTACGCTTTCTTCTTTTTTCGTAAAAGGAGACTTGTTCATTTTTCCACGAATGCAGAATTCGCAAGTCTCATATGATTGACAACATAATCTCATAGGCATACACAACGAAAGTATCCCTACAGCTTGTATCGTAACGCTTGCATTATTCGCAAATTGTAGGTTGAAGTATCCCTTCTGCAACCTTTTATTAGTCCTCCGCCCCTACAACATATTGTAGATGTTAAAACTATTTCCAGAATCCGTTACCCACATAGTCGAATCAATAACAACAAGTGAAGTCATAAAAACATTTTTCATGAGAGTCTTACCTTTTTTCTTGCCCTTCAAAGATGTAAGATACTCTTTGTGGTTTCTCTTTTAGTGCCCTATATTCTTGTAGAAAAAGCACTATGCATTGAAATGATTTTCCTTCCCCTCCTTGGCTTTGTTTTTAATCAAACTACCTTTAGCCGTGGAAGATTTTGTTTTAGGGCAGTTTTTGCTCTTGCTCTTCTATGAAGAGTAGCCAACAAAAATCATTGGTCCAACAACCTTTAGCACACCTCCAAGATTTTGATTCTCATAATTAAAATATTTAGTATCTTATATAACTCGATATCCATTTTATCCATATCAAAATTAACGATAAAAACTAGAAAAAAGTGTTAGGGAGAGACTGTAGGATAAAATCTTGTGCAACTCCTTGCTAAAGGTGTTGGGAGCTATCATAGACTTAAATAGAGCCTTAGACAACTAATATTTAATTGTGTGTGATAATCAACACTGGTTCCATGTCCTAATGCTGACGTTGGACTTTATGACTCATAAACGATAGGATAATGAAGTTAGAGGTAATCATATCACCCCTTGCTTCACATAAAAAACAATGACATCAAAGACATTACCGCCATGGCTGAGTTATTGATTGTATCGATAAGTTTCTCGTGCATGAGAATAGACCTTAGATTTTTGTACTAATCTTCAAAGTTGTATGTTACCAACCTGTGGAATTCTAATATCGATCTTAATGAAATTAAAGACATTCTTCCTCACGTATTGAGAAAATCTGTAAAACAACAGAAGATATAATATGTAAGAATTGTTTTTATATAAATTGTCATCCAAATATGGATTTCATCTTAATAATGCTAACTACTAATCAACACTACAATAGCATTAGAAATCTTATTTCTTATTAGTAGTTACTTAACCCCTTTTAATATTAATGACCCCTCTGGTAGTCAGGTCGCATCTCAAACACATTAATTTAGTTAAACACGTAATCTCCTAGTGACTTTATATAACATAGTCCTCTCGTAATCAGGTCATTCCTATGGACACATTTGAGTTCACCCATCACCCATGGTTGTCAACGATTTAAGATATGTACCCCGGGGTAGTCCAATTGTATGTACAATCTAATCATTGACTTCCACTATGCATCATATGATATAAATTACACTCATCGATTCTAACTTATATGTCTTCTTGTCTTCAAGTCATTCTATATAAAATAGACTCCGAAAAATATTCTACTTTTGACGAGGAAGTCACTAGTAAAAAAAACTTTGGACCCTTTAGAACTCAATTATTAAGTAATGGTTCTCTTTTGTGACATATTACTTAGTTGGGCAGTCACATTGCTCAACCGATCTTTGCGTTATAGAGGAAATGCTCGGCCCGAACAACAAATACCCGAGAAATTATTTAGATTGAGCAACACATTGCTCGACTCGATCTAACTTTTGAAATTTACTAGTAGGTTTGCTCGAACCGAGCAACATATTTGCTAGGTCGAGCTGATCCTTCAAAGGAACTCCTCAGCCCGTGCAACTATTGCTCGACCTGATCTGCCGATACATGAATTACCCTCGTAACTTTGCTCGGATTGAGCAATCATACAACTCAGTCGAGTGGTTCATAACGAAGAATGCTAGGCCCGAGAAACTAATTACTCGATCTATCATTTTTGAACTCGTAACTCTGCTTGATTCGAGCAACTGTTTGTATGACTAGTTCCTCTACCGAACACACTATTTTCAACAAAATGTTTGGTCAAGAATTCGTTCAACCGTAACGATTTTGCTTGGTTGGTACCTTCACGTGACGTATCATGACGTGACGTGATCCTCGATTGAGTGCAATATCTCTAACAAAGCACTTGGCCGAACAATTATACTGCTTGGTTGAGCATCGCACCCAACAGTCTCGAAGAATGCCATTTATGAGCGAATTTCATTCGAAAATATACTGAAATTCATATCTATAGTCGACCAGACACTCCGATACCGCTGTAGGGTTGTTTATCGGGAAACGAAAGTGATTTTTATAATCCAATTTTAAATCGAGTGTGTTATATGATTTCAATTACAAAAGGTTGCTATGTTCCCTAAACTAGATAATCAAGAAAATCAATGTACTAACCTTTAGTGATGAGATGTGCATAATATAATATTGATGTTGCAGAGCCTCCATGAACGGTCCACACCGAGAATCTACTTCATCGTCAACAATTGATGCAATCGGAATCTCGCAGAATTCTGAATCTCCTTTTTGTTTTATCTGTTTGTTTTTTAATCAAATGTTTCCTTTTAATTAATTATGTAAATAATGGTTAATTATATATATTTATATATTTTAATTTTGAGGACTAATATACAATTAATTGAGAGTATATTAATCGTCTAATGATTTTTGTATTTATCGTTGATACAATTTAAACATATACTTTCAACATATATATATATATATATATTATTTACCCAAAATGACATAATCTATATATATATATGTATATTTCCAGTTTTTTTTAATTTCAATAGTAATATAAAGTATGATCAAGTTTTTTATATTGACATTTTTACTCTAAATTTATAATTGTTGTGGTCTATTATTATTAGTCTTTCTAATCTAAATTGTCATTATATAAATATGTGGTTTCAAAGTACGTTTTCGAATCTATATTTAACACAAACTAATTGAACTAAAATTTCTTAAATATATTTTGATCAATTATCATAAAGTTATATCAACCATAATACCAATTGATAATTGCAAATATAAAACCAATATAGGATTGTAGTTTTTGTGATTCCATGTTATCGTTCAATCCTTTTATAAAAGGATTATTAATTCATGTGAATATTCACACACGCAAAATGAAGGATGATGGAAGTGAGTTGTGAGATGTGAGTTGTGAGTTGTGAGCTGTGAGATGAGAGTGAGAGATTTTAGATGCTAGCTTAAAAAACACTCATGCGCATTATGTTCCTTGCGCCGTTCTTATTATTAGATAAGATAACTAAAAATCTCATTAAAAATTAAGTTTCTATATATTATAATTATAATTATGATAAGAATGATAATGTGATTTTTAAAATACTATAAAAGTTCTTATAATTTTTTCAACTTAACTCATAAATATATATCATAAATCAAAATCGTGTAGAAAATTTAAATTAACTTGAAAATAATTATGATAATCCATGATAAATTCTATATTATTTTTAAATAATATGATAATTTATATATATATTGATATGAAATTATTATTTTATAAAAAACAATATACGTTTTTTAGAATTTTCAGTACGGATTATTACGTTTGAATGCCAAAACTAAAATGACAATTCCTAATATATTTTAAATCTTGTAGACGCATTATTTCAAAAAAAAAATTATTTGTTCCAACAAAAGAGAGAAAAGAAGAAGAAAAAAATGAATGAGATTTTCATAAATCTCATACTAATCTAAACAAGGACATTAAAAAACACAGTGCCGAGGCAGACACAACAAGTGAAACCGATGGTGAACCTCTGTCTGTACTATAACAAACAATATATTAGGTGAGAATGAACGAAGCAATTCCAAATGATAGGTGCATGTTTTTATTTAAGAAATTTTTGTTTGAATTTAAAATTAAAATTTAAGTATCAATTTAGAATTGAATTTAAAATTGTTTATTTGATAATTCAAAGTTAGAATTTTGATTTAAAATTTAACTTTACTTTTTTTCATAAAAATTAGAATTCAATTAAAATTTTTGTGAGAAATTTATTCAAATATATATTTTATTTATTATATTTATTTTTTATTAATTCTACATAAAATTATTATTACTGTTTTTACAAATCACATTTAAAATAATTTAATATATTTAAAATAAATACTGTTTAATCATATATAATATTATTATAGAATTTAATAAAAGTATCGATTATGAAATTATCAAAGATTCTTTAGTAATTTAGATATTTTTTACTTGAATTAGGAGTCATAACACATAAAATTTTAGTATTCAAAAAACTGTGATTCAAATTCGTGTCGATACTCCGAAATCGAATTTCAAAATAAAATTTATCAAATAAACATAAAATTTAACTCCGAATTTTAACTTCGACTCATTTTGTAAAAGAATATGACTAGAGTTATGAATCTTGTAATTTCAAAATAAATGGAGTGTAAGAAGAATGAAAAACCAAAGATTCACACTTTTTGCAAAACATCAAACTCAATCTCACAATGAATAAATATATATTTTCAACAAATAGAATGATGAAAACCCAACATGTCTTGATAAGACCAAACCTACTCACTATGTGAAGCTTCTCCTTTTTTGTTTTTACCTTTTCCTACGGCCAATGCAATATGCAGATGGCTCATCCTGACATAGATTCATTGGAAATGTGAAAGCTTTTCTTATTCAAGATCACAAATTTCTCTCATGAATCTTTTACCTGTAATGCCGGAAGATTTTGTCCAGATAACAAATGGAAACTCTATGCTTTGACATATTTGAGAACTCTCTTAAAATATTTAAATATTAAGTTTTTCATTTGTACTAGTTTGTTGGAAGTTTGTTATTAGTCAATTACATATTTTGTTATATAGCTAATATTTGTATACAAGACAATAGAAAATGCTTATCTAAAAAGACAATTACTTTGACTTTTAAGATCAATATACACAATTTTTCTCTTTGCTCTTTTTACTCAAAATGGTATATCACTGATTTAATTTTTTTTGCCATTATTCTGCTCTGCCATGCCTACTCAACCACATACATATAATCTTCCCCATTCAATTCAATACCAATGTCCAAAACTTTAATCCGATCACATTTAATTTGGACTAAATTGAATGACAACACTTATTCCAAAATTACTCACATATATAGGTCCACAAATATAAGATTAAACCAAAAAATCTTATAATCTTCCACTTGGACCATATATGTGACCATAAAACCATGGAATAACCTTAAGAGCGCTCATCAGTTATTGTCATCAAATCGGTATTGACACCAATCTCGTCCATCAACCATATCAACGTAGAACCAAAGAGATTTAACCACAATATCTACGTAGTTAGACCCACATTTGATTACTAACGCAATACAGAAGAATGACATAGATCTGAATGTGTATGCATAACATGAAGATTACACATAAAGTGATCGATACGTGTTTATCTCCAACTGGTCCTACATTATCGAGATCAACTTAAACCGAATGATACAGAGTGAATACCTTAAGCTTAAAACTCAATAGTTTCGGAACATAATACTAAATCCGAATAAGCATACATCATCATAATCCAAGAGCAAACTGGAATAGATACAATACTCCCACTAAACCGTAATATTGTCACAAAGGACAATACCCATACGAGCAATATGCTCCCGAAAGACTTTAGATATAACACCCTTAGTCAACGGATCTGCAATCATGGATTTTGTACCTATATGCTCTATCGAGATTACCACTCTGTATCCTTTTGACGAACAACAAGATACTTAATTCCGATGTGCTTTGACTTCAAAGTACTCTTGTTATTATTCTAGTATAATACCGTAGAACAATTGTCACAATAACTCTCTAGAGGCCTATCCACACCAGTCATAATGTGCAACCCTGTGGCAAAATTCCACAACCATAAAGCTTGATTGGATGCCTCATAACATGCTACATATCCTGCCTCCATTGTGGACGATACCACAAGCTTTTGCTTAGCATACACCAAGAAATAGCCCCACCAGCGAGGAGGAATATATAACCTGAAGTGTATAGAAGACTATCGAGGCAACCAACATAATCCAAATTTGAATAACCAGTGATCTCGAGCTGGTCAAATCGTCTATATAAAAGTATATAATATTTTGTTTTCTGAAGATATCGCATCACCCGTTTGGACGCTTTCCAATGATCAATACCGGGGTTACTTAAGTATCTTCGCAAAATGCCAACAATGTATGCCAAATCATGTCGTGTGCAAACCTGTGCATACATTAGAATCCGTATAGCCTAAACATAAGGAATCTTCCTCATTTTCTGAATCTCTGGTTCAGTCTGTGGGCACTGTCTAAGGCTGAATTTATCACCCTTAGAAATAAGGGTATCTTTACCTTTACATCCTTTCATGCCAAACCGCTCTAAAACCTTATCGATGTAACTCTTTTGTGATAAACCCAATATACCTCGAGAGCGGTCTCGGAGTATTTTATACCCAATACAAACGAGGCAACACCAAGATCTTTCATCTCGAATTGTTCCGAAAGAAAACTCTTAGCGTCACGCATAAAACTTACATCGTTACCAGCAATAAGGATATCATCAACGTAAAGGATTATCAATATAAAGTTTCTCCCATTGATCTTATAGTATACACAATCATCTATCTGATTCACCTCAAAACCATATGAGATGAGTACTTGATGAAATTTGTGATACCATTGACGAGACACTTGCTTTAAACCATAGATGAGTTTCCTTAATTTGTAAACTGTTTTCTTTGGATCTCCGACCACAAAGTGTTCTGGTTGCATCATATAGATAGTCTCTTCAATGTTACCATTTAGAAAGGTTGTCTTAACATCCATCTGATGCAACTCTAAATCATAATGAGTTGTTAATGCCAACAATATTCTCAAAGAGTCTTTCTATGAAATTGGAGAGAAAGTCTCTTTGTAATCTATGCCTTCCTTTTGAGTAAATCCTTTGGCGACTAGACGTGCTTTATACCTTTCCACATTACCTTGCAAATCCCGTTTGGTTTTAAATATCCATTTATAACCAACTGGTTTCACATCTTCAGGCAATGGTACAAGTTCTTAAACGCCATTGTCATCCATACATATAATCTCTTCCTTCATTGCATCAATCCATTTTTGAGAGTTAGTACATTGAATGGCTTGATGGACGTTAACTGGATCATCTTCCGCCAACCCAATGTCATCCTCATGTTCCTAAAGATATAATATATAGTCATCTGGAATAGCACATATCCTCTTTCGAGTGGATCTATGTGGCACAATTTCCTAATGTAGTTGTTCTGGAGGTTAATGAACTTGTTCCTCATGGATGTCAGGAATGACATTTGGAGTATCTTGATTTGTTGCTCGAGCAACATAGTCCAAATCATTGTCAGCTAAAGTAGTCGGAATAGAAATCATCTTTTATGAATCAAAAGTTTCATCTTTATCCTCTCCAAAACAAAATTCATCATCCCTTTTCCCAAGTTCAATATCTTCAAAGAACGTTGTTATTCCTGTCTCAAAGATTATTTTTTTCGTGAGATCATAAAACTTATACCCCTTAGATCTTTCCGAGTATCTAACAAAGTAACAGCTCACAGTTTTGGAATCCAGTTTCCTTTCATCTCGTCGATAAAATCGAGTCTCGGCTGGACATCTCCAAATGTGAAAATTCCTTAAGCTAGGACGTCTTAATTATTGCTTTAGTTGGTACTCTATTCAGTATATAAACCATTGTCTTTAATGCCTCACCTCACGGGGATTTTGGGAGAGTAGAGAAAGATATCATACATCTCACCATTTCCTGAAGTGTACGATTTCATCTCTCCGCACCATTCATGCTAGGTGTACCCGACATTGTGTATTGGGGAACGATTCCACACTCCTCGAGGTACTTGGCAAATGGCCTTGGACGTTGTTCACCGGATCAGTCATTTCTACCGTAGTATCCACCACCTCGAATAGAACGAACAACCTTAACACATTTATTAAGTTGAAGTTCAACCTCAGCCTTAAACTAGGGGTGGGCACCGGCGGGTCCCCACCAGATCCTCAAGACTCATACCCGAACCCATCCCGCACGGGTAGTTCATTTTATTACCCGTACTCGTACCCGTAAGACACGAGTACCCGACTTTCGGGTACCCGCAAAAACCCGCGATATATTTCAAAACCCACGGATACCCGTTCCGCAATTAAAAATACCGTAAAAACAAAACAAATCTCAAAATTCTTCTTCTCTTCTTCGAATAATACAGAAGCAGAATAATATAGATCCAGAAACAAAATAGATCCTAAGTAGAAGCAGAAATAAGCACAGAAGCAGAAATAACACAGAATCAGAAAGAAGCAGTATCCTAAGCAGAAGAAACCTAAGCAGAACTTCGTCTCCTTCCTGGCCCCCGCAGAGATAGATCGACCAAGGAGACGCTGAGGCGGAGAGCGGCGAGAGAGGTAGGCGCTGCGACGACATGTGAGAGAGAAAGAGAGGCAGAGAGGTAAGCGGAGAGCCAACCTAAGCAGAACTTGGTCTCCTTCCCGACACTCGCAGAGATCGACCGGCCAAGGAGACGCTGAGGTGGAGAGCGGCAAGCGGCGACGTGCGTGAGAGGGAGAGAGGCGGAGAGGTAAGCTGAGAGGTGAGCAGAGAGTTTGAGACGGAGAGAGAGTTGTGATAACACGTAGAATGTATCACTTTTAGGTTAGATATTCACATCATTTTCGCATATATTTCTTAGCACGAGTTACAATTCCGATACAATTGTTCTTTACTTACGTCCCTTTTTATTGGTTTTCAAGTTTTTAAGGCGACAAGGCCTAAATGAGCATAAAAAGACAAATTCCTGGATCAAACCACACAAATTGAAGATACAATTCACTCGGAGCCAAAATCAAGCCACGGAACCCAAAGGAACACCCGAGCATCGAGCGGAAAAGAGCTAAGGCATGAATTGACGAGTGCCCGCTCGGGCACTGAAGGCAACCCGCTCGGGCAAAATCCACGGGGTTTATTACAACAATCTGCACGACCCGGGCACGAAGACAACATGATCGGGTGACCATACCCGATTAGGCTGCAACATGGTACTCGCTCGGGTGGTAATTAGTCCTGAAATTCCCCGAGAGTTTACAGGACTCGGGCTGTTACACCACGCGATCGGGTGCTGATGCCCGATCGGGCTGGACGATTTACACGATTAGGCTGCCTGCAACACGACCAGGTAAAACGTGTACCCGAGCGGGCCGCCTTTCTCGCAACAACCTAGAGTTAGAGTTTGAACGAGCAAAACAAAAAGGGAAGAGCAGTTGCAGACACAAGCGGACGACGACTAGGGCAAGAAAAGGCTTGGAAATCATCAGGAAAGGCTCGGGAGACGCTGGAGAAGGAGAGAAACATCAATCCGTACATCGGTAACACAATAGGGAAGATCGATGCATTAGATTTCCTAGGTTTTATCTATAAGGATATTAGGATATTATTGTATTAAGGGTATATTTGTAATTTACTATTCTCTCATTAGGTCATATCATTAACCTCTTGTATATATAGCCGTTTATGGCTTTTCTGTAATCAATCAATTCAGATTACCATTCACATGGTATCATAGCTAAAATCGTCTGACGACGAAACCCTAACCGCTCACTTCATCTTTCTCGGCCAACCCTAGCCGCCGCACCATCACCGGTCCGGCCGCCGCAGTTAGCCCACCCTCCGCCGCTGCTCCGACGTCTCACCCCTCGGATGAGCTGCTCCTCCGTCGCCCCACCAGCACGGATCTACCTTGCCTGTCCATCTGCGCCCCGTCGCCCAACAGCTCGCCCCATCCACGGTCGCGTCCCGCTCAACCGCTTTCCTACTTTCTTGCACCGCCGGATAAATCCTTTTCCGGCGACTTTCTCTTGGCCCCGTCGTCTCACCACCACGGATCTGACCACCACGGACCCAGATCTCACTCACGCCGACTCACCCAATTGCGTTCCTTGATTCTCGGACGCGTCCCAACCAACCCCACCAAAACCGGCCGCGTCCTCTAACAACTTTCCTAAAAACTTTCCTAACAACTTAATGTGAGCATGTTCGATCCGCAACAGCCACAGAAACTTCTTTTTTCTTGCAACATGTCAAGCATTACGAAACTCACCCGGACGAACTACCTCACTTGGAGCGTTCAAATCCGCTCTCTCCTCGAAGGTTACAATCTCGAGTGCTTCATCACCGAGGACTCTATTGTACCGTCAGCCATGATTCACGTTGATGGGATCCAGCAACCCAATCCCGCCTTCAACCCGTGGAAACACCAAGATCGTTTGATCTTCAGCTCCTTGCTCGGCGCACTCTCTCTCCCGCTACAACCGGTCATTGCCCGAGCAACTTCCGTTCAAGAAGCGTGGAGAACTCTAGCCAACATCTATGGCAAAGCCTCTCGTGGTCATATCAAACAACTACGAGATCAAATCAAACGTTGTGCCAAAGGATTTCAATCGGTGGAAGAATACCTACGGTTCGTCACCACCAAAACCGACGAACTTTCTCTCCTCGGGAAACCGATGGATCACGAGGACGTTCTTGAAGCCATCCTTGATGGACTGCCGGAGGAATACAAACCTATAGCTGATGTGATCAATGCCAAAGACATCACAATCTCAATTGAGGAGCTACACGGAAAACTCCTCAATCATGAGGCAAAGTTGGTCGTAGATCTCCCACCTGCCGCCGCTGCCTTACCGGTCACGGCTCATCTTGCTGCTACCCGTTCAAGACCACACAACCCTACCCCTCAATGGAGTCGCACCAAAAACCGGAAATCCACGGGTGGTTACCGAGGCCGCTGCCAAGCTTGCGGGACTCAAGGACACAGCGCAAAATTCTGCTCCCGCTTCCGCCTCATATCCGCAAACCACTCCTCCGATCCGACTTCACAACGATGGACACCTCCTCCACGTCCTTGGCCGCCTACTGCAAATGTTGCCAATCGCAAAATTCTGCTCCCGCTTCCGCCTCATATCCGCAAACCACTCCTCCGATCCGACTTCACAATGGTGGACACCTCCTCTACGTCCTTGGCCGCCTACTGCAAATGTTGCTACGTATCCCACGTATGATCCCTCGAGTTGGCTGCTTGACAGTGGTGCCTCACACCACATCACTTCCGACTTGCAGAATCTATCACTCCACAATCCGTATCACGGTGGCGTAGAGGTCACCATTGCTGATGGCTCTGGACAACCGATCACTCATACGGGCTCCTTTTCGCTCTCTTTACCAAATCGTTCATTATTGCTTCATAATGTGCTTTGTGTTCCTTCAATGCACAAGAATTTGGTTTCGGTTCAGCGCCTATGCAAGTCTAATAATATTTCTGTTGAATTCTTTCCTCATATGTTTCAGGTGAAGGATCTAAACACGGGTGCGCCGGTTCTTCAAGGAAACACTAAAGATAGAGTGTATGTGTGGCCGTCCTCTACCCCCAATACATCACCCACTGTCGCATTCTCCAACCTACAGCCCAGCGTTTCCACTTGGCATTCCCAACTAGGACATCCGTCACTACCCATCCTCAAACACGCCTTGTCCAAGGTTCATATTCCATTAGTTCGAGAGTCTTCCGTTTCTCCATGCAATTCTTGTCTTAGTAATAAGAGTCATAAACTTCTGTTTAATGAGTCATCTATTGTTTCTTCTCGACCGCTTGAGTTTGTTTTCTCCGATTTATGGACATCTCCGATTATTTCAATGGATGGTTTTAAGTATTATGTTCTTTTTGTTGATCATTTTACGCGTTATTCTTGGCTTTATCCGCTCAAACTAAAATCACAAGTTCGAGCAACTTTTATTGCCTTCAAATCTCTTGTCGAAAACAAGTTTAACGCAAAAATCGTCAATTTTTACACCGACAACGGTGGAGAATACATAGCCCTCCGTTCTTTTCTATCGGACAATGGCATCTCACACTACACAACTCCACCCCACACTCCCGAGCATAATGGGATATCCGAACGTCGACATCGTCATATTGTCGAAACCGGATTATCTCTTCTTATGCATGCCTCTCTACCACTACCATATTGGTCTTGCCTCTCTACCACTACCCTATTGGTCTTACGCCTTTACGACCGCGGTCTATCTCATCAACCGCATGCCGACGCCTCTCCTCTCCTATGCCTCGCCTTACGAAGCTCTCTTCCAAACTCCACCGAACCTCCACAAACTCAAAATCTTTGGCTGTTTGTGCTACCCTTGGTTGCGTCCCTTTGCCTCTCACAAGCTCGACCCTAGATCCGCCCCATGTGTCTTTCTTGGCTACTCCAACACCCAAAGCGCGTATCTTTGTCTTGACCTCTCCAAACTTCGTGTCTTTGTTTCGCGTCATGTTGTGTTTCATGAATCCGTTTTTCCCTTTGCTAATCTCTCCTAATATGTCACACATCCTAACATACCAGCTGCCTCTTCATTGTTCATGGTCCTTATTTCTCACCCATTGAGCCCTTCACCGTGGCCCACGCTCCATCTTCACCACCGCAGCCCCCAAGATTAGATTCTTCCCTGATCATAGTTGAGAGTGACACGGACACTAGCAACGCTGCAGTCTCCTCTTCTCCGGCGTCGACTTCGGATGCGGTCTGTCCTCCTACGGATTTCTCGGACGCGGCTACTGCCCTTGCGTCTTTTCCGGACGCGGCCCGTGCGGATTTCTCGGATGCGGTTCCAACTCCTACGGATTTTTCGGACGTGGCCCGTGCGGATCTCTCGGACGCGGTTCCAACCCCTGCGGATTTTTCGGACGCAGCTCCTCCGGATTTCTCGGACGCGGTTCCTGCGCCCTTCTCGGACGCGGTCCCTGCGTCTTTCTTGGACGCGGCTACTGCACCTTTTTCGGACGCGGCCCGTACTCTCGCTCGTCTACGGAAGCGGCCCGTGCACCTGTTGTGGAACCAACCAATCGAAATGTGCATCTTTATCATGTTTAGGGTTATGTCATCTTCATTGTAAGTAAACTCCATGAGTTAGTAGATTCCCAACTATGGGTTAGGGATATCGGATTTGTAATGGATGTACAATTTATGCGTTAATGCTTAGATCTATCGTATTTGTCTTGATATTCGGTTCTATAATCAACATCGTAAACGCTTATACTAGTGTTGCCCGGTCAGTAACTTAGGAATTCGTATTTTGCTGGAAGGTTAAAGTATGAATCCGGAACTGTTGAATTGTAGGTTAAGTTCGATTAATGAGAATCTGACCGATCGGTTAATCGATTTAGGAATTAGGATTGGGCGCGTCACGCTGCCATAGTACGAGTTAAACGCTGCTGGAAGGTAGGATTGCACGTACTTATGGTTAGGAGGTTTAGGCTCGGCAGAATCACTCCTCATCTTAGAGCATGAATTTCCCGTTAACAAGATAATTCGATAGGTTTATGATCTTTAGTTGTTACATCCATGCGATTCCCGGTATCCCGACACCCGTAGTGTTCTTCATCGTCAAGTCTTCCGTATCCTTCCATCGTTGTCACCATTTAGTTTAGTGTTTTAGATATTTACACCACGCCATCATCTATTTCTCACCGTCTTAGTTTAGTGATATTCTTAGGAAAAAGGCTGCATTAGTCCCTAGAGTTCGACCCTGGTACTACATGAACCGTATACTTGCGGTAGAATGGTCTAGGAAATATTTTAGCTTGAATTTCCGCACATCAAATTGGCAGCCAACCTAAGCAAAACTTGGTCTTCTTCCCGATGCTCGCAGAGATCGATCGACCATAGAGACGCTGAGGTGGAGAGCGGCGAGCGGCGGCGTGTGTGAGAGGGAGAGAGACGGAGAGGTAAGCTGAGAGGTGAGCAGAGAGTTTGAGACAGAGAGAGAGAGAGTTGGCGGCTTGGAGAGAGAGATAGGAGAGGGATAGATTGAGATAAGGAGGAAGTAATGTTTAACCTAATGGCATGTTGGTAATTTATGAAAATATTAGGGGCATATTTGTAATTTTTTCGGGCATCCGCAGGTACTTGTTTGTGAAAATAAAATACCCGTCCCGAACCTGAACCCACAGGTAGTCAAAATTTTTTACCCGAACCTGAACCCGCACCCGTGGGTACAGTAATTTTTCGCGGGTTCGGGACGGATTTCGGGTCGGGACGGGTTGTGCGGGTTTTTTTCCCACCCCACCTTAAACGCTTTGAAAACATCCAAAACCTTTGACTTCTTATAAATTAGATAAAGGTAACCATATCGACAGTAATAATCTATGAATAATACAAAGTAATGTTGACCATTCCAAGTTACCATAGGAAATGGTCACATACATCCGTATGTATCAATTCCAAAGTTTCCGAAGTTCGATATGTACCTTTACCTACTTTGTTTGTCTGTTTCCTCTTGATACAATTGACATAATGGCCAAAATTCGAAAAAATGAAGAGTTTCAATAATTCCATCTGATATTAAACGTTCCATTCTCGGTTTCGTGATATGATCTAATCGTTAATGCCATAAAACAACGAAATTTTTATCCATCAATTTATGCTTCGCGCCTTGTGCACTAGCCTGCAGGATTTCATTATATGAAGGGATGATATCGAGCATATAAAGATTATCCAAAATAGATAAAGAACCAGTTGCAATCATAACCGAATGAATGAGAGGGTAAACTTAATATCTCCGAATGAAAAAGAATATCCTAATTTATCCAAAACAGAAACCGAAAGTAAGTTCCGCGTAAAAGACGATACTATGAAAACACCCTCCAACACCCAAAATTGGTCGGTCTTCATCAAAAGTCTAAATTGCTCGATAGCTTCTACTTCCATCCTTTTACTGTCACCTACATAGATGTATCCTTCTACATTAATCGGTTTTCGGTAATAGAGGAAATCCCACATAGAAATACTTACGTGAGTTGTAGCACCTGAATGAACCCACAGAGTATATTACTAGGCACTGAAGCTAAATTGACGTTAGAACAAACCAAAGTGAGAGTCAAATCCTTATTTGCATGACAAGTATGATACTTCGTAGAACATTTCCGTATGTGACCAGTCTTGCGACAAAAGAAACATTTTTTTAAACTTTATTATGTTTCTTTTGCACATGAATTGATCCCGAATCAGCAGTTTCATAACCTTTCTTTATTTTCTGTAAAACCATAGGTGATAATAATGAATCACTATTCAAAAACCAAATGAATCTCATTTATATAGGCACATGAACCAGGGACCATAAACCGATAGATAACCAGTTAATTCCGGTTCTCAATTGTATCGTTTAATTTCGTCCATCATGAATTATAAAAATTACTACCAAAGGTCTCTATGGATATAATCCTCCTCATTCAATTCAATACCAATGTCCAATCAATTAAACTCTAATCTGATCACATTTAATTTAGACTAAACTGAATGACAACAATTATTCCAAAATTATGCACACATATATGTCCACAAATATAACATTAAACAAAAAAATCTTATTTGCACCATTTCTTCCCACATCTGCACATCGCTCTCCATGTTGTCCTCAACTATATCGTCGAGCTGTAGAACCTTTTACGAAGGCCCATTTTCTAAATGGATCTTATTTCCCACTGCTCAGTTGCTAATCGGGTGCGGAAGCGTGTTTTAACAACCCAGATTTAAGATCTAAACAAGTTCGGATTAGTTTTTTTTTTGGGTTTCAACTAACTGCGGAATTAGAAACAATTTCTATAATACCTGTTATGTTAAACTTTGTGATTGTCGGATGTGAAACTTGATAGTGCAAGTCCTCTACTCGTATCCACACCGAGATCAGATTCTGCTTTCAACGATTGGAGCAGTTTTTCTCGATGAATGAAAACTGTTTTTCGTTCTTCGATTTTCTCTCTAATTGGGATTATGGTTTTGATTCCGCGATAATGAAATCTGATTACGAAAACTCGTTTTTTCGTTTATTAAATAATTTTAAACTTTTAATAATTACACTATAAACACGAGACTATTTAAATATTACATAACAAGCATCATACCTTCAATCTCCCACTTACCTTTATGTAATATCTCAAATAGTCGAAGTACATATATCTCCATACACATACTTGCCCGTACATCTTATGTACTAACCCCAAAAGAAAAACAAATACAATTATATTCTTCGGTGCTAGCGGATGAATATAATTGTATTCCACACTGATTAGTCTCAACCAATTAACTAATCGAGGTTGGCGTCTAGCAACACTCCCCAACGACCGGATAGCGTGAAGCAACATCCTTACTCATTTGAGTAACAATATTAAACGAACTAAGGTAAAGTTGATGTTAGTATTTCCTTCCATCTTTACAGCTCCGGATGCATCCTAGGCATGGTCATAACTGTCAGCCTTACGGATCATCAACTATATTTCATGTCAATCACAACTGACTGTTGAATGAACCTAAGAAACACCTTTCTTCATTCATTCAATGTACTCTGGCCAGAGATTCGTACAATCATTGTGATTACTGACAACATAGAGCTCAAACTCTTATCAAGAGTTGACGGATCCCATCTTGATCAGTCACTAACTACGCAAATATCTAATAATTTCCAATATCATTCAACTATAGTACTCTAAGATACTAGGTGTCCAGAATCAAAGAATAGTCGATGAGATGCTAGTTACTATGCTGATATCAAGTCTAAGGAAAAACTAACTATCTAACTATTTGGAGAAATCTTAATGATAGTTCATTGGTTATTTAACCATTAAGCATTTCTCCCTTTAGGCCAGTTCAGTGATCACGTCATTATGTATATGACCCATATATGTGAAAAGAGATCCACTAATTTCTATCAACATAGAAACATATCACATATATGTTGTTCTTTCCGGATCACTGTAGTCCGAGTAGTGATCCTACGAACAAGAACAATTCAGATTAAATCATACCAAAACTTGACTCTCTTTATTATAATCTCTATCATAATGTCAAGTTTCAGATTTAATCTTGAACTCTATCATACAACTATGAAACTCATCATATGAAAAATAATGTCATATATTATAAAATAAATTTGATGTCTAAAATACAACTCACTACATGTCTATAAACTAATGCCAGCTAGTCATCTGTCTCAATCCGATCCTTAGTTTATGTTTGTCAAACTCCTTTGACCCAAGCGCCTTCATGAACGGATCTGATGTGTTTTCCTTTCCATCCACCTTTTGGATTTGCACGTCCCCACGTGTTATGATCTCTCGTATCAGGTGATACTTCCGCAGAACATGTTTTGATTTTTTATGAGACCTTGGTTCCTTCGCCTGGGCAATAGCCCCGATGTTATCACATAATAAAGGAACGACTTCCTTTATCAAAGGTACCAAACCAAGTTAATCTATGAACTTTCTCATCCAAACCACTTCTTTAGTTGCTTTGCAAGCCGCTATATATTCTACTTTAGTCACCGAATCGGCTATAGTAGCCTGCTTGGAACTCTTCCAACTAACTGCGCCTCAATTCAGACAAAATACATAGCCTGATATGGACCAACTGTCATCCTTGTCTGTCGAGAAACTCGCATCAACGAATCCTTCTAACTCCAAGTTAGAACCACCATAAATGAGGAACTGGTCCTCAGTGTAAAGGATATACATGTAAAAAGGGTATAAATGTAATTTTTGTAATTAGGTCTAATCTTGTAATTAGGTCTAATGTTCTCCTTTGTACATATAGCCGTTTAGGCTAATTCTAATGAATTATTCAGATTTCAAATTATCATGGTATCAGAGCTTCAGGTCTAACGACAACTAATTCCCTAAATTCTCGGCCGGCCCCTCCTCCTCCTCAAACCGCCGTCGCCGCCTCTCCTCCTCCTTCACGGCCGCCGTCCCTCTTTTCTCTTCTCCTCCGCCCGTTCACTCCCTTTTTCCCTCCCTTGCCATTGTCCCACCACTCACGAAAAGCCAAAACCCAGAATTCCTGGCCGTCGTTCTCACCTTGTGCCTCCCTACCCGTTATTCTCGCGTCCCGGCTCGCCTCTCTTATCTTGCACCGCGTCCCGTTGTTCTCGTGTCGCGGCTCGCCTATCACCTAACCCTAGATCTAACCCTAGATCCGCATCACCTAACCCTAGATCTTGCATTTGCATCCCTAGATCTGCATCACCTAACCCTAATTCGTGCCCCTCTTGCTCACCGTCTCCAAACCCTAACTTATGGCCGGCCAAACCATTAATCCTACTGCCCGTCTCTCCGATGCGGCTCCAACTTTCGATCCACAACATCCGCTAAGCACTCTTCTCACGGTCAATATGACCAACATTACCTCCGGCAAAGATCCACCGTGATGGAGTGTCCGTCGACAACCCTAATTTTTAGCCATGGAAATAACAAGACCGTCTCCTCTTCTCAGCCCTCTTTGGAGCCATATCGGCCTCCCTTCAGCCCCTTATTGCACGC
>CM071860.1:16906895-16929489 GCA_036759665.1 Gynandropsis gynandra
GGAACCCAAATCTGATCCATGTGTCTTCCTCGGGTACTCATTCACCCAAAGTGCATACGTTTGTCTTGATCCTCTTAGGTCGCACATTTTTGTCTCACGTCATGTTCAATTCTTTGAGTCTATCTATCCTTTTGCCGACCCTACCAAATTCTTCCCACAAACCAAAAAGCCACACCCACCGTTGCCACCCCTCAACCTAGCGTCAGCCCTATACCATCCTTCTCGCCGCCGCTCATTGCTCCATTGCCGTCTCAGTCCCTAAGCTCGGATCCTTCGCCGCTGCAACCCTCGGATATTTTCTCTCGGTCTCCGACTCCTACTGATGCTGCGCCACCAACATCGTCACAGTCTCCTGAGCTCATCATCTTGGACATGCCGCCACAACGTCCTCGAACCAATTCTCACCCGATGGTCACTCGTTCAAAGAGTAATGTTACTAAGCACAATAACCGATCTGCTCTTGTTGCTCAGGTAGAAAGTGAACCGGCAAATATCACTCAAGCCTTAAAGGATCCTAGATGGCGTGCAGCAATGGATGTTGAGTTACAGGCCTTGCATCACAATCAAACGTGGCAGCTTGTTCCAGCCACTCAAGCAAAGAATATCGTTGGTTGTCGATGGGTGTTTCGCATCAAACGAAAACAAGACAGATCTGTGGAACGATTCAAGGCTCGACTTGTTGCCAATGGGTTTCACCAAAGACCAGGCATCGACTATCATGAGAAATTCAGCCCGGTTGTGAAGCCTGCCACCCTTCGTGTCATCTTGAGTATTGCTGTCTCTCGCGGATGGCCTCTACGACAACTTGATGTCAATAATGCCTTTCTACAAGGCCGTCTTTCGGCGGAGGTATACATGTCTCAACCCCCAGGTTTCATTGATCAAACTCAACCTCATCATGTGTGCAGACTTCAACGAGCAATCTACGGGCTTAAACAAGCTCCTCGAGCGTGGTATTCGGAGCTTCGCACATTTCTCCTAGCTCGCGGTTTCACAAATTCTCTGGTGGACACCTCCTTGTTTATTCTCAACACAACCGCACTACAATTGTACGTGCTGGTCTATGTTGACGATATTGTTGTTACAGGCAATTCCGCATCACGGGTACAGCAGTTCATTGATGACCTAACCACATGCTTTTCCATCAAAGACTTGGGCCACCTATCATTCTTTCTCGGGGTAGAAGCAACACGGACATCTGATGGTCTACTCTTGACTCAACGTAAGTACATCAATGATCTTCTCCACCGCTGTCTCATGCATGAATCAAAGCCGGTTCCTACACCCATGCCGTCCTCCTCACGTTTGACACTAGAAACCGGTACTTCCCTCTCCAATCCAACGGAATACCGATCCATTGTTGGAGGCCTACAATACCTCTCTCTCACACGACCGGATGTAAGCTTCATTGTCAACAAGCTGTCTCAATTCATGCATGCTCCCACGGATGTTCATTGGCAAGCCGTTAAAAGAGTCCTACGCTATCTTGTTGGCACGAAGGATCGAGGTATCTTCTTATCCGCGCACAACACCCTCTCTTTACCGATGTCGTCTGGGCTGGAGATTCTCATGATCTCAAGTCCACTGGAGCGTATCTTCTCTTCCTTGGTGTGCATCCTATTTCCTGGTCGTCTAAGAAGCAATCCGGACTCTCCCGTTCGTCTACTGAGGCTGAATACCGATCTATTGCGTCCACAGCCGCAGAGGTCCTCTGGGTCATTGCGTTATTGTCTGAGCTTGGCATCACGTCATCGTCACCACCCACCATCTACTGCAACAACATTGGAGCAACATATCTAAGTGCTAAGCCGGTTTTCCACATCGGATGAAACACTTGGCTCTCGACTATCTCTTCGTTCGCGGCCTGGTTGAGTTGAACACTCTTCGGGTCACTCATGTTCGAGCCGCTGATCAGCTTGCAGACATTCTCACGAAGCCTCTTCCGAGACTACCATTCGAGGTCTTATGCTCCAAGATTGGACTCGCCACGGGTGCTCCATCTTGAGGGGGCGTGTAAAGGATATACATGTAAAAAGGGTATAAACGTAATTTTTGTAATTAAGTCTAATCTTGTAATTAGGTATAATGTTCTCCTTTGTACATATAGCCGTTTAGGCTCATTCTAATGAATTATTCAGATTTCAAATTATCACTTAGTCCTTCGTAAGTACTTAAGGATGTTCTTAACAACCTTCCAGTGTTTCTCACCAGGATCTGCCTGATATCTACTCACTACACTTAGTGCGTAAGGCTGCATAAGGCTGCGTCAGGCCTAGTATACATCATGGAGTACATGATGGCTCCCACTACGCTAGCATAGGAAAGCCGAATCATGCGTTCTCTTTCCTCCGGGGTCTTAGGACAATCCTCCCTAAAAAGAGAAATTTCAGTGCCTATCGGTAGATAGCCCTTCTTGGAACTTTTCATGTTGTATCATCTCACGATACTATCAATGTACTGGGATTGTGACAATCTAAGCAATCTCTTCGATCTATCCCTATAGATCTTTATTCCCAGAATATAGGCTGCTTCTCCTAGATCATTCATAGAGAACTGATCAGACAACCATGACTTCGTCTTTTGCAACGCTGGAATGTCATCCCCTATGAGCAATATGTGAGACCCTCAGGTTGAGCCACAAAACCCTCTTCCTGGAGCTCTCTGTTAAGGAAAGCTATTTTCGCATCCATTTTCCAAATCTCAGAGTCATAGTATGTCGCTATCGTAAGTAGAATCCAAATAGATTTGAGCATTACCACATGGAAGAACGTTTCTTCATACTCAATCCCTTCTCGTTGACTATACCCCTTGGAAACTATACGAGCTTTATAGGTCTCTACCTGTCGGTCTGCTCCAATCTTCTTCTTGTAAACCCATTAATAACCAATCGGTCTGGAAGCCTGTGAAGGATCAACAAAACTCCATACTTTCTTGATCATCATAGATTCCATCTCGGATTCCATGGCTTTCCACCATTTCTCAGAATCTGGGCCTTATATAGCTTCTTGGAATGTCAATGGGTCATCATCTCTATGACTGACCACGTCCTCTTGCACCATCAGATTAAGTCTTTCAGGTGCAGATCGAGAACGTGTTGACCTTCTCAAGAAAGTTCGTGTAGCAGGTTCAACCTGCACTGGGATATCTTGTTGGACTTGTTCCTGAACAAGTTCCTAAACGTGTTCCTGAACGGGCACTGTCACTTCAACATTTGTATATGAAGCCCCAAAGTCTAACAACATATCTCCCAGCCAAGATCGCTCATTTGACATCTCATGTCCATGAGCTTGTGTTGGTTCGTTGGGTTCTTGAATCTCGTCAAGAACTACTTCTCCACCATGAATTCCTTCCTCAAGGAATTACCTTTCAAGAAACGTTACCGTTCTGGCCATAAACACATTGTGTTCAGACGGGTGGTAGAAATGGGATAACCTATGAACCTACACATGTCAGACTAACGAAGGCCAAAATCTTTTAACGAAGGTCAGACAACCCCAAACCTTGATGCGTCTCAGGTTTGGTTTTTGTCCCTTCCATATCTCATATGGAGTCTTAGAGACTGCGTTAATGGGAACCTTGTTTAGGATATAAGCAGCTGCTTCTAAACCATAATCCCACAAGTTTATTGGAAGATCCGTGAACCCCATCATGGATCGGACCATATCTAATAAAGTTTGATTTCTCCTTTCGGACACACCATTATGTTGTGGTGTTCTAGGAGAAGTCCACTGAGAGAAAATCTCATTTTGTCTTAGATAATCGACAAATTCATGACTGAGATATTCACCGTCCCGGTCTAATCTCAACACCTTGATACTCTTTCCAGTTTGTTTCTCCACTTCACTGCGGAATCTCTTGAACATACCTTGATACTCTTTCCAGTTTGTTTCTCCACTTCACTGCGGAATCTCTTGAACATTTCAAAAGATTCGGATTTGTGTCTCATCAAGAACACAAATCCATATCTCGACATATCATCAGTGAATGTGATGAAATATGAATATCCACCCCTGGCTCTAACTCTCATAGGTCACATACATTGGTATGTATGAGTCCTAGGAGTTCTGTCGCTCTCTCTCCAGTTCCACTAAACGGAGATTTGGTTATCTTACCAGTGAGACAGGACTCACAAGTTGCATAAGATTCATAATCAAAATGGCCTAGAAGACCATCTTTATGAAACCTGTTTATCCTCTTCTCACCGATGTGACCAGGTCTACAATAAACGTCTGTCTTTGAAGATCATCTACCTTTCTCTTATGCCCCAAAACATGCATGTTAATTGGTTCTACATTAACATCAGGTAAGATATAAAGTCCTTGTTGCAAATAACCATTCACACAAAATTCATCACCATGATAAATAGAGCAAATGTTATTACTAAAAAGAGCAAAAGTTATCACAAAAAACTGTCCGAAATCCACGTCTATCAAGCATAGAAATAGAAATTATGTTCGAAACAAACTTCAAAACATAATAACAGTCGTCTAACAACAAAGTCTTGCCCGTAGGCATAATAAGGGAAATTGATCCTACGGTTAGAGCAGCAACACTTGCACCATTTCCAACCTTCAGACTGAACTCTCCCTTCTTGAACCTGCTACTGATCCATAGCCCCTGCAACATATTGCAGACGTTAAAACTGCTACCGATATCCAATACCCATTTAGATGAATCAATAGTAGTTAAAGATAACATGAAAACATTTTCCATAAGAATCTCACTTTGTTTCTTGCCCTTGAAAGACTGCAGGTATTCCTTGCAGTTCCTCTTCCATTGTCCTTTCTTCTTGCAGAAGAAACACTCACCATTTGATTGGTCGGCCTTGGTAGCGCCGCCCTTTGCCCTGGTCAAACAAGTGTTAGGCGCACTCTGCCTGATCCTAGGCCTGTTCTTGCCCTTCTTCTTCTTCTGATAAGAGGACTGCCCAACCATCAGCACAGATCCTGATCCCCTCTTCCCTATGGACATCTGCTTCTCACACTCAGTGAGCATGTTGTGCATCTCATGCAACTTGACGTCCAACTTGTTCATGTTGTAGTTGACCACGAACGGGGAGAAGGACTCCGGAAGTAAGTGCACGATCATCTTCTGTTGCATCTCCTTGCAGAAGGTGCACCCCAGCTTCTCAAGCTGTTCTATCAGACCGATAATCCGTAGAACATGGGGTCCCACAGGAGAGCCCTCACTCAGAGCGGACTTGAACAAATTCCCCGATAACTTAGACCTTGTTTTCCGACTCTGCTCATCGAACATCTTCTTAAGATGCTCCATGATTTGCTTGGCATCCATATGCTCATGTTGTTTGTGGAGTTCGCTACTCATTGACGCTAGAATGAGACACTTCACAGTGATGCACTTTTCCTCGTACTTGGTGTATTCACTGAAAGCCTCGTCCTTCGCTGGAACTGGCACTAGAGGAGCCGGTTTATCGATCACATCGATCAGCTTCTCATTTGCCAGCACCAGACGCACATTGCGTTGCCATTTGTCGAAGTTCTCACCAACCAGCTTGTTTGTCTCGAGGATTGAACGCAAATTGAACTGAGACGTTCTCATGAGATCTGAAAACATAGGAAAACTTAACAGCGGAGAGTTAAACATCGTAAATATCATAAAGACATAGACTTCATCTAAATGATATTTTTCGCTAATCAACGTTACAATAACATTAGAAATCTTATTTCTCATTCACATTAATCTATAACTATATGCCTGAGCCCCTTGGTAGTCAAGACGTTTCCCAAACATATAAATAGATTCTTTACAAGTTTTATCCCTAGAAAATTTGTAGTGAATTAAAAATGCGGCTCTATATCACATAGTCACCTGGTAGTCAGGTCGTTCCTATTGATATAGTTTAGTTCATCCTTCAGCTCATGGTCGGATAATAATGAAGTTCATGTCTCCGGGTAGTCCAAGCGTTTACAATAACTAATTGTTCCCTCCCACTAGACATCTAATGTCATAGATGTATTAATCAAATTCTCGAACTACTTGCCTCCTGGTAGTCAGGCCATACCATGTAAACGACAAACTATTCAAAGTCTATGACAAAGGAAAAGCCTAACGATAAACAATTTATCGTCTAAGAACTCTTATTATTTTTAATAATTACTATAAACCCGAGACTATTTAAATATTACATAATAGGCATCATACTTTCACCCACTCTATAGTACTAGAAAACCTTTGCTTGCTCAATCTGTTGTTCCCAAGCACAAGAAGAGCTTTATACAAGTTTGGTGTTATCTTCAGGGCTTCTTCGTACCTTGTCCAGCTTTCCTATATTCCTCTTGTACCCATTCAAATGAAGTTTTGATTTGTTGCAGGATAGATTCCTTTGAGACATCTTTAGAAATTAATACCCTTTTCCTCATCTTTGACATGTGGATGTTTCCCCAATTGAACATTTCCATCTCCTAGAACTTATAGCAGCCACATCAAACAGTTCTTGCGCATCCTCACATGTAACAGTACTCTCCCTTGCCTCCAAAATAAAAATTCATGCCAAGCTCATGGAGGTCCAATGAAGAATCTAAATAAAACTCGACATAATTCTTGAGCACTCGTCTGAATTGGACAACCCAATCCTCAATGCAGGTAGCACCTTTCTCTAATTTCACACTCTCTATTCTACTAAAATTCTCAAAAATGCTGCTCGGTTTCTATTCCTCAATGGTCACCCTATCATAAGATGGTTCTTGGTCTGGACTTACTTCTACACCATATAGCCGAAGAAACCCTTCCGAATCACCGGAGGATTCCACAAACCGAAGCTCGTATGTGGTAATGCTTGTGACCAAATCACCTTTCGGGTCTCAATACTTTACACGAACACCCTTCAAACTTGGAAACCTATCATGGATGATATCCCTCACCTGTAGGGTTGTAGATCACGCAACAAAAACGTTATGTTTACAACCAAATATAAATCTAGTAAATTTTTGTGATTTTAAAACTATATAACAAAAAGTTAAACACACTAATCTTTAGTATATTTGAAACGGATTGGATGTAGCCCTGATGATGCGAAGCTTTCTACACCGAAATTGATTTAGATCATGGCTTCAAGAACAACTATTCAACTAATCGGTATCCAAAAGACTTCTAAGCAAACCTAGACTATTGTTCAAGATTCGACAAAGTCGCACAAAAAAATGACTAAAACTCGAAAATTCATGCTAGGTATCCATCCGTTTATTCCTAAACATAACAAAAAATCAACATCTAATCCTAATCACATGCATGATACTCGACGGGTACTCCCCTAGACTTGAATGAAACACCGTCCCGGTGTTCAAGACCTAAGAGAATCTCGCATACCAAACTACGGGAAAATAAGGGTTGGAATGTGTGCACCTTGTGTATCTTGCAATCCCGAGTTGGTGATGCAGCTAGACGTTGTTTGCGTCTCCTCCTCAAGGATGATATCGACGTTGAATAACCTGTGAAAAAGAATATCACAATCCAAAAGAAGGAATACTAACCCACCGAGTACATCAATGTGAAAAGAATAAGAATAGGTCCGAAAATGAAATAAAAAGAAATTGCAAAAGTTGGGTTGCCTCCCAAGAAGCGCTTGTTTAAGGTCGCGAGCCCGACGAAAACACTCTACTCATGTGTTGGCTCCGAAAGAGCAAAGAAAATTTGATTGCCTTCCATGTTGTCCGTGTTGTAGAGTTTCAAACGTTGGGCGTTCACTTTGAATGTGCTGTTGTTTCCCATTAGCTCGATAGCGCCATGCGGTGAGACGCTTTTGATTGTCAACGGCCCGGACCAGCGTGACCTGATTTTTCTTGGAAAAAGTTTCAAACGTGAATTGAAAACAAGTACTCTGTCACCTACCTCGAATGTCCGCTGGACTATGTGTCTATCATGCCACTTGTTTGTGCGCTCCTTGTGGATTTTTGCGTTCTCGTATGAATGGAGGCGCATCTCCTCTAGATGATGGAGCTGTGTAGCATCTGTTTCTCAGCAGCTGACTTGTAATCATAATTAAGTGTTTTAATCGCCCAATATGCTAGATATTCTAGCTCGACTGGTAGATGGCATGTCGTACCGTACACTAGCTGAAACAGAGTCATTCCGATTGGCGTTTTGAATGATGTACGATAAGCCCATAATGCATCGTCGAGTTTCAGTGCCCAATCCTTCCTAGACTTAGAGACCGTCTTCTCCAAAATCGACTTGATCTCTCGAATAGAAACTTCAAATTGGCTGCTGGTTTGAGGATGATATGGCGTTGCTATCCTATGTCGAACACCGTACTTCTTCAACAACCCTTCTATGATGCGGTTCACGAAATACTTACATCCATCGCTGATCACAACCCTCGGGACTCCAAACGCGGGAATATGACACGTTTGAACATCTTGGTTACTGGTTTTGGAGTCGTTTGTTGGACTTGCCAAAGCTTCTACCCACTTCGTTACGTAGTCCACCGCGACTAGTATATAGAGGTTTCCGCACGAGGACGGGAAGGGGCCCATGAAGTCTATTCCCCATACATCAAATGGCTCGACCTCTAGAATATATTGTTGTGGCATTTCATGGCGTCTAGAAATATTTCCCGTCCTTTGGCAATTGTCGCATGATGTGACGTAGTTGTGGGCGTCCTTGAAGAGTGTAGGCCAATAGAAGCCCGCTTGCAGCACCTTTGCAGCTGTCTTGGCTGCAGCAAAGTGTCCTCCATAGCTTGAGGAATGTCAACGTGACAGTATGTGTGGAGCTTCTTCTTCGGGGATGCAGCGCCTAAAGATTCAGTCTATGCCTCTTTTGAAAAGATACGGCTCATCCCAATAGTACGCCTTGACATCATGGAGAAATTTCTTTCTCGCATTGTAATTCAGCCCTTCCCCTAATACTTGACAAGATAAATAATTCACAAAGTCAGCATACCATGCAATGGAAGTGCAAGTCAAGGACATTACCGCATCATCTCGGAGATAGTCATCGATAGGAGTGCACTCGGGGATCTCAAGACGTGAAAGATGATCAGCTATCCCATTCTCGGTTCCTTTCCTATCCCGTATTTCAAGATCAAACTCTTGTATCAGTAGGATCCATCTAATGGGCCTCGACTTTGCGACTTTCTTGGTGAGCAGGTAACGTAAGGCAGCATGATCCGTGTAAACTATTACCTTGGAGCCCACTAGGTATGAGCGGAACTTTTCAAACGCAAAGACGATTGCAAGTAACTCCTTCTCGGTTGTGGAGTAGTTGCATTAGGCGTTGTCTAATGTTCGACTAGCATAATAAATGGCATGTAACATCCGATCTTTTTGCTGACCCAACACTGCCCCAACCGCATAATCGCTCGCATCACACATGAGCTCAAACGGAAGCTCCCAATTCAGCGGTTGTATGATAGGTGGAGAAACCAACGCCTTCTTCAACTTTTCAAATGCAGCTTGACATTTTGCTGTAAACTCAAATGGTACGTCTTTGCCTAATAGATCAGTGAGGGGTTTAGATACCTTCGAGAAATCTTTGATGAACCGTCTATAGAACCCCGCATGACCTAGAAAACTACGGATGGTCTTAACGTTCCTAGGAGGTGGCCACTTCTCAATAACTTCTATTTTTGCCTTATCTACCTCTATTCCCCTTGCTAATATCTTATGCCCCAACACAATGCCTTCGTGAACCATGAAATGACATTTCTCCCAATTCAACACAAGATTCGCTTCTACGCACCTGTCTAACACTTTACACAAATTGGTTAGACAAACATCAAAGGAAGGTCCATGAACCGAGAAATCATCCATGAACACTTCCATAATTTCACCATTTACATCGGAGAAGATAGAGGTCATGCACCACTGAAAAGTAGCAGGTGCATTACACAAACCAAAGGGCATCCGACGATAGGCGAATGTACCGAAGGGGCATGTGAACGTCGTCTTTTCTTGATCGTTCGGGTGGATTGATATCTGAAAGAAACCTGAATAACCATCAAGAAAACAAAAATAGGAGTGAAGAGTTAAAATTTCAAGAATTTGATCAATGAAAGGTAAATGGAAGTGATCTTTCTGCGTGTTGACGTTCAGTTTGCGTTAGTCGATGCACATGCGCCATCCCGTGACCGTTCTTGTCGGAATCAGTTCGTTGTCCGTGCTTGGGACGATGATGATGCCTCCTTTCTTCGGAACTATATGTACAGGACTCACCCACGCACTATCTGATATAGGATATATAATTCCGGTGTCTAACAACTTAAGGACCTCTTTCATAACTACTTCCATCATGTTCGGGTTTAATCTACGTTGATGTTCAATGGAGGTCTTAGAGTCATCTTCTAAGTGAATCCTATGCATGCAAAGGGCTGGACCAAGTCCCCTAATATCCTCTAATGTATAACCTATGGCATCCCTATACTTCCTAAGAGCTTCTAGCAATCGTGCTTTTTGGGATTCGTCTAGGTTATCATTCACTATCACTGGATAAGTAGATTCGAGTCCAAGAAATTCGTACCTCAACCCTTGTGGTAAGGGCTTCAACTCCACTTTTGGGGCTTTTTTAACACTCCAGTCAGGTTTTGGACACTTGGTTTGGCTATTAGGCATATCAGAAGTGGTAGAACTACCGTTGTAAACTGCTTGAGGTGCACTGGAATCTGTCTAGCATGCGCGGAGGTTTGTGCACTGGTTTATGGCGTTTTATTGTCTTGAATCCCTCCCTATTTGATCTGTGCTTATGTGTCTATGAGTTGAGAAGTCTCCTTGATAAGGATTGTCCGAAATTCCATCTTTTTCTTGGGATACGACCTGTTGTGCTCGGATCGCACAGAAATCTGCTCGGAGTGTGTCTAGCTCGGTGTTCGGGATCTCTTTCATCTTTCCTTCGTCCAGCAGCTTTGTGTAATGTTTCACTTCGTTAGGGTCATTATAAAGTCCCTCTCCAGGTGCTAAAAGAGTCATCTCAAGAGAATCCATGTTCCCAAACTCTTCGATAACTTCCTCGGCTAGTTTCTCTAAGATGTCTATGTAGAATACCGAGTCTACCATACAAGGCTGTTTAAGTGTGTCATTCAAATTAAACTCCACTTCTTCATCTCCAAACTTCAACGTGAGTCTACCTTCTGCACAATATATGATCGTCTTATCCGTATTAAAAAATGGCCTACCGAGGATGATTGGGATTTTCTTGTCCTCCTCCATATCCAAGATGACGAAGTCAACCGGGACGAAGAACTTCCCACTTGCAAAGGCACATCTTCCAGCATGCCCTCGGGTATTCTAACGCTTCGATCAGCCATGGTGAGTGCCATTCGTGTAGGTCGAAGATCCACCCTATCCCTAAGATCCAAATTTTCATATAATGACAATGGTAGCACGCTTACGCTTGCTCCGACATCGATTAGTGCATGGTTAATTTCATAATCTCCTATTTTAAAAGGGATCACGAATATACCTGGATCGGGCATCTTCTTGGGTAGGTTTGGCTGCAGCATCGAGTTAGTCACCATGACGGTTTCTGTCTCCACATCTCCCTTGTTTGTAAGTACGTCTTTGAGGAACTTAGCGTATGAAGGCATCTTCTTCAACGCTTCGTGGAATGGAAAAGTGATGTGCATCTTCTTCAACATCTCAGCAAACTTTGCAAATTGAGCATCCTCATTCTTTTTACGTTGGCGTTAAGGGAATGGCAAAGGAGGAGGCCTCGGTCCGGGTTTGACATATTTAGGCTCCTCTTCCTCCTCTTTCTGCTCTTCGACGTTGCTGCCCTCTCTCGCTACTATCCTAGATGATTCTCCCTTTTCAAACGTCGAACGAGTGGGCTGATCCAATGTCTTACCACTCCTTAAGTGAATGGCATTGATTTTCTCATGAGGATTTGCTTCCAGTCGCGCCGGTAAAACTCCTTGCGGTCGTGCTGCCCCTTGTGCAAGTTGTGCAACTTGCGTCTCCAACTGTCTAAGATGAGTTTGAAAGCTCTCTAGCTGTTTCTTGGTGTTATCTTGATTCCTCACCAAATTACTCTGACTTTGTTGTATTTTCAACATCAAGTTACCTTGATTTTCTTGGAATTGGAGGAGACTAGTGAACATGGCGTTGATATCGAGGGCTGCTCCGGATTGGTTTGGTTGTGACTGAGACGCACTTGGCTGAGGGTTCTGAGTTTGGGGGTGTATCCTTGGCAGAAAGTTATGATTTTTTTTTGCATCATCCGCGGTTGGAAATTCCCCGATAAATGTTGTGCATTGAATGCACCATCAGAATTCTTATACGAAAGGTTAGGGTGATTTCTCCACTCAGGGTTATAAGTGTTACCTAGAGGCTGATTGTTGCTCACATAATTCACCTCCCCGTGCCCTTGAATTCCTTACTCTTCCGACTGCTCAAAGCACTTCGATCTATGCGCTTCGGACATCATATTGTAGATTCCACTGATTTGATCTTTTACTTCAGCTATCTCGGCATATAAGGCATGCGTGTTGTTCAAGTTAGCTACCCTTGCTGGAGTGTTGCGATTGTATTCTCCAGCGGTGTTGCTGCCTTCATCAGCCATATGATCGATTAGGTCTTCGATCTGTGGAAACGTGAGATTACTCAAGGAACCTCCAGCGGTGGCTATGATCAGAATCCTCGTGTTATCCATGAGTCCTTGCAGAAGATTATGTATGAGATAACCCTGATCCATGCCATGATGTGGGCAAAGGCGTTGATAGCTTTTACATCGTTCCCACGCTTCGTATAGACTCTCAGCTGCCCCTTGAATGAACGTGTTGATTTGATTCTTGGCAAGCTGAGCTTTACTCTGAGGGAAAAATCGCGTCATGAATTTCTCCTCTAGTTGTTCCCATGATCGTATGGAATTCGCCGGTTAGGAATACAACCAGTCTTGCGCCTTATCCTTCACTAAGAATGGAAAGGCAGCTATCATGACGTCCTCCTCCGAGATTCCGTCTCCGGTTCTGATAGTTCTGCAGAGCATCTTAAAGTCAGTAAGATGCTGGTTTGGATCCTCGGCGGGTCTCTCTCTAAACGCTGCGTTACCGAGCATCAGGATGAATGCCGGCTGTAATTCCATGCGAGCGTCTCTCCTAGTGATACATGACAAGAGTTGTGTATGCTTAGGGACCGTGTATGATCCATAGGTTATCACTGGTTGCATTTGTGGCACGTTTGGTTGCATTTGTGGCGCGTTTAAGTCTCGACGTTCTGCCATTAACTCTTCTTCGCTCTTGTCTACAATCTTTGGTTCGATTACTATCTCGGTTTGGATGTCTAGGTGCCCTTGTGTGTTATCGACCGGTTGGCTTGCACTAGCTCTCGTTTGTCTCCTTAATTTTCTGAGCGTTCTATCGATATCTGAGTCGTAAACTAGATCAGCACTTCTGCTACCTCTCGGCAAATATTATAACCAAGTATTAAGAACAAAACTTTACACATCGGCAAAGCTCTCTAACCCATGGCTGTGGACCTACTCATACATGAACTTAGCAAAAGAAACGCAAAAGATAACTATGTTCGACATGGATAAAGAATGAGATCCCTCCCTATTCTATTACCGACGTCTTCAATAGCTTCTCCACGCTCCGGCTTCCTCGATCCGTCCTTTTCTCTTTCTCTATGTGCCTCTGAGTGTCTCCCATCGTTCTGGTTCGTCCTCTAGCCCTAGATGTCTTATTTTCTTTTTAATTGCCCGTTCAAACACTCAAATTAGTTAGCTCTGAGATTGGCGGCCCGTGCGGGTGCAACATGCACCCGGTTGTGCAGAAAGCAAGCCCGAGCCGGCTTGCTTACTCGACCGTGTGGTCTACAGCCCGAGTCTTGTTCTGTTTCGGCGACTTTCAGTCCTAATTACAGCCCGAGCGGGTCCCTTTTGTAGCCCGAGCGGGCATGGTCACACGACCATGTTCACTTTGTGCCCGAGTCGTGTTTTGTTTCGGGATAATTTACGCAAATTTTGCCCGAGCGGGCCTCTTCCATGTCAGGGCGTGTAGCACATCAATTGCTGTTTCCGCTCCTTTCGCTCGATGCTTGAGTGTTCGATTTGGATCTGTGGCCGTGCACATGTTGTATATTGTCATTCAATCACGTTTTAGGGATGGAATTGCCGTAATCACTCGTGTTTCGCTTCATGTCTTCGTTTCCTATACAAAATACGAAATGGTAGATGAAATCCTCGAATAAACTCGATAAGTCGGTAAATTCCAAGAAATCTAATCAAAATTAAACCTAAGAATCATGTAAATACTACGACGGATTACATGTTATCAAGTTACAATCCATATAGACAATCTAGAAGTCAATATTCTTTGTGGCATGTGATTTTATTTCCGTATAATTTGCTTCCCGATATGTGTCTGAAAAGAGAAGTAATGTTTCTAACATTGCTGATTCTAAGACCAGAACATATGATGAAAAGTTTCGACATTTTTTTTGCATGCCTTAATTCATGAATTAAGAGAATTGTGAAACAATGAAATTCTTGTTTATAACATAATTACAAAGAAAAATTTCACATTGAAAGCGGTCTTGTTGTGGACAATTAACGACTTCCGTGTATATGGAATGTTATCTGGATGGAGCACGTACGAGAGATTAGAATGTCCATATTGTATGGAGGATACAGATTCATTTCGACTAGTACGTCAGAAACACATTTTGGTTTGATTGTCAAAGAAGATTTTTTCCATGTGGACATACATTTAGAAAAGATAAAAAAAACATTTTTGAAAGAACGTGGTACAAAAAGAAGAGGCATTGTGCATGCAAATAGAAACATAAATCCTTTACGAATGATTAAACACGATGAGATATTTACAAGAATTTATAGATACGGTGGAGATCGTGGGCACCAAAAACCACAAGACCAAGGTGAATGATATAACATGTATAAACGTAGTATTTTTTTTGGAACTACATATTAGAAATAACTAATATTGTGTCGTAATTTGGGTGTTCAGCATATTGGAAAAAAAATTCCATAACATCATCAACACTGTTTTAAATGTGACGAGGACAATTAAGGATAACATACAATCAAGAAAAGATTTGAACTCAATATGTCGAAAATTGAGTTGGGGTTAAGAGATCGAAGGACACATATGCCAATATTTAGATTGTCTAGAAAATGAAAATAACATTATTAAGGTGGTTAAAAGCAAACCTTTAGTTTCCAGATGGATATGCATCAAGCATTGCTTGGTGTGTGGATATTATTGGTTCGAGGCTGATCGGATTGAAAAGTCACGATTGTCACATTTTCATGCAGCGACTCATTCCAATTGCATTTGCTCAGCTATTACCACGAAACGTTCATGATGTGCTATGCAGAATTAGTATATTTTTCATAGATATATGTTCAAGAAATTTAAAAAAGGATAACTGAGAGTTATTGAAAAACAATATCTCTAAAGTATTATGCTCTTTGGAAAAAAAATTCGCCTTTCTTTTTTATTCAATGGAAAATTTGCCAATACATTTACCAGATGAAGCAATATTGGGTATAGGGGTGTAAAATGAGCTGGCTCGGCTCAGCTCAGCTCAGCTCGCCAAAAAACAAGCTGGCTCAGCTCGACTCGTTTTTTAAACGAGCTGGAAAATCCCAACTCAGCTCGGCTCGTCTCTAGCTCGCCAAAAAACGAGCAGGCTCGCGAGCAAGACTATTTAATTATTTTGAATTAATTGTAATATCATATATGATAAACATTTCAAACAAACCAAATAAAATATGGATAATATGAAAACATTAATTCAAACATAATGTTATAAAATACCATTGTACTAAATAAAAAATAACCTTCTCGAATAAAAAGTATAAAATATCATTGTACTAAATTCGACCGCTCGTAACTTTACTAAATTGTTTCTTTATTTTGTTATATCAATTATTAGAAAAAGAAAAAAATACCTTATAATAGTATACTATGTTTAAACAATATATTATGTTTAATTAAATGCAATATTATATATGAAATACAAAAAAGGAATCTATTTTATTTTTGTACATGATTTTTTTCAGCTTGCGAGCCAGCTCATCTAAGCTCGGACTCGTTTTGGGCTCAGCTTGTCAGCTCATTTTTTAAACGAGCTAGAAAATACCCAGCTCGGCTCGCTTAAATATGGTCCGAGTTAGAGCTGGCTCGCGAGCCGGCAGCTCATTTTACACCCCTAATTGGGTGGCACAGTTCAATTCAAATGGATGTATCCTTTCGAATGGTTTTTCTTTCATCTAAAGGAAAAGGAAAAAACAAAATAGCGGTTGAAGGATCAGTTGTTAAACAATACTTGTTTGAAGAACTCACATATTTTAGTACATTTTATTTTGAGTCACGTATTCCGCCGAAACAAAGATACTCAACAAAATATCACACAAACTATATATATCAATATAATAATCAATTTGGCACAATTCCTCAGATCTTTACATCAATTAGACGTACATGAGGAAAATTCGAAGAATATTGATTAACACGAGATGAGTAAAATCGCGTCCACACATATATCTTATTAAATTTTCAAGAGTTATTACCGTTCGAAAGGGAAAAAAATGATGAGATCGATCTTTTAATTTATAAATATATATATATGTATGTATGTATGTGTGTATGTGTGTGTGTTAACATACTTTCATTACAGGATATTTATGAAGAAATAATTGGTACATATCCTCATCTGAATGCAGATGAACTCACAAAAATAAAAGTTTAACATTATGCCTTATGGTTGAGAGATTACGTAAGTACATGTGTTTTTGTCTATATACGTAAAATACTTTTTGTTATAAGTAATCATTCATTTTTATCTTATATAGGTCAAAGGTTGCGATGAGTGACATCCTACATGGTTAAGAGATTTGGATAATGGTCCTGCAAGAAATATATTATGTTGGCCAATTATGTTTACTCGGAGATACACATTCCCCACTTACAAGCACAAAAAAGATAGAAACGCGTTCAATTACGGCGTTTCTATTAATAGTGAAATAGAGGATGATAATTTCTATGGCATTTTGCACAAAATCATACAGGTGGAATATGTTGGTTTCGTTGGATTGAAGGTAATGCTTTTTAAATTTCAGTGGTTCGACTTAACCATAGGATGTGGTACATAAAAAAATTGATGAGGATAATTGGAGTAAACCCAACACGACAATATGGAAAGTATGATCCATTCATCACAACAGATCCAGGAGATCAAGTATGTTATGTGCACTATCCCGCAACAGTGAAATGTCAAAGAGAGGAGTGGTGGGTCGTAGTTAAGATTAAACCACATGGAATTATAAGCACAAACAAAAAAGAAGATCTGTTGCAAACCGATCACCCTGGAAGAGATTCTCATACGAACTGACATAGATGGAAAATACATCCATGATTATGAAAACATTGAACCAGAAGATACAAAACATTAACATTGTGATGAATTCAATGCACAATTGAAATAAGACTCGTCAACGAAGAATAAACTAACGAAGATATGTGAATTGTATAATTGTACTATCAAACTTTTGTAATTTTTTTATTACATCATATATTCCACTTTCAACGGGCATCTGTTGGAAATCGCAACGGAAACCCGTTGAATCTTTTCATGTTGTTTGATACTTAGAAAAAAATTTGTTATTTCACTTTGCAACGGGCATCCGTTGATAACATCAAATGGATACCCATTGCAACGATTTAAACTGCCAACAGATGCTCGTTGTAACAATTTAAACTACCAACGGATGTCCGTTGTTAATTTACAACGGATGCCCGTTAAAAAAGGGTCATAGTGGCTATGATCCGCCTAGTATACTCGTTGCATTGGGACGATGTTTTCGAAACGGATCTGTTGGAAATTTTAACGGATGACCGTTGGAACAAAGACATACAACCATTTATGACATCCATTTCCTCGGGAACAATCATGTCAATTAATTATATCCGTTGAGGTGACATCATTTCTAACGGGCATCTGTTGGCATTCCAATAGATGTCCGTTGAAAATTTCTGTATTTGAATTGTTGAAAAATTCATTTTCAACACAATCTCAAAATCAAAATATCAATTTCTCTAAAAAATAATTACTAAACATTTAAACACAACGAGAACTCGGCAATTTATCGGTCATTGTGGGATATTGACGGGTTCCATAGAAGTCCCACCACCACCACCACCACTGGCACCATATCGGTCTCCTTCATCTATATCGAAATCACTGATATTTGATGAAAAAGATGATATGATGGATATTGACACTTTGATCGATAGTTTCGATGAGCGTCCCGTCATTTCTATTATTGATCATGAACGTCTTAACGAACGTTATGGTAATATATTATTTAAAAATATTGATATTGTAAATAATTATAAAAATTGTCTAATGATTTTGTTTACATGTGCAAATTTGATGTGGATAATGTTCTTATACACATGAATAACAACATCATCCAAGATTCATTATAAGATTGTCTTTATTACTCTTGGCAAGTGATGCCAAAATTTATATACCGTTGATGGTGGTGTACATTATTGTAAGTGTATTTAGTATAAAAAATTGCTTAAAATTATTATAGACTTTTATTCATAAATTAATTCATTTAAATTTAGTTTTCTAGCACGTACATAGATGGCGGAAGAAGGATATATCGTGCATTCATACCTCTTCGATGCGCGATATGCAAGTTCGGTTGCGCTTGATGAGAAACAATGTCAAGTGAAACTATTATAAGAAGAACTACAAAACCGATATGGGCACCGAACAAGGTATTCAACCAGCTCGTCCAATGCTAGGAGTCAGAGGACTTCAAGGCAAAAACGAGAAGGCCAAAAAATATCGCTACAGTGTGAAAGTTTCCGGGGATAGTCTGTATCGTCATACCTCGGTATCGATGTCATTTTCAAAAAGAAAGAAAAAATTGGTAAAAATATTTATATTTATATTGATAATTTAAATTTATTTTCATGTAAAATTATTAACTAATAATATTATTATAATGTTATAGATGCAGAGGATGAGAAGAGGACCTATTCTTCTTGAACTGGTTATAAAATCCATGCTAAGAAGAAATCTGTCGTCGAAAAAGAGGTTGACGAACCTGAGCTTGTTGACCACTGGGCAGAACGAACGGTAAAAGCTGTAACAGAGAATATCACACAACAATCACAAGCTATCGGTTCAACTCCCAACAATCCTAGTCCTTTACAAATGGACAAAATTTATTTACAAATATATAATAACCTTATTGTTATAATATTTTTAAATTATATAAATATTATAAATTGATATACTAACTTTCATTAATTTTATATTGCAGTCTGTTAGGCAGTATAAGGGGCGTCTATACCCTATTTTTTGCCCTTGAGAGTGTAATTTGGTAAAGTTCCCTTAATGTCTTTATTGATATGATATTGAAATATATACATCATAAGATCCTAAAAATATGGAAAGTTAGGTAACATCATGAAATACAATATAATAAGGAAATACGTATATGTTAATACTCCCCCGCAGTCGAAGCAGGAGTGGGTCAACCACTGAGGCTGGAACGAAACTCCGAGAATAGTGAAGATGGCTCCCTTGGTGAAGATGTCTGCAAATTGGTGATTGGACAGGACGTGTAGTACTCGTAGAGAGCCAAGGGTGACCTTCTCGCGAACAAAGTGAATGTCGATCTCTATGTGTTTAGTGCGTTGATGATGGACGGGATTGGAGGACATGTACACCGCAGAGACATTGTCACAGTATACCAAGGTCGCGCGGGGTAGCAGGCAGTGTAGTTCGAGGAGAAGGTTGCGAAGCCAGCATGTCTCCACCATAGCATTAGCTACCGTTCTATATTCGGCTTCTGCGCTCGATCGGGAAACTGTGGGTTGTCATTTAGACGACCAAGAAACCAAGTTGTCACCAAGGAATACGCAATAACCTGATGTAGAGCGACGCATATCCAGGCAGCCCGCCCAGTCGGCATCGGAGTAAGCTGTGAGACCTGCGGTCGTGGACGGTCGAAGTTGAAGGCCATAGTGTAATGTAACTTTGATGTACCGTTGAGATGACTATCACGGTGATCATGTAGAAAGAGGCACAATTGCTGAACTACGTATTGGATATCGGGGCGTGTGAATGTCAGGTATTGTAAGGCGCCCACTATGCTGTGGTAAGATCTTCGATCATGCACTGGAGAGCCCTCGATTGCTGATAGCTTTGTCTTGGTGTCAACAGGGGTTGTGCACGGATTGCATGAGTCCATCCCGGCGCGCTTGAGAATGTTCTCCGCATATGAGGTTTGATGGAGAAATAAGCCCGTGGAATTCCGTTGAGCCGTCACATCGAGGAAGTGATGGAGATTGCCCAAATCCGTCATTGTGAACTCCTGCATAAGAGATCAAATGATACCTTGGAGGAGTTGAGTGGATGAGGTGGTGAGGATGATATCGTCGACGTAGAGAAGCAGCATGGCTTGATGCCTATTGCGGCGGAGGACAAATAGGGATGAGTCACATCGGCTTTGATTGAACCCTAATTTGAATGCGGATGCCGTGAATCGTTGATTCCATGCCCGTGGTGCTTGTTTGAGGTCGTATAATGACCGTTTGAGGCGATACACATAGTCCGGATGTATTGGATCCTTAAGTCCGGGGGGTTGGAACATGTATACCATCTCTTTGAGATTCCCATGAAGAAACGCATTCTTCACGTCCAATTGATGAATCGGCCACCCTCTAGACACGGCAATGTTGAGCACGGTTCGAATTGTAGTTGGTTTCACCACCGGGCTGAAAGTCTCATCACAATCAATTCCAACTTGCTGTGATTTTCCATTAGCGACAAGTCTCGCCTTGTACCGAGCTAAGGAGCCATCTGCATGAAACTTATGACGAAAAAGCCACATGGAGCGCACAATGTTAACATCATGGGGACGAGGGACCAAGTCCCAAGTACCACTTTTAATAAGAGTATCAAATTCGCTTTGCATAGCGTCTCGCCAATGAGGATCCTCTAAGACCTTAAGGTGTGTGGTGGGGATAGGAGAGATTGTGGTGGTTTGAAGGGCTATGACGGGGGAATTCTTGGCACGGCCGGTTTGGCTACAGGTTGTCATGGAGTGGGTTCGGCTTTTGGCTTGGGTGGTTGTGGGTTGGGGAGGTGTTGTGACCGGTAGGGGTGTTTGGAGTAGGGGCCGAAGGATGGGTGAAGGAATATCATCGCAGTCAAATGGGTGAAGGAGTATCATCGCAGTCAAGGAAGTGATAGGATTTGGCCGATGGAGAGACGGGTACGAATAGAGGGAACGTGGTTTTGTCAAAGACAATGTGGCGGGATATAATGATTCGACGCGTTTGAATATCGAGGTATCGAAAACCTTTGTGATGACTCGGATATCCAAGGAACACGCACGGAATCAAGCGGGGTGAGAGTTTGTGAGGTGATGTGGCATGGGTGTTGGGGTAACATAGGCATCTGAAAACACGGAGATGGTCGTAGGTGGCTGGTTTTTGGAAAAGTTTGGTGAAGGGTGTCTCATTTTGGATGGAAGCGGACGGGAGAATGTTGAGGAGGTGAACCGCAACATGCAACGCTTCCACCCAATAATGAGGCGGCATGGATGCTGGGAAGAGTATGGTACGGATAAGGTTGTTGATGGTGCGGATCATGCGCTCGGCTTTGCCGTTTTGTTGTGAGGTTTGAGGACATGAAAAACGGATCAAAACACCATTAGAATCTGATGTGCGTAGACTCAAGTAATAAATTACCTAGACTAACGCTTCCGCAAGGATACGGATCGTGTAGCAACTAGGGTCGAACACAAGGAATTGATGCAACTCTAAAGCTATTGGATTAATGAATACGACGTATAAAATCAATAGTAGAAGGAATGCAAATGCAAACTAACTAAACTAAAGATAGGAATGACTCAGCGACAAATCACCATAGGTATCAAGAGTTGCACAACAATGTATCGAAGTTCTAACGAGATAATTGGTCTTAGATACTATCACGAGTTCAGGGAATTCAAGCTCTCCTATAGGAACTGACTGGCGTAGACTTGTCCACTATCTAGCATGCATATACCAATGTATCCATTGCGCATCTTACATGGATAGACGCATTACGACCGCTATCCTAATCCCTAGATTCAACCGATTGACCTGGCGTAGATTCAAAACCGGCTAAACCCTAAATCATGGCTAAGTTCCAAAGTCTAATGCCCTGGCGTAGAATTATTAGACTTCTAACATCTTCAATCAAGTGGCGTACAAGTATTGAAGCATTAAGATCAACCAATCAATCTGAAAACATGATCAAATACCAAATTCATTCATATCGAGTGGCGTACAAGTATGAAAGCATTAAGATCCACCATTCATTAAGCACAAGACCTCATTACATGTTGGCAATACTCTCTATACTATGGCAATAGATCTACTTGGACATGAACTCAGGAAACGAAACACAAAAGAAATCTAAATTCAACATAGAAAGAGAATAAGAATACTCCCTATTCATCAACCGATGTCTTCAATAGATCCTCCATGCTACGGATCCTTCGTTCCGTCCGTCTCGATCCTCCCAAGTGTGTCTTCTATGGCTTTGAATTGTCCTTGAGTCGTCCCCCTTCTAATCTAGTTCGAATCCCCTTTTAATAGATCTGATTT
>CM071860.1:16929721-16993479 GCA_036759665.1 Gynandropsis gynandra
TCATGTCTTCGTTTCCTACACAAAACACGAAATGTAGATGAAATCCTCGAATAGACTCGATAAATGAATGAAATCTAATAGATCTACCTAAAACTAGACCTAAGAATGATATATAAACTACTACGGATTACGTGTTATCAAACTCCCCCAGACTTAACCTTTTTCTCGTCCTCGAGCAAACCTAGAGTCGAGTACTAGAAGAGCTAAACAACAATGGATACTAACACAAATACATCAAAGTGTTAGCCATCATGCAAAACAATGCGTCACATGAACGCAAGCCTAAGCGTACCAAGTTCAGACTTCTATCAATCCGAAAGTCTCGAACCATGCAATCCTACCAATGACTTAAGTCTAATCCGTACTCCTAAACAACGTCCAAGCGATCTCCATACCAACTCTCATAAGCTTGAGATATCATTAAGCTAATATTCTCGTTCTTATTCGGTGTTTTTATTTCTTTCTTTCTTCTTTTCTTTTTTTCATATATCCACGCTTGGTTCCTAGGACGTCGAAGTTGAAGAGGGTGGCTTTCTACTTAGACCCAGGCTGCCTATGGCACACTCATAAGGTCTCGTAACCTTAGCGGAGTGAAGAGATGCGTCATTGAAGCATATTTTTCTGATTTTTACTTCTTTTTTTATGACGAATACGCATGACTCTAACCCTTAGGACGTAGAATAGCGCCTCAACCCACCACTTAGACCCGAACCATCGATCTCGATGTACTCATGTCAATGAAAACCTAAAATAGTTAAGACTTATCCAAGGAGAAAAAATTGACAGCGAAGTATAAGCGTGTGGAGTCTAATGAACGCTAAAAATCTATCAAACAAGCAATGAATAATCGGTATACGCGGAGATATGATACTTGGTACTGAAACCTAGGAGGTGAATATAACTATAAGTCATGGTTTCAAGCACAATTACTCAACTAATCAGAATCTAGAAATCTTCTAAACACACCTAGACTATAGTTCACCAGTCGACAAGGTCGCACAATAATGACTAAAGCTTGAAAATTCATGCTAGGTACCCATCCGTTTATTCCTAAAAACAAAAATCTACATCTAATCCCAATCATCTAATCCTAATCACATGCAAAATACTCGACGAGTACTCCCCCCAAGGTATCCATCCGTTTATCCTAAAAAAGAAACAAAAAAAATCAACGTCTAATCCTAATCATCTAATCCTAATCACATGCGAAATACTCGACGAGTACTCCCCCAAGAATTGTTTAAAACTCGTCCCGGTGTTCAAAACCTAAGAGAATATCGCATACCAAACAACGGGAAGAATAAGGGTTAGAACGTGTGCACCTTGTGTATCTTGAAATCCCGTGTTTGCATCCGGATGTTGTATGCGTCACCTCCTCAAGGATGATATCGACGTTGAAAAACCTGTGAAAAGAATCACACAATCCAAAGGAAGGAATACTATCCACCAAGTAAATCAATGTGAAAAGAAAAAGAATAAGTCCGAAAACGAAATAAAAAGAAAACGCAAACGTCGGGTTGCCTCCCGATAAGCGCGTTAGGCATTCATCGCTCGTTTCCTCCAGCGTCTTCAGAAATTTTTGGTGTGTATGCCTTTGTGGTGAAGGTTTCATCTTCACCTTGGGCATCTTGTCAACGTCCCAATTGTGTGTTGGACGTTGGGTGTAGCTTCGCGGCATTTCGGGATCGTTCATGTACTGATTTGAACCGCGTTTAGCTTGTGATGCGTGGAAGTCTCGTTCGGTGGATTCCTCTTTCTTTTCATTAGCAAGTAGCTCGTTTGGTACTCTGTATGAATCTTCTCCAGCTGTTAACGGCTAAACCCTCAAAGATGCCTTCGGGGAACACAAAATCGATGACACATGGTTGCTCAAGTGTGTCCACCAAGCTGAACTCTACTTCCATCTCGGGTTTCGTCATATGATTATCAATGTCCATAGCCTTATCCTCTCCCATGTTAGATTCTTCTCCGTTTTCACTTATTGAGGGATTTGGCTTATCCACCGTCTTTATGTGTTGACGTTGTGGGAACGGCAAGGGAGGAGGTCTAGGTTCGGGTTTGACATATTTAGGCTCTTCTTCCTCCTGTTTGAGCTCTTTGATGTTGCTGGTTTCTCTCGCTACTGCCCTAGATGGTTCTCCCTTTTCAAATGTTGGAAGAATTGGCTGATCCACCGTCTTACAACTCCTTAGGTAAATTTCGTTGTCATGCTCATGAGGATTTGTTTTCAAACTTCCCGGTGGAACTCCTTGTGGTTCGGAGGTATTTGCAGCGAGTTGTGCAACTTCATTGCCGAAGATCTTTAGGTCATTAATCATGTCTCTATAACTTGCTTGCATCTCTCTAATCTCGTTGGTTTGATCTTTTTGTACTTGTAAGATTTGAGCAAGCATAGACATAATTTCGGCATTAGCTTCTTGTTGCGGACATGGGGGTGCATATGATGGATAATTCTGAATTTGGGGTTGCATCCATGGCTGAAAACTCCCAAATTCATATTGTGCATTCAGCATACCATCGGTGTTTCCCCAAACGTCTTGTTCCCATGATTGTTCCGATGGACGGTATGAATTATATAGCATATGACGAGGTTCTGAAAATTGATAGTTCATCTCAGCTATATCGGCACTCCAAAAGTTGATGTTGTTCATATTACCTCGCAAAATAAAGAACAAAATTCAATTAAGCTCTTTGAGAGGTAAAAATTCTCTTTTTTTTATATATTTTTTTTGACTCTATAAGAAATAAAACAAAGACGAAAAACAAATGAAGACTCCGGAAAGGACTATGTCTTAATTCAAAAGTAATAACTCTAAAAATGCAATCAATTCCCCGGCAATGGCGCCAAAAACTTGATGTGCGTAGACTCAAGTAATAAATTACCTAGACTAACGCTTCCGCAAGGATACGGATCATGTAGCAACTAGGGTCGAACACAAGGAATTGATGCAACTCTAAAGCTATTGGATTAATGAATAAGACGTATAAAATCAATAGTAGAAGGAATGCAAATGGAAAGAATTTTGTTTGTAAATTACGGACGGATTAAAATCCGTCCGGAATTTAAGGACGGACCAAAATTTTCGTCCGTAATTTAGGGACGGATCAAAATCCGTCCGGAAATTCCGTCCCTAAATTTAAAATTTCTAGTAGTGAATGATAACTACTAATCCATGGTGCTATGACATTAAAAATCTTATTTTTTTTATTAGTAATTACTTAACCCCTTTTAAGATGAATGAGCCTTTTGGTAATCATGTAGCTTCTCAAACACATCAACTAGGTTAATCGTGCAATCTCCTAGTGACTCTAAATCACATAGTACCTTGGTAGTTGGACGCAGTTGAATTCACCCATCACTTATAGTTGGTAATGGGTAAAATATATATTGTCTTATAGACTAACAAGTGAACAATCTAATCGATAACCTCAATGTAAATCTCATGAAACAAATTATACTCGTGGAATATCAAATTATATGTTTTATGATAATCAAACGGTTCTATATAAACGAGAACACAACAAGTATATCTATTTTTGGCGGAAAAGTCGCTAGTCAAAACAATTTTTTGGCCATTTTAAATATAATTATAAGCAATGAAAATCTTTCTATGATAGATTGCTCGATCGAATATTCATACTATTTGGTCACTTTATAATTCACAGAGGAAACATTCGGGCACAAGAAGTCACATGTTCAACCAGAAAAAAATCATTATCTGAGAAATTATTTGGGTCGAACAACACGTTACTCTTGAGACGAATGTATTATTATGATGTGTATGATCGTGACAATATCAACTACTAACAAAAATTCGTTAATAATGTATTAATAAATGTGTTTTGATATAGAATCAACTTATAAATTTGTATATTATTATGTACTGAACAATAATTATTTAGAAATTTTTCAGTGATATCCCGAGCCTCGTGATATTTTGGGCCTTGTTTCCTTTATAGTCCATCCAAAGAGGCCGGATATATAAATCTAATTAAATTTGTCATGCCGAGAAAACAAAAATCGAGTTTTCATGCAAATAATTTAGAGGCCGGTCACAATCTTTTTGTTGGTCACATAAATACTTTTCTTTACCATTTTATAAGTCAGAAGTAAAAAAAAATCCGTTGGGACCGGAACACAAAAGGGAGTATATATTCTCGTGGACTTTTTGCATTACTTGATAGAAATCACAAGGGCTACGTGCCACACACCAATCTAATAATTAATAACAGACGTAGTGAAATAAATACTTCGAAAATCATTGTAAAAGTAAATTAAATTGTCTCTTATTAGTTCGTAAGGTACTAAGGTGGTTATTATTTATAATAATAGTAATAATAATAATAATCACTATAATAATAATAATAATAATAATAATAATAATAATAATAATAATAATAATAATAATAATAATAATAATAATAATAATAATAATAATAATAATAATAATAATAATAATAATAATAATAATAATAATAATAATAATAATAATAATAATAATAATAATAATAATAATAATAATAATAATAATAATAATAATAATAATAATAATAGTTGTCCGTTGTGTGGAATCTTCCCGAATATACTTTACGTGAACCCTACGTAAACCTGACCATCTTCGTTGTTAGGGATAACTAAACATTATACAAATAGTTTAAAATAATAACTTAAATCCAAAGTTTAATATAAACCTACGATAACACACATTTGATTATCTATAGTTTTTATATGATAGTTTATAAAAGCAAATTTTTGTTGTACCACGACTAAAAAGTTTTTTATTAAACCAATAATATAAGATAGTATAGAGTGCTTAAAATTTTTTAATATAACGACAAAAAGACAGAAGTTACCCCCAAATTTTAATTTAGTAAAAATTGATAGTTTTTAATGGTATAAAACCTTATATAAAATTTTAAAATTAAAAATATGATAGCTTTAAACCATCTTCAATATTATTTAGTAAAAAAAGTTGAACGATCAAACGAATAAAAATACAACAATAATTGAAATATTAAATAGGGTTTTCAATATATATTGAAACTAACAATTTCAAAGATTATTTTTTTATTATGTAATGTTATATATTTGTAAAGATAAGAGTTTATTAATTTAAATATATGTTTTGAACAACTCTGAATTATAAAAATAAAATTAAATTCAATCCAAATTTGGTTATATTAATATCAGAATTTATCCTCTCTAATTTAACTATTTCAATTTTAAAATTGTATATGTGATATATATGCTTTATAACTGAATATAAAACAAAAGTTGTATTATGATATTTTATATCGATCTACACATATATTTATAACCCAAATAAATTATGAAGACCCTATTGAATAGCGTGGTAAAAGAAGAGCGAGAATATATTCTTTTGGCACAAAAAACAAAAATAATTAATATTAACGTCTAAATATATATGATTTATTAAAAAAACAGTTATTTAAAAAAAACTAGGTACGGACCCGCGTGTGATATGCGAGAAATTACAAATTAATAAATATTTATAATTTATACAAATGAGATTTTTAGTTAAACGGAATCTCTTGTGGTGTATGCGAAATGAGAAAATACGCCATACTGCTTCACAAGAAAAAAGGTAACGATATTCAGGTTCGTCTGTTCTTACACTTATGTAAACTTTGTGGTATGTTAACATTTCAAATGCAGTTGATTGATCATGAACTTAGTATATAGGATATGGGTTGCGTTGTGTTGTAGCATTATTGGCTTCTTAATTCCTTTTTGGTGACTTATTGATTTCTTTATGCTGATAGGATCATCTGTCATAGGCTCTATATGGTTATAATAATTTCTACATATATCAGTATCTGCTTGTGTAAAGAATTTTCTCAGAAGAATTAGAGCCAACCAGATTTAAAGATCATATCGGAGGAGAAGAGCGGGGACGATTGAACCATGGAGGGAGAATGAAATGGTGGTTCCAAATTAGCTACACCATGTGAGTTAAGATTTGATATCATATCATTCTATTAACTTAGGTTATCAACCTCTAATTGATTATCTACATTGCTATTCGCAAATTTATATAGTTGATGTTGGGTTTGAAGTTGTTTGGAGTGTTACCTTTAAATCATTTTGGATGAATATTTTTTTTATAAGCATATGTGGCCAAACTTAAGGTTGTGTACAATCCAGAAGTACTTAGACTAAACATAGGTCATTGATTTTATTGAATTGGAAATGAGTACAACAATTTCCATAACTAAAAGAAAGTGTTGATGAATAATACAACAATTTCAAAACTTGAGCAGCCTAACATCGACTCTGTTTCCAACCACTTCCACCATGTCCTCTTCAACATCAACATGATCAACATCTTCAGAGTAAGAATACAGTTCTGTTGAATAAGAAATCATCAAATGATCACTGGTGAAGGAATGCAGATAGCCGAAGAACACAAATGCATCCATGGAGATGCTTTCCAGTATTATAGTCACAAAATGACCCAACAGTAAAGAAGTTGATTCCCTCTGTAGAAATCCATCCGTCAGACTAACGTGCCTATATTACTGATCTACTTAGAATGATCCCTGTATTTGAGAAGCTCAATTTCAATGCATTTAACAATCGTACATAACTTAATCACACAAGTATAAGGCAACCTTGGTAATGAAAAGATTGAATAACCTTTGACCCGCCTAGTATAAGCCAAATCCGCTTTTCAGGACATTCTTAACATATTCACCTTCCTCTTCAATACCATATAACATACTATCTTCTCTAACCTCATTTCCATGACCATCAACATGATCGACATCTTCATGACCATCATCAAGATCATCATTAGCTGAAACAACAATGTGATTGTGAAATTTGATATGCTAATGCAAGGATACAACAATCGGTAGAAAATAAACCATTGAATAGATGCTTACAAGCGTTTTTTATCCTTCTAATCTTCATATTCCTGTTTGAAATGATCAAACTCTTAGGTTTACTCGCAGTAGTCACTATCAAATCTACCAGCTAATGAGAATGAACCACGACTTCGTCGTGGCAAGGGCAATAAGGGACAATCTGGTTGCAGCAAGGAGCTCAGATTTTGCACTGTCCCTTGTAATGGTCACACCTGATTAAACCAAAAGCGTGAAACAAATAGGAAACGAATCATGCAATCGAAATAAAAAAGAAAACATCAAATTAAATGACTTGAATAAGAAGAACCACAAATGGATGAAAGCCAACTCAAAAGAAGAAAAAGAGAGAAGTAGGGGCAAATGGAGAGATTACCCGTATTCGAATTTCCCGTTGTCTTTGTCTCTGAGACTAAATGTTGTTGGATTTTACATCTCTATGATATATGGGTGGAATAGTTGCAAAGTGGAGGTAAGCAAGACAGTTCCTCCAAGTTAGTGGAATCTTTTGCATTATTGTTACTGTGAAGATGTTAAAATAATGTGTCGTTTGGAATAAACTCGTAGATCAACAAAGGCTGCTCAAGCTCTACACAACAACCTAAACACCTAATTAAGGTCCGGTATTTTCAATTTTCACGTGAGAGGACTGCAGAATATACATATATAGATTCTAAAGCTCAGATTGATTACTAATCCATTCAGAAGAACTATATGGGATCAAATCAATGTCATGTTTTTACTTACAGGTTGCGTTGACAGGATCCCACACCAGACCCTTTCTATAGGTCGGGGCTTGACGGGTCAACCAAGCACTTGGATTTTGGCCACTCCGGACCCTTAGGTAATGCCCATTTGTAACTTGAGCCTTGGTACATGCCATTTTTCCTAGCGGTGGCACCGTTCAAATCTTTCAAATCTTTCTTTCACCCTTGAAAGGTTGGAAAATGCCTCAGATGTATCACTGAAAACCTTTTCAGCACACTGGAGTAAGCTATCCCTGGTCTCCTTGTAAGATGCAGTCTCACTATCACTCTAATCAGTGCTTGATTCCCCTTCTAATTTCAGATAAGATCCATCAATCTCCATGGCTGACAGTCGCTTAGCTTCAAATCTTGCTCTCCTTCTCTAACGCGCTTTAGCTCTTTGTTCCATTTCTCTACGCTTCTGCAGGTTTGTGTCTCTGCCAAACTCATCAAGCTCTACTAGTTGATTTGTCTAACGTCTTATAGAAACGGATGCAACTAAATTCATTGTACCATCCAATAGTAAATATTCGTATATACCCGCGCGATCATGATGATTGCTTTGCTTACTGCAGGCCGTAACAGAAGGTACAAGAGCCATTATTGCAAGCCGAATGACCACTTAAAACTATGATATGAGAAACTACTATACCTCAACGGCTATGCTATACTTTGAAGCTGAATGACCATTTAAAACTATGATTTTGAGAGGGGAATTATCGTAGGCTTTATAGGAAGAATCAGGAAATTAGGGTAGTAATGCTTGCAGAACCAGGGCGTGTTCCAGCTATAAACCTCTTTACAAGAATTGACTTCCCACGATAGAATTGACTATTTCATCTTTTTGAGAATCACATAAAAGTTCCCAGTATCATACTCTTAGTAAAGAATCTACAAGGAATAAGAAAAAAACTTAGACAATCGAAGAATTGAATGAGAGTAAGCAATTAAACCAGAAAGACTAATTATTCTTTAGTTGAAAGCGTGAATCAATGGAGAAAGTAAAAAGAAAGGATAATTACCGGAAGTAGATAATTGAGTTTCCAACGAACCTTGCTATGAATGTCGTGATAATATTATGCATACCTAGGAAAACAACTATGTTAATATAGATGATGACACGTTTCTGCTATCTATATTAATAATTACATTAATTACATTTCTGCTACAGAGCATGAAACTTAATCCACTCAAGTCTAGCCAGCATTACCTGTACACCACCAATGCAGAAAAATATCGTCAACAACACGATAAACCACGACGACATGAAGAAGAAGAGCCAAACCAGTGCCTGCAGCAATGAATGCAAATGAATCAATAGCAGGTTGAGCAAAGCGGCATGGTAATTAGAGATTACCCCCGGCGTAGTACTGCAAAAGCAGATGCAAATAACCCACATTGATGATATAGTGCGAGCTTGTTAAGGAGCTACAGAAGTTGCCAGCACAGAGTAAGCAACCCCAAGATCCATCTGACCTTGAATAGGGAACAAAATCGGAATAGCTATCGATTGAAGAAGCAGAAAATAGTAAAGTAGATATGATAATACATGTATAAACCGTACCACGCTAGTAACATAAGTATCTGTTTTGGCGTATATTCATGAAAAAGTAGAAAAGCCACAGCCAAGATACCCAAACTGTAAATATAATCTGTAACAAATTTCTTCAGAAGCAAAAGGGTATAATAATAAGCAAGTTTATTTCAGGTAATACATATGTATTGATTCCTTACCAATGCAACTCTATACAATGATATGCTTGTTCGGTACAAGAAAGAATGGTGTACTAGCAGCACCGCAGAAGACCTGAAGGTGAAATGACATTTTATAGCTTTATGCAGTCATTATAAGGCATTCATTCATGCTTTATGAATCACTTAAGCGGGACATAAATAACTTGAGCCTTGGTACATGCCATTTTTTCCTAGCGGTGGCACCGTTCAAATCTTTCTTTCACCCTTGAAAGGTTGGAAAATTCCTCAGATGCATCATTGAAAACCTTTTCAGCACACTGGAGTAAGCTATCCCTGGTCTCCTTGTAAGCTGCAGTCTCACTATCACTCTCATCAGTGCTTGATTCCCCTTCTAATTTCAGATAAGATCCATCAATCTCCATGGCTGACAGTCGCTTAGCTTCAAATCTTGCTCTCCTTCTCTAACGCGCTTTAGCTCTTTGTTCCATTTCTCTACGCTTCTGCAGGTTTGTGTCTCTGCCAAATTCATCAAGCTCTACTGGTTGATTTGTCTAACATCTTATAGAAACGGATGCAACTAAATTCATTGTACCATCCAATAGTAAAAATTCGTATATACCCGCGCGATCATGATGATTGCTTTGCTTACTGCAGGCCGTAACAGAAGGTACAAGAGCCATTACTGCAAGCCGAATGACCACTTAAAACTATGATATGTGAAACTACTATACCTCAACGGCTATGCTATACTTTGAAACTGAATGACCATTTAAAACTATGATTTTGAGAGGGGAATTATCGTAGGCTTTACAGGAAGAATCAGGAAATCAGGGTAGTAATGCTTGCAGAACCAGGGCGTGTTCCAACTATAAACCTCTTTACAAGAATTGACTTCCCACAATAGAATTGACTATTTCATCTTTTTGAGAATCACATAAAAGTTCCCAGTATCATACTCTGAGTAAAGAATCTACAAGGAATAAGAAAAAAACTTAGACAATCGAAGAATTGAATGAGAGTAAGCAATTAAACCAGAAAGGCTAATTATTCTTTAGTTGAAAGCGTGAATCAATGGAGAAAGTAAAAAGAAAGGATAATTACCGGAAGTAGATAATTGAGTTTCCAACGAACCTTGCTATGAATGTCGTGATAATATTATGCATTCCTAGGAAAACAGCTATGTTAATATAGATAATGACACGTTTCTGCTATATATATTAATAACTACATTTCTGCTACAGAGCATGAAACTTAATCCACTCAAGTCTAGCCAGCATTACCTGTACACCACCAATGCAGAAAAATATCGTCAACAACCCAATAAACCACGACGACATGAAGAAGAAGAGCCAAACCAGTGCATGCAGCAATGAATGCAAATGAATCGATAGCAGGTTGAGCAAAGCGGCATGGTAATTAGAGATTACCCCCGGCGTAGTACTACAAAAGCAGATGCAAATAACCCACATTGATGATATAGCCCGAGCTTGTCAAGGAACTACAGAAGTTGCCAACACAGAGTAAGCAACCCCAAGATCCATCTGACCTTGAATAGGGAACAAAATAGGAATAGCTATCGATTGAAGAGTAGTTTGCAGCAGAAAAGAGTAAAGTAGATATGATAATACATGTATAAACCGTACCACGCTAGTAACATAAGTAACTGTTTTGGCGTATATTCATGAAAAAATAGAAAAGCCACAGCCAAGATACCCAAACTGTAAATATAATCTGTAACAAATTTCTTCAGAAGCAAAAGGGTATAATAATAAGCAAGTTTATTTCAGGTAATACATATGTATTGATTCCTTACCAATGCAACTCTATACAATGATATGCTTGTTCGGTACAAGAAAGAATGGTGTACTAGCAGCACCGCAGAAGACCTGAAGGTGAAATGACATTTTATAGCTTTATGCAGTCATTATAAGGCATTCATTCATGCTTTATGAATCACTTAAGCGGGACATAAATAACTTGAGCCTTGGTACATGCCATTTTTTCCTAGCGGTGGCACCGTTCAAATCTTTCTTTCACCCTTGAAAGGTTGGAAAATTCCTCAGATGCATCATTGAAAACCTTTTCAGCACACTGGAGTAAGCTATCCCTGGTCTCCTTGTAAGCTGCAGTCTCACTATCACTCTCATCAGTGCTTGATTCCCCTTCTAATTTCAGATAAGATCCATCAATCTCCATGGCTGACAGTCGCTTAGCTTCAAATCTTGCTCTTGCTCTCTGGCGCGCTTTAGCTCTTTGTTCCATTTCTCTACGCTTCTGCAGGTTTGTGTCTCTGCCAAATTCATCAAGCTCTACTGGTTGATTTGTCTAACATCTTATAGAAACGGATGCAACTAAATTCATTGTACCATCCAATAGTAAAAATTCGTATATACCCGCGCGATCATGATGATTGCTTTGCTTACTGCAGACCGTAACAGAAGGTACAAGAGCCATTACTGCAAGCCGAATGACCACTTAAAACTATGATATGTGAAACTACTATACCTCAACGGCTATGCTATACTTTGAAACTGAATGACCATTTAAAACTATGATTTTGAGAGGGGAATTATCTTAGGCTTTACAGGAAGAATCAGGAAATCAGGGTAGTAATGCTTGCAGAACCAGGGCGTGTTCCAGCTATACACCTCTTTACAAGAATTGACTTCCCACAATAGAATTGACTATTTCATCTTTTTGAGAATCACATAAAAGTTCCCAGTATCATACTCTGAGTAAAGAATCTACAAGGAATAAGAAAAAAACTTAGACAATCGAAGAATTGAATGAGAGTAAGCAATTAAACCAGAAAGGCTAATTATTCTTTAGTTGAAAGCGTGAATCAATGGAGAAAGTAAAAAGAAAGGATAATTACCGGAAGTAGATAATTGAGTTTCCAACGAACCTTGCTATGAATGTCGTGATAATATTATGCATTCCTAGGAAAACAGCTATGTTAATATAGATGATGACACGTTTCTGCTATCTATATTAATAACTACATTTCTGCTACAGAGCATGAAACTTAATCCACTCAAGTCTAGCCAGCATTACCTGTACACCACCAATGCAGAAAAATATCGTCAACAACACGATAAACCACGACGACATGAAGAAGAAGAGCCAAACCAGTGCCTGCAGCAATGAATGCAAATGAATCGATAGCAGGTTGAGCAAAGCGGCATGGTAATTAGAGATTACCCCCGGCGTAGTACTACAAAAGCAGATGCAAATAACCCACATTGATGATATAGCGCGAGCTTGTTAAGGAACTACAGAAGTTGCCAGCACAGAGTAAGCAACCCCAAGATCCATCTGACCTTGAATAGGGAACAAAATCGGAATAGCTATCGATTGAAGAAGCAGAAAATAGTAAAGTAGATATGATAATACATGTATAAACCGTACCACGCTAGTAACATAAGTAACTGTTTTGGCGTATATTCATGAAAAAATAGAAAAGCCACAGCCAAGATACCCAAACTGTAAATATAATCTGTAACAAATTTCTTCAGAAGCAAAAGGGTATAATAATAAGCAAGTTTATTTCAGGTAATACATATGTATTGATTCCTTACCAATGCAACTCTATACAATGATATGCTTGTTCGGTACAAGAAAGAATGGTGTACTAGCAGCACCGCAGAAGACCTGAAGGTGAAATGACATTTTATAGCTTTATGCAGTCATTATAAGGCATTCATTCATGCTTTATGAATCACTTAAGCGGGACATAAATAACTTGAGCCTTGGTACATGCCATTTTTTCCTAGCGGTGGCACCGTTCAAATCTTTCTTTCACCCTTGAAAGGTTGGAAAATTCCTCAGATGCATCATTGAAAACCTTTTCAGCACACTGGAGTAAGCTATCCCTGGTCTCCTTGTAAGCTGCAGTCTCACTATCACTCTCATCAGTGCTTGATTCCCCTTCTAATTTCAGATAAGATCCATCAATCTCCATGGCTGACAGTCGCTTAGCTTCAAATCTTGCTCTCCTTCTCTGGCGCGCTTTAGCTCTTTGTTCCATTTCTCTACGCTTCTGCAGGTTTGTGTCTCTGCCAAATTCATCAAGCTCTACTGGTTGATTTGTCTAACATCTTATAGAAACGGATGCAACTAAATTCATTGTACCATCCAATAGTAAAAATTCGTATATACCCGCGCGATCATGATGATTGCTTTGCTTACTGCAGACCGTAACAGAAGGTACAAGAGCCATTACTGCAGGCCGAATGACCAGTTAAAACTATGATATGAGAAACTACTATACCTCAACGGCTATGCTATACTTTGAAGCTGAATGACCACTTAAAACTATGATTTTGAGAGGGGAATTATCGTAGGCTTTACAGGAAGAATCTGAAAATAAGGGTAGTAATGCTTGCAGAACCAGGGCGTGTTCCAGCTATAAACCTCTTTACAAGAATTGACTTCCCACGATAGCAATGACTATTTCATCTTTTTGAGAATCACATAAAAGTTTCCAGTATCATACTCTGACTAAAGAATCTGCAAGGAATAAGAAAAAAACTTAGACAATCGAAGAATTGAATGAGAGCAAGCAATTAAACCAAAAAGACTAATTATTCTTTAGTTGAAAGCGTGAATCAATGGAGAAAGTAAAAAGAAAGGATAATTACCGGAAGTAGATAATTGAGTTTCCAACGAGCCTTGCTATGAATGTCGTGATAATATTATGCATTCCCTGGAAAACAACTATGTTAATATAGATGATGACACGTTTCTGCTATCTATATTAATAACTACATTTCTGCTACAGAGCATGAAACTTAATCCACTCAAGTCTAGCCAGCATTACCTGTACACCACCAATGCAGAAAAATATCGTCAACAACCCAATAAACCACGACGACATGAAGAAGAAGAGCCAAACCAGTGCATGCAGCAATGAATGCAAATGAATCGATAGCAGGTTGAGCAAAGCGGCATGGTAATTAGAGATTACCCCCGGCGTAGTACTGCAAAAGCAGATGCAAATAACCCACATTGATGATATAGCCCGAGCTTGTCAAGGAACTACAGAAGTTGCCAACACAGAGTAAGCAACCCCAAGATCCATCTGACCTTGAACAGGGAACAAAATAGGAATAGCTATCGATTGAAGAGTAGTTTGCAGCAGAAAAGAGTAAAGTAGATATGATAATACATGTATAAACCGTACCACGCTAGTAACATAAGTATCTATTTTGGCGTATATTCGTGAAAAAATAGAAAAGCCACAACCAAGATACCGAAACATGTAAATATAATCTGTAACAAATTCCTTCAGAAGCAAAAGGGTATAATAATAAGCAAGTTTATTTTAGGTAATACATATGTATTGATTCCTTACCAATGCAACTCTATACGATGATATGCTTGTTCGGTACAAGAAAGAATGGCGTACTGGCAGCACCGCAGAAGACCTTAAGGTGAAATGACATTATATTGCTTTATGTAGTCTTTATAAGGCATTCATTCATGCTTTATGAATCACTTAAGCGAGACATAAATATCGATTTGCTAGGAAAATCGTTAGAATACATCACATACAAGGGATACCTTTTGAAAAGCACAGGAAGAGACAGCAGCATCGACATGGAAATTGGCCTTAAGGAGATTAAAGCCTCCTTCTGAGATTCACGAAAACAACCATCTCCTGGTCTCCTCCTCCAGTTGCGCATCATCCTCCGCGGGTGAAGGTTCTGCTCTATGGCGGAAGGGCGGGGCCGCCAGTACCAGGAGGAAAAGTGGGGTGAGGGTCGTCGGTGACATAGAGCAGGAGGCAAAATTAGGGAAAAACGCGAAAAGCTTAGAAGCGAAATCCGGAATCCAAATACCTGAATATGGGTTTAACAGGCGGATGCGGCACGCCTCCTCGTCTATGCAGCGAACATTTTCAGTCGAGCGCCGGAATGAGTTTCCAAGCCAGACCGCCTACAGTAGGAAGGCGAAATGGACCGAATTTACACCCAGAGTTCATTTTCAGTTGTTCGCCGGAAACATTATCCAAACCAAACGCCTTCAGGACGAAAGCGGAATCGACGGAAGTTACAGCCGAATAAGGAGATAAGATGAGGCGGGGTGTGGAGATTGTAGCAGAAGGAAGAGACACACGAACGGGCAGAGTGGATGACGAGGTAAGCAAAATCGTGGGTGAGAGAGTGAAGATCGTGGGTGAGAGAGAGCAGAACGTGGGAGAGTGGAGATGGGGTGGAATAAATGCGGAGAACTGAGGTGGAGGGATGAAAAGCGAGAAGATCTCAGAACCTACATCAAACTTGCCTTTTTAATATATAGATTTAATCAATATAAGTTTTTAATCCTAAGAAGATTATCTAATTCAGTACTTATATACACCTAACAAAATGGCAAGCATCTTTAAAATGATGGAGTTATATTTCTAAAAGATTCACCATCTTAATATTTATATTATGGAATTAACGGCAATTTAATGCTGTTTAATGGTAGAAAGAAATCGAATAATTTATGATAAATTTGAAATATAATTAGATGTTTGATTTAAATGGAAGGAAAAAAACAAGCAAATTAAAGAAAATGTTATAATTGGGGGATAGTTAAACAAATTAATGAATTACTAAGGAATAATTGGGGGATAGTTATAAAAGAGAAAATATATAATAAGAAACAAATAGAACTTTCGGAGGCCTTTTTACCAGATAGATCGGCATCTCAAGCGTTTCTCTGTCCCGCTCTCTGTCTCGTTCATATTCATATTCATATTCATATTCATATTCATAATTACGTGCTTCGAACATTGAAGCGTCCGTTTCCAGGTATCCATCCACCTCTTCTCAATCTTCTCCGTAATTCTACCTCTCTCTATAACTGTTTGTGAACAACCGATCGTTAGAGAGATCGTCATCGTCGATTGTGTGTGAGACCAAAGATGGTGGGAAACGACTGGGTGAATAGTTACCTGGAAGCGATCCTCGCTGCTGAGCCTGGGATCGGAGACTCGAAATCTTCACTGCTTCTAAGAGAACGCGGCCATTTCAGTCCGACTCGGTACTTCGTCGAGGAGGTCATCACGGGCTTCGATGAGACTGATCTCCATCGTTCCTGGATTCAGGTATTGGCTTGGTTTTTCTTTTGTTTTCGTGCGCTTTGGTTTTCCTGAGAATTTCTACTTATGTTGCTTTGATTTTGGTTCCCTCAGGCTGCAGCTACAAGGAGTCCGCAGGAGAGAAACACGAGATTGGAGAATTTGTCCTGGAGGATTTGGAATTTGGCTCGCCAGAAGAAACAGGTTTTTCTTTGCTTTTCCAGTTTGTTTCAATTGGTAGTCGGATGATAGTAGGGAGATAAGACGGCGGACCATGACAAGTTCAACAAGGAACCCGATCAGAATTTTGTTCTCTGCTTGGTTGAATTGATACACAGATTGTGATAATTTGTTGGACCTCGATTTCCTCTTAGATGCAGTGTGTTGCAGTTGATTGTTCGTAAGTGTAACTGTTGATCCCTGTTCGGTTATGTTCCTTTATAGTGGTTAGAATATTTGGGATGAGGCAGATTATATGATTTTCAGTCGTAACCAAATTTGTAGTGGTTTGAATTGTTTGTTCTTAGATTATTAATCTTAGGACTTATTTGAATATTCTTGTTCACTTAGGTTGAAGGGAAGTATGCTAAGCGTACTGCCAAACGTCATCTTGAGCGTGAAAGAGCACGTAGGGAGGCAGTCGCAGATATGTCAGAAGATTTATCCGAAGGAGAAAAAGCAGATATGCCTGGTGAAATTCCAACTCATGGTGACAACATCAAAGGCAGAATGCCTAGAATCAGTTCTGTTGATGTGTTTGACAATTGGCTTGCTCAGCACAAAGAAAAGAAGCTTTACATTGTGTTAATAAGGTATCTATAACATGAGGTGCATTTTTGGCCAATGTTCTTTCTGTTCTATAGTTGGGATAGTGTCTGTGCTGTATAATGGTAAGGCATGAGTGTTACCAGTAATATTGAGAAATTTTCTGGCAGTCTTCATGGCTTGATACGGGGTGACAATATGGAGCTTGGTCGGGATTCTGACACTGGTGGCCAGGTCAAAATCTTGCTACAAACATCCTTTCACATTTAAAAAACTATATTCACTCAATTCAGTCAATACACAGTGACTCTTGACTAGCAGGTCAAGTATGTTGTGGAACTTGCAAGGGCTTTGGGCTCAATGCCAGGAGTCTATCGGGTTGATTTGTTGACCAGGCAAGTATCAGCACCAGATGTGCATTGGAGCTATGCTGAACCAACCGAGATGCTAAATCCTACGGACACAAATAACTCAGAGCAGGAGCACGGCGAGAGTAGTGGCGCGTATATCATACGGATACCTTTTGGTCCAAAAGATAAATATGTACCGAAAGAGCTCCTTTGGCCCCACATCCCTGAATTTGTTGACAGGGCACTTAGCCATATTATGCAGATGTCCAAAGTTCTTGGTGAACAAATCGGTAGTGGACAACCAGTTTGGCCAGTTGCCATTCATGGACACTATGCAGATGCTGGCGATTCCGCTGCTCTTCTCTCTGGGGCTCTAAATGTACCAATGGTCTTTACTGGTCATTCTCTTGGGCGGGATAAGCTTGAGCAACTCCTGAAACAAGGACGACCGAAAGAAGAAATAAATGCGACCTACAAAATAATGCGAAGGATAGAAGCAGAGGAGCTGTGTCTTGATGCTTCTGAAATTATTATAACTAGTACAAGGCAAGAGATAGAAGAGCAATGGCGCCTTTATGATGGGTTTGATCTGGTTTTGGAGCGCAAACTGAGAGCGAGGATGAAAAGGGGTGTGAGCTGTCACGGCAGATTTATGCCTCGTATGGTTGTAAGTATCATTTCCATGCTCTTCTCCTCTCTGTGCATTTTAGGACTCAAAAAAATATTATTATTGTTCAAATGCCAAGTTTTGTTTTTAGACCAGTGTTCCTTCTGTGAGGATGAGTAGTTTTATTGTGTTATTCTAGGTCATTCCTCCGGGGATGGAATTTCATCACATTGTACCACATGATGTTGATTCGGATGGCGAAGGAGCAAGGGATGAGGAAAATCCACAATCTCCTGATCCACCGATTTGGTCCGAGGTTATTATATCTTCAAATGGCACCTAAAAAATTTTCGTTTCACCACGCGAGTTACATATGATATTGTACTGCTGTAAGATGAAGGTGTGTCACCTTTGTATTGACTGTAAAATCTTTACCTGGCAGATTATGCGCTTCTTTTCTAACCCACGGAAGCCCATGATATTAGCTCTTGCTCGGCCGGACCCTAAAAAGAACTTGGTGACTCTGGTGAAAGCCTTCGGAGAATGCCGCCCATTAAGGGAGCTTGCCAACCTTGTATGTCACAGTCTTGATCTTCTCAGCTGAAACATGTCCACGTTTATTCTGTTATTTTTTGTTGGAGTTGTGTCAGCTTGTTTTACTTTTTTTTGATATGCAGACGTTGATAATGGGAAATCGAGATGACATTGATGAACTTTCCACAACCAACTCCTCAGTGCTGCTTTCAATTCTGAAACTGATAGACAAATATGATCTTTATGGTCAAGTGGGAATACCTAAGCATCACAAACAATCTGATGTGCCAGATATTTACCGCTTAGCAGCTAAAACAAAGGTAAAGTTCTAGATGTATATCACGAGTAGAACTGTGATCTGTTTCCATTTCCAATATGAGCTCATGCTAGTCCTTTCGTTTGCTACATATTTCATTCTGTGAACAATTATGTTTCTGCTATTCTTGAAATGCTCCAGATGTTTGCTTGTCTTCTGCCGCTGTTATCAAAATGTTGAGGTTCTTTCATTGTTTATCCTCTTATCCTAAACTCTTTTCAGGGTGTGTTTATAAATCCAGCTTTTATAGAACCGTTCGGCCTGACTTTAATTGAGGTAGTTATCTTTCTTTTCTCTTCATGTAATATCTTCTATATTCTGTTTCATTTCAAGTTCTCATATTACCATCATTTTCACTATGATGAACAGGCTGCGGCACATGGGCTGCCCATTGTTGCAACAAAAAATGGAGGGCCTGTTGACATTCACCGGGTTTGTCACTTTATTCTTTTCTCTTTTTGTGCTTACATCATATTTAACTCAATCCCTCCTGTAGATTCACCGTTAACGAATTGGTAATTGCTACTAACTTACAGGTTCTTGACAATGGTCTTCTGGTTGACCCTCATGACCAGCAAGCCATTGCTGGTGCTCTTCTGAAGCTGGTTTCAGACAAACAGCTCTGGGCAAGATGCAGACAGAACGGCCTGAAGAACATCCATCTGTTTTCATGGCCCGAGCACTGCAAGACGTACTTGGCTCGCATAGCAACGTGCAAACAAAGACAACCACAGTGGCAGAGAATTGACTTTGAAAATTCAGACACAGACTCACCTGGTGACTCCCTTAGAGACATACAGGACATATCTCTGAATCTAAAATTTTCCTTGGATGGTGAGAAGGGTGAAGGTAACGGTGGTCTGGATAACTTAGATGCTGAAGATAGTGCCACCGAACAAAAATGGAAGCTAGAGAAAGCTGTTTCAGCATGGTCACAAAAGAGAGCATCAACAGAGAAAACTGATGGCAGAGTTCCGACCCTGAAAAGACGAAAACATATTTTCGTCATCTCAGTGGACTGCGACACATCTTCAGATCTTCTAATGATAACCAACACAGTCATTGGTGTGGCGGGCAGAGGCGGGTCCACAGGATTCATACTCTCAACTTCAATGACCATCTCTGAAGCTCACTCCACAATACTTTCAGGAGGCTTGAAACCGCAGGATTTTGATGCTGTCATCTGCAACAGCGGCAGTGAACTCTACTTCACATCTTCAACTTCCGAGGACAATGCAATGCTTCCTTATGAACTGGATGGAGACTACCATTCCCATATAGAGTACCGGTGGGGCGGACAGAGCCTGAGGAAGACTTTGGTCCGCTGGGCCGGTTCTGTGAATGAGAAGAAGCTAGAACAAGGAGAGATTCTGTCAGAAGATGACTCTGCATCAACAAACTTCTGCATCTCCTTCAAAGTGAAAGATCCTGCAATGGTAAACACTTACACTCTTTTTCGCTGGTTTCATTTGAAGTGAGATATGATTCGTAACACTAATTCTGGCTTCGTTGTAATTCATTGGTTTGCATGATCTTGGCAGGTTCCTTCGGTGAAGGAGCTCAGGAAGTTGATGAGAATTCAAGCCCTTCGTTGCAATGTAGTTTACTGCCAAAGTGGGGCGAGGCTTAACGTTATCCCTGTCCTCGCTTCACGATCTCAAGCTCTGAGGTAAAATTCTAGAATCAAGCCAGTTTTATACCAAACCATGATCAATATCTACAAAACAACTCAGTCTATCCATTTCACAGGTACCTACTGGTGAGGTGGGGCGTGGACCTATCCAATGTGGTGGTCTTCGTGGGAGAATCAGGGGACACTGACTACGAAGGCCTCCTCGGCGGAATCCACAAAACGGTTGTATTGAAAGGCATAGCCAATGAGGCGCATAAGCTCGACTTGAGCCGAAGCTACCCTCTGGAAGACGTGAGTCCTTTCAACAGTCCCAACATGACCGTAGCCGAGGAATGTGGCGGTGAATGTATAAAGGCGGCGTTGGGAAAGCTGGGGATCAAACTCCTCAACTCTTAAGCTTAAGGTTCCATTTCTCCGTCCTTTCAATAGTTTTAAATGCCATTTACAATGCTTTTGGGATGAGAAGGAAAAAATACCGAATATGTTTACCTTCTTCGAGTGTACGTACATTCGATTTACTAGAAAAATTGATGAAATACAATATTCACAAATGAGATTCCTCATCCTCTCTTTCCTTTTTTTTTATTGTGACGTGAGGAAGATTAATGGGTATTTTTCCGGATCAACATAAGATGAAGACGGTACGGTACAAAAGGAAGTGATATAAGCAAGGCACGACTAATAAACTTGTACTGATGAAAACAACACTGAATCGAAGTCTTATTATCTGAGATGAGATTCCCCAAAAGGTACGTATGTAAATGTTCGTAAAAAACCTAGAACCCATCATCCATAGAAAGACAAAACCAGATAAACAATCCATCGATCTATCCAATGGTAGATTTCACTTGTACGACGCCGATTCTTTTGTACCCATCCTTCCCCTGTTAATGTATCACTTATGTAGAGATTTTATTCAGCACAAAATCATTCCTAATTTAGATTACATTCTTGTATTATATATACTCAATTGAGGTTAATGAAAATGAATTAAGAGATTATTCTATTTACATGGTATCAGCCCTAATTTTGATCCCTCTCTAAATTTTTTTTCACCGCCGTTCTCTTATTTTTCTTCTTCGTCGTCGCCATTCCCCTTCGTTTTCCATGGCTTCCGCCTCTCAATCCAATTTGGAAAAGCCTTTCGGCATTACCAATATCAAATCCCATATTCCCATCATTTTGAATAGGATGAATGCAACTACGATCGCGACTTGTTTGAGACTCATTGTCTCAGTTTTGACGTTTTGAGCCACATTGATGGCTCCGCCGTATTGACCTCTGCCACCACCGACGAGTGGAAGCGTATTAATGGTCTCGTGAAACTTTGGATATATGGCACCATATCCAAGTCACTTCTTCAAGACGTCCTCAAAACCAAGACGACGGCACGGGACGTTTGGCTTCGACTCGAGCGTCTTTTTCGTGACAACAAAGAGGCCAGATCCATTCAACTCGACAATGAGTTGCGCACCATCACCATCGGTGACATGTCTATCAATGCTTACTGCCAGAAAATTCAGAAAATTTCGGAGCTCCTCGCCAACCTTGACAGTCATGTCTCCGAACAAGTCCTCGTCATGCATATGCTCAATGGTCTCAATGACCAGTTTGACTCCATTATCAACGTCATTCAGCACCGCAAGCCCTTCCCCACATTTGACGAGGCCAGATCCATGCTAACCTTGGAGGAAAACCGCCTTGCCCATCATCGTCGCCCGGATCCAACTCACACCGACCATAGCTCCTCACCGACGGTGTTACTGACACAACAACGGTCACAGCAAGACCATCCTTATCCGCCAACACAGAACAGCCACCGCGGCCGATCAAGAGGACGCGGGAACAAGGGACATCGGCAAAATCGATTCCAGAGCAACCATCCTCATCAATGGTGGAATCACACCCTGCCGCCACATATGATCGCGTCGCCATACCCATGGATCCCGCCCTATCACAACTGGGGACCAGCACAAAATCCCTACGGGTGGTTCCCATCACCCCCTGTTTCGCCGGTGCAATTGCATCAAACGACTCCACCTACGGGCAACCACCGCTCCTTTCCCATTGCGTCCGGTGTGTCGGGTGATAGCTCGGGTCCTCTCTATTCCATCCCTTCACCGCCTCACACCACCTGCTCACCCATCACTCATCAGACTTTCCTCACGTCCACCTCTACATGGCACCGCCGTCTTGGTCACCCCGGGGATTCCATTTTTCGTTTATTACTTTCTTTGGGTCTTTTTCGATGTAATAAAGACAATGCACAATCTCTTTGTCGTGCATGTCAAATCGGGAAACACGTTGGACTGCCTTTCAATAATTCAAACACTTTGGTTTGTTCTCCGTTTGAAATCGTTCACTCCGACATTTGGACTTCTCCCGTCCCAAGCATTAGCGGCCTTCGATACTATATTCTTTTCCTCGACCAATTTTCCCACTTTGTATGGGTTTATCCGCTCCGACGAAAGAGCGATGCATTCTCCAAAATTCTTCACTTTCACTCTTACGTTCGTACCCAATTCCACACTCAAATTAAAACATTCCAATGTGACCACGGGGGAGAATTCGACAACCGAGCCCTTCACACTTTCTTTGACTCGAATGGCGTTACTCCTCGCTTTTCTTGTCCACAAACATCACAACAAAATGGAAAAGCCGAACGTATGATACGAACCCTTAACAACCTTGTTCGATGCCTCCTAGCCCAAGCTCACTTACCTCCTTCGTTTTGGGTAGAGGGAATTCACATGGCAGCTCATCTCCTCAATCTTTTACCCTCCATGGCCATCACTAATGAAATCCCATATACCAAGCTCTTCAACAAACCAATCTCACTCGAACACTTCAAAGTCTTCGGGTGTCTATGCTATCCAAATCTCACCGCCATATCACCACATAAACTCGCCCCTAGGTCCACACCTTGTGTCTTCCTAGGCTACCCGAGCAATCACAAAAGGTTTCAATGTCTCGGTCTCAACTCACGCCGAATAATTATCTCACGACATGTCATGTTTGATGAGCACATATTCCCATTCGAACACCATACCAACACACATGACCCGTCCTACACTTTCCTCGATGCCGATGAGTCACCCTCACCGTTACTCCAAGCTCTATTCCGTCCACCCATACATCCTCCACATCCACCTCCAACACCTACCACACAAAATCCCACACGAAGTCACACCATGACCACCCGTAGTCAACACGGAATTCGTAAACCCCGTCAACTCTTAACACTCAACACCACTACTCTTTCTCCCATACCAACATCACACATTAAAGCCTTAGAGGATCCTAATTGGCATAATGCAATGCAAAGTGAGTTTGATGCTCTTATTAAAAGTGGCACGTGGGACTTGGTCCCGCGACCCACCGGTGTTAATGTTGTTCGTCTATGTGGTTGTTTCGTAAAAAATTTTATGCAGATGAATCACTAGGACGGTACAAAGCTCGATTGGTGGCTAATGGAAAATCTCAACAAACGGGCGTGGATGTGGATGAAACATACAGCCCAGTCGTCAAACCCGCGAAAATTCGCATCGTTCTAAGCCTTGCTCTATCCCGCGGCTGACCTATTCATCAGCTCGACGTGAAAAATGCCTTCCTTCACGGCAACCTCAACGAGACAGTGTTCATGTTTCAACCTCCGGGTTTTCGGGACGCTACTCACCCTGACTATGTATGTCGTCTGAAACGCTCCCTCTACGGTCTCAAACAAGCTCCTCGAACATGGAATCACTGCTTCACTGAATTCGCTTCTCGGCTTGGTTTCTCAATCAACAGATGTGACTCCTCCCTCTATATGTTGCGTCGCGGTACATCTCAAGTCATTCTTCTACTCTATGTCGATGACATTATATTGACCGCATCCTCCTCGAGCTTCCTAGACAGCATCATCTCTTTACTAAAGGCTGAATTTGCAATGACTGATCTCAGACCTCTCTACCATTTTCTGGGTATCACGGCTTCTTGCAGTACCACGTGGATGTTCCTTAGTCAATCCACATACGCAGCAGAAATCCTACGACGGGCGGGTATGTCGGATTGCAAACCTTGTCTAACGTCGGTGGATACAAAGTCTAAGCACTCGACCGCAACAGGGGAACCAGTCCGAGATGTCACTCTTTACCTAAGCATTATGGGTGCCCTTCAATACCTCACCCTCACTCGTCCCGATCTTCAGTATGCAGTTCAACATCTATGTTTGTTTCTCCATGATCCCCGAGATCCGCATTATCAAGCCATGAAGCGGGTTCTCCGTTATGTCAAAGGTACATCTCATCTCGGTCTTGTTCTACGCCCCTCAAAGTCTACAAACTTGATGGCCTACTCGAACGCAGATTGGGCCGGATGCTCTGATTCTCGATGGTCCACATCAGGCTATTGCGTTTTTCTCGGTGACAATATCATCTCGTGGTCATCCAAACGGCAACCTATTGTCTCCCGATCAAGTGCAGAGGCCGAATATCGCGCGGTTGCCAACTCTGTAGCTGAGACGAGTTGGATCTGTAATCTGCTACTGGAACTACATTGCCCACTTACCTTCGCCACACTCGTCTACTGTGATAATATCAGTGTCGTCTACCTCTCGACGAATTCCGTACAACATCAACGTACGAAGCACATTGACATTGACATTCATTTTGTCCGTGAAAAAGTGGCTGTGGGTTCTGTCTTTGTCCTCCACGTTCCGGCATCAGATCAGGTCGCAAATATTTTCACCAAAAGACTACCGCCAACCCTCTTCACGAAGTTTCAGACCAGCCTATGCGTTCGTTCTACTATCGCACATACTGCGAGAGAGTGTTAATGTATCACTTATGTAAAGATTTTATTCAACATAAAATCAGCACAAAATCATTCCTAATTTAGATTACATCCTTGTACTATATATACTCAATTGAGTTTAATGAAAATGAATCAAGAGATTATTCTATTTACATCCCCGTGTACTCGTTCTCTTCTTCTACTCTATCGCCTTGATCTTCTCCAGCAATGTAAGTTTTAATATCGTATACAACTGCGTATGTTTCGTTTCATGTTTAATATATATATATATATATATATATATATATGCTTAAGAAGCGTTGAAACGTTTTTTATGTTTATATATATATATATATCTCTGTCGTATCCCAGAGATTGGGTACGTATCTTGTTGCTCACGGCACCGGATGTTGCCGCAGAGCAAAACGAACTGTACAAGCTCAGGTTCTTGGCCGGAGGCCCCCATAGAAAAGTCAGGCAGATATTTTTCCGGCATTGTAAAGACAAAAACAGTGATTTCAGTGAAAACTAATAATAATCAATCCTATAAAATCATATCAATTTGTTTCAGTATATAAATTATTTTTTTTCCTATTTTTATATGTTTAATACATGAATTACAACAATGATTATTTCTAAATAAACTTAGAATCTTTATTGCGTCGATTTGTAGTCAACTATTATATATACAATCAATCTATCAATAATTATGTATTAATTTGAAATAATACAATAATTCATGAAACATAAAGTATATTACATTATTTCACAACAAATTTGATCTCTTTTTATGGAATTTCCATGGTAAAAATGATGATGATCCATGAAGATTTCAGAATTTGTTCTGACTATGGGTATTTGTGTCATTTTCAGATAGTTTGGTGTTTTTTGAAAAAACTAGTAGATGGACAACTTTGCAAATAATCAATTCTCAGAGACCAAATATATAAAACAATATTCGTTTTATTTACTCGTTAATATTTAAATAGACTTGTTATCTTTTACAATGCACCAAAGATCTCCACAGATAACTCTCCCTGAGTTAGACGTAAATAAATCCTCTACTCTTTCTATCTACTCAGTACAATATCGCTCTAAGTACACTTAAAAATTTAAGAACCCTTTCTCTCTGTTTTTGTGTACTTCTCTGATATCTTCCCAGATAAGTTCACCTTCTTTTTGTCGCCAGGTTCATTTATCTGCGTTTGTCGATGCACAGCTAACCTCTCCGGTTTTCCAGTCGCACCTCCTTGCTGATATCCTTCAGCCTTGACTTCGTCGGAACCATTCTTGACTCCATCTTCTTCTCCTTGAACTTCTCATTGACTCCTTCAATTTCTTTTCATTTGAATTTCTGCTCCTTGCATGTCTCAACAATATGAATTTACAATTTTATCCTACGACTCTATTTTCATTGCATTTACAATCACATCACAAGATCAAGCAACACATATAGATTCAAGCATATATGTTCAGCACGAAATAAGTTCAACCAAGGAGAAGATTAAGTATTGTTCATAAGTGCACTTAAAATAACTGTGAATACGCAGGAACACGTTAGTTCCTCTGTCTTTTTCCTCTAGCTTTTTCTGTTGATGGTTCCTCACGATCTTCCTCATCCTCCTCCTCCTGCACTTCTCCCCTTGTTTTTGTGATAAGATTTCAAACAAAATCAGACACATAATGATATCAAACAAATCACAAGAAGAACAAAAGTACACTTGATTACTCTGAAAACGTTTCAGAATCCCTGTAACAAACTTCAGAGCCGTGTCCAAAGTAGACTGCATGGATTCCATTGTCTGTTTCAACTAAGTTAATTCTTGAACAACACTGTTTCCAGAGGTTGCATCCGCATCTGAAGGGTATTTTAGCCATATACCTCTTCTCCAAAATAATCCAGGGAGGAATGTTTTCTCGGATCTCGTCGTTTGCCAATGATATCCGCCAGCTGACGTTCCGTATGCACATATTCCACTTTCATTTGTTTTTGTTCAACCTTCTCCCTCAAAAAATGATGTCTTATTTCAATATGCTTTGTTCTGGAATGCGGAACAGGATTTTTCGAGATATCTATAACATTTGTATTATCACACCATGCAACAAAAGTTTTAGAGCTCATATCGTAGTCCATAAGCATTTGGTGCATCCATAAAAGTTGAGTACAACAACTTTCCAAGGCAATGTATTCAGCCTCAGCAATAGATAACGACGTTGAGTTTTACTTTTTACTATACCAAGATACTAAATTGTTTCCAAGAAAGAAACATCCACCAGACGTGCTTTTTCTGTCATCCGCATTTCCTCCCCAATCAGCATCACTGAAACCAGCAAGTTCACAGTTAGTATCTTTTGAATATGGAATGCCATACTCTACTGTACCTTTGACATATTTTATTATTCTTTTCACTGCCAGCAAATGGGATTTTTTCGGTTTTGCTTGATATATGGCACAGATCCCTACACTTAAACACATATTAGGTCTACTTGCAGTGAGATAAAGTAAACTTCCAATCATACTCTTATAAAGTTTAACTTCAACATCTTCTCCATCTGTGTCTTTTGTCAGCTTAGTTGTCGTTGACATAGGAGTACTGACTGACTTGCTATGATCTAATTCAAATCTTTTCACCAGTAAACCGAGAAAATAACTAAGTTCTCCAAACATACTCATTTCGAATTCACGCTTCATTGTCTGAACAAACCAGTTTATTTTGTCCTGCGATTTAGAACCAAAAACAATGTCATCAATGTAAATCTACACAACTAACAAAATCCCATCAGAATCATGAATAAATAAGGTTTTGTCAACTTCCCCTCTCTTGTAGCCGTTCTGGATTAAGAAGCTTGTAAGTCTTTCATACCAAGCACGTGGGGCTTGCTTCAACCCGTATAAGGCTTTGTTCAGTTTATAGACATGCTCTGGATAATGCGGATCCTCGAAACCTTTTGGTTGTTCAACGTAAACTTCCTCTTGAAGTGTGCCATTCAGAAATGCGCTTTTTACATCCATCTGAAAAAGCTTGAAACCAAAGAAACAAGCAACACTAAGCAGTAGATGAATTGATTCTAATCTAGCGACATGAGCAAAAGTTTCATCAAAGTCAACTTCTTCTACTTGCGTATAAACCTGTGCTACTAATCTTGCCTTGTTTCTGATAATTTCACCTTGTTCGTTAGTTTTGTTCTTAAAGATCCATTTAGTGCCAATCATATTTAAATCAATTGGCCGAGGAACCAAAGTCCAGACATCATTTCTATCAAATTGTTCTAACTCTTCATGCATGGCCTTTATCCATGATTCATCATCTAAGGCATCACGAACACACTTAGGTTCTATTTGCGAAGTAAAGCATGCAAATTTAACCATATCATGATAGTTTACCATTGGTTTATTACGTGTTCGTCTACCATCTTCAATATTTCCAGTGACATCTTCTATTGAGTGATTCTTATGCACCATTGTTTGTTCCATGTTGGTTCTATGATTTTTATTTTTAGGAAAATCTCCATTTGTTTCACATTCAACAACTTCTTGATAAGTAGGTACACTTAAATGTTCATTCGCTGATTCTGACTACTCTTGTATTGTTTCTGAAGAAAAAGGAAAAATAATACTATCAGTCAAGTAATCTTAATCAAATACCACATTCACAGATTCAATAACCTTTCTGGTGCGCAAATTGAAAATTCAAATGCAGTTGTATTGTTGCCATATCCAAGAAAAATTCCTTCGTCGCTTTTGGCATCAAATTTACCAATACATTCTTTATCATTCAACACAAAGCAAGTACACCCAAAAACATGGAAGTAGCTTAAGTTCGGACTCTTACTTTTCCACAGCTCGTAGGGAGTTTTCGACATACCTGGTCCGATGTAAACACGATTAATAATGTAGCATACTGTATTTATGGCTTCAGCCCAAAAACCTGATAGAAATTGATTTCCCATGCAACATAGCCTGTGCAATTTCTTGCAGTGTTCTATTCTTTCTCTCAATAACACCATTCTGCTGTGGTGTCTTAGGTGCTGAAAATTCATGAATGATGCCATGTTTTTGACAGAATCTCTGAAATACATCATTCTGAAACTCTTTTCCATGATCACTCATGATTCTTTGAATACATCCTTTTGTGTTTTTCAGTTGAAGAAACAAAAAATGAAATAATTCGAAGGTGTCAGATTTTTCTCTAAAAAATTTCACCCAAGTGTACCTAGAAAAATCATCAACAACAACAAAAATATATCTCTTCCCTCAAAAACTTTCTATTCTCATCGGACCCATCAAGTCCATATGTACCAGCTCCAGAATGTTGTCAGTCTTCACATCAGGCATCCTTTTGTGATGAACTTTTACCTGTTTACCTAATTGACATGGTTTACAGATTTCTGTTTTATCTAGTTTCAGCTTAGGAATACTTCTGACTGCAGTAGAACCTGACAGTTTCACCAGAGACCTGTAGTTGTCATGTCCTAATCGTTGATACCACAAAGATAGTACATCATCCGTTGCTTTCAAACAGACTTTCTCTTCACTCCACACATAGAAAATATTCGAAGATCGTGAACCTGTAAGTAAACATTCATTGTCAGAATTCATTACTTGACATTCTTTGTTATTGAACTTAACTTGATGATTGTTGTCACATAATTGACTTATGCTAATTGGATTAGCTGTTAAGCTCGCAACAAATTGCACATTTGTCAAAGTAGGTTGTCCAGGTGAGTTTATGTCGTCTTTTCCAAGAATCTTTCTTTTATTTCCATCACCGAAAACTACACTTCCTGCATTCTTGATTTCAAAAAAATTTGAGAGTAATTCCATTGTACCTGTCATATGTCTAGAGCATCCACTATCAAAATACCAGATGCTACATTTTTCCTTCTATGCAGAAATATATGCAACATTACAGTATAGATCACTTTTCTTTATCGAAACTTGTTTAAATTTAGGTGACTTACCTGAGTCATACCTGAATCTCTTGTAGCAGGTACGCTGTTTGTGACCTCTGATTCCGTAGAAGAAAATCACTGGATTTCTCTTTTTGTTTCCACCTCGATACATTCTTCCATAATTCTGTCCATTACATTGTGAATGATCTGCCCTTCTTTTATTGTAGTTGTGGTATGACGTCTGAATTTGTCTTCTGGATTTGTGCTCAAGAAAATGATCATTTCCATTTCTTTTCATCTTGAGGTTTTGTACAGCCTGACCTATATTGAGAGTAATGTAAGGTTCTGTTTCAGATTTTCTTGCAAATCACCTCCAGAAACAAATTTGTTTTCCGACTTATCTGAATTACTCAAGTAACCAATTTCATGGTTATCGCCTTTTCTTTTGCCAATTGAGAGCAAATGATCCAGTTTATCAGTACCATTTGACAACATCTTCAATTGTTTATTAGTCTCTTCTAGCTGTCTTTTGGCAAAGTGTACTTCTTCTTCCTTCATGGCTACTTCTCGCTTCATATCTTGAATTTGAACTTCCAGTTTCTCATTTGTCTTGACCAATTGAACATTTAATTTGCTCATCTTTAGCCACTCATTGTAGATAGTTTCTACATCAACTTCGTCTTCTTCTTCTTCAAGTTGATCTTTTTTACTTCCTTTGTCGGTCTCATCAATGATGCCGATGAATGCTACAAAGCTTGACTGTTCTTATTCAGACTCATCTCAAGATTTAGAACTAGATTCACTAAATGTAATTAGTGACTTTCCCTTGACATAGCTACTGTCTGCACACTCATTTTTAGTATGTCCAAATCCTTTGTATTTGAAATATTGTGTCTCTCTTACATTTTTCCAGCACACTCTCTCTTTTAGTAATGCTAGGACATTCTGATTTGAAGTGACTGAACCCTTTACATTCATGGCATTGAGCTCCGGATTTATTATCCTTTTTATATCCAGTTTCTTCAGCTGATAACTTTTTCCCTCCTGAGCGTTTTTCAAAAATTTTCCAAATTTCCTGGTCAGTAAGACAATATTTTCTTCAAGATTGTCTAGTCTGGAGCTTTCTGATGTAGCCTGTAGTACCACTCCCTTGCTTCCCTCTTTTGCGGTATCTCCTTGTTAAAGTTGAAGTTCGAGTTCATATACCGCTAAAATTCCAACTATATCTTTAAAACTTGTAGTGTCTATATTGAAAGACATATTCGTTGCAACCTTTTGTGCATGGAAATTCTTAGGTAGACATCTAAGCAATTTCTTAACCAGCTTCTTATCATCCAGATTCTGCCCAACTACACTTACTTCGTTAACAATTGCATTCATCCGACTGTTAAATTCTTTTACACTTTCATACTCACCCATCTCCAATTTCTCAAACTGATGTTTCTAAAAATATCCAGACGTGTTCTTTTGACAATGGTAGTACCTTCATGAATGGTTTCTAGAGTATCCCATGCATCTTTTGCAGATTCGCATCCTTGAATTTGCTTAAACTCGTTTATGTCTACAGATGAGAAAATAGCTGTCAAGGCTTTTGCATTGAATGTCGAACTTCTTTTTCTCATTAGGCGTCCATTGATCTGAGGGCTTCTCTTGTACATTTCCATTCTCATCAATAACCGTTGGTGGATTCCACCCGTTTTTTGCAGCACTCCAAGCATCTTCATCTATTCCCTTTTATGCTTGCTCTCATTTTGACTTTCCAATAGCCATAATTAGGCACATCTAACATGACAGATTTTCCAAAGGATTACAAATCTCTTGGTCCTCTCATTTCGTTGTCTTCTAGGATCTCAAACCAGTTTTTAGATTTACTCTAAACTTAGCTACCAGCTCTGATACCAATTGAAAAAACTCGTAGACAGACAACTTTGCAAATAATCAATTCTCAGAGACCAAATATATAAAACAATACTCGTTTTATTTACTCGTCAATCTTTAAGTACACTTGTTATCTTTTACAATGCACCAAAGATCTCTACAGATAACTCCCCTTGAGTTAGACGTAAATAAATCCTCTACTATTTCTCTCCACTCAGTACAATATCGCTCTAAGTACGCTTAAAAAAACTTAAGAATCCTTTCTCTCTATTTTTGCGTACTTCTCCGATATCTTCCCATATAAGTTCACCTTCTTTTTGTCATCAGGTTCACTTATCGGCATTCATCGATGCACAGCTAACCTCTCCGGTTTTCCAGCCGCATCTCCTTGCTGATATCCTTAGCCTTGACTTCGTCGGATGCCTTCTTGACTCCATCTTCTTCTCCTTAAACTTCTCATTGACTCCTTCAATTTCTCTTCATTTTTATTGCATTTACATTTTTAAATTCGATTTTAACAAACCTGCATGCAAGCTCGGTTTCACTCCGCGCCTTTCATTACCCTCTTCTTCAACATTTTCTCAGAAACCAAACATATTATGTTTACTGATAAACACTTAAAAATGGGTCATTTGCATTACAGATACAGTTTCATATCCATTTTCTTAGGAACCATCGCGATTTTATATTTGACCGCTTGGTGTTCGTATTCCTTCTTCGACTATTCTCTTATGATATTTAGATTCCCGCTCTCAGTGGTTGACTTGAAGAGAAATGTCTACACAGCATTCGATATAACAAATGCCGATTCCACAGGTTTCTCCGTTCAATCGAGTAGTACAAACGCAAGTTCTTCATCTCTCTGCTTTTTGGGATAACAAACGGAAGATTTTTTTTTTTTAGCGAAAATCACTTCGAAAATGGAGAATCTTAGAAACATATACGCTTTCAATTTGTGTAGGATTCATCTAATTTGTATATGTATACTCATGCTCTCCTGGAAATTTGGATATCCGTTTCAGTAAAATGCGATGCAAAGCACTATCTCCTTAGATCTTCTCATTCAAACTGAGAATTTCTCATCATATTCTACTCAATCCAACTAGCCGACACTTGATTTTCTGTTCGAATTCCGTTCTCTCTAGCAGAGACAGAATCCAGCGAGTGGAGAATAACCATTTGGTTTTAGGACTAGATTCAAAATTCATGTATGAAACTGGGAATTAGCTTTATAATTCGAATGTCTCTGTAATCTTGAAGATTAAATCGAAAAAGATAACAAGAGAGAAATATCTTGGACGAGGGCTAGCCAGAGCTCGAGCATCAAATATCCAAGCGGCTTCTGCTCAGAACTCTACAGAGTACGAAACCCACCTTCCCAATGTTGAAGTCTACCGTAATCCCGCAACATTCTATCGGTAAGAATTTAATTGATTACTATGATAATAAAAAAAATAGAAAGTAAAAAAGAGAGAAACTGGACCGAATCGAATTTCTTTTCCGGGTTTTTTGAACAGCTTAGCTTCAAAGTCACTGCTTATTGAAAATCCTAATGGTTGATCATCATTTTTTGTGAGAATACTCCAAATTGACGCCAACAAGCCATGAATTGCACCCGCCAAAGTCGGTTTTATTTCCTATTCCAACACAACACTAGAATCATAGTCTGCGGAAAAAGAGGCTGCCAACTTATGATCTATGATGAAAACCTGCTTTCTGGGCACCATTTTTTATTACCTCTCAAAATTTTCTTCTATTTATGTCAAGGAGAATCTTACCCTGAAGCGAAGCGATAGTATTGGATCATAATTACTGCAGTATTTAATGAAGGAACCCAAAATCAAAAAATGCTCTAGAATTGAATGATTTCTTGTTATTAAATTGAAGAAGAGAACTATGGCTTTATAATAGCCTTACAACAATAAAGAGAAATTTACGGAACGAGGAAAGGAAACAAATTGAAACAGAATAATTACTTATTCAACTCCTAAAGACTCGCTTGATTCATTCATCTTTAGACTCTGTAAAAAATATAACAATTCTTCCCCTTAAACTGAAACACGATTTGTATCAGTTTAACCTTCCAGACTTCCAATTCCAAGTGACCACCAAAACTTCTCATATTGATCGAGTTTGATGAGTTTAGTCATGACATCTGCAACATGCTCTTTGGTTCCACAGTAAACAAGCTTCATAACCCCTTCATTTGATAAATTGCGTAGATAATGGAACCTGACATCTATGTGTTTGGTTCTTCGATGCATAACTGGATTCCTGGATAACTTGATCGTCGAATTGTTGTCCCACATAATGTCTACACATTCTTCATGCACTGCATTCAGCTCCTGCAACATTCCTTTTAACCAAACACAGTGACATGCCGCCAAAGTTGCTGCCACATATATGCTTCTGTGGAGGATAGAGTAACAATATCTTGCTTTCTCGAGCTCTAGCAAACTGCTCCTCCATTGAATACATATCCAGAAGTGCTTTTTCTATCCTCCATATCCCTATTATAATCACTTTCCGTGTATTCCAACATATTTATTGTTGATGATTTCTCATAAAAAAACTCCAAAATCCAATGTTCCTTTTAAGTACCTAAGTACTCTCTTTGCCATCATCATATGCTCTTCCTTTGGGTCTGCCATGAATCGTGCTAAGAGACACACTATAAACATTATGTCAGGTCTCGTTACCGTAAGATACATAAGACATCCCACGAGCTGCTTGTAGATTGTGGCATCAGCTCCTCTGTTTTCTTCTTTGGTGATAATTGTTCCAGGAACAATTGGATTCTTCACCGAATTGCAATTCCACATATTGAACCTTTCCAAAACTTCCTTGCCATACTTCTTTTGACAAATTTGTATCCCATCATTGCCCTGATGAACCTCTACTCCAAGGAAAAACTTCATTTTTCCCATATCGTTCATTTCAAATTCTTTTTGCATCGAAGACTTGAATTCTGCACATATTAGCTCATCATTTCCAGTGAAGATTAAATCATCAACATAAAGACTTACCACAAGGATCTTGGTTTCTGTTTTCTTAAGAAACAGGGTGTGATCGTAGTTACTTTTCTGAAATCCTTCCTTCTTGAAGTAGCTTTCAATTCGGCTGAACCAGGCTCTTGGTATCTATTTCAATCCGTAAAGCGCTTTCTTTAATCGGTAGACTTTATCTTCCTCCCCTGCTCTGATAAACCCTTCAGGTTGATCAATATAAACTTCCTCCTTCAACTCTCCATACAAAAAAGCGCTTTTAACATCAAGTTGATACACACACCAGTTTCGTTGAGCTGCTACTGCCAGGAGACTACGGACCGTACCCCATCGAGCAACTGGGGCAAAAACCTCTGTGTAATCGATACCTGCAGTTTGAGAATAACCGTTCGCCACTAACCTAGCCTTGCATTTCTCTACCTTCCCTTCTTCATTTAATTTGGTATTGTAAACCCATTTAATTCTAATTTTCTTCCCTTGAGGTGGCATATCCACTAGCTCCCAAGTCTGATTTCTTTCAATAGACTCAATCTCCGTTTTCATGGCTTCCTACCATTTTTCTTCTTTTTCAGCTTCACAGAAGTTTGCTCGATCGTCGTTTGAGATGTAAAAGGCAAAGTTCATGAATGCTTCTTCTTCTTCGTCACTTATTTCTTCGCCACTTACAAAGTCATGCATCCAATCAGGTTGTTTCCTTGATCTCTTTGATGGTTCACCATGTTCAGGTTCCCGAATTCGTGTTTCATGTGTTGCAGTAGGCTCCGCTGTTTCTCTCACTGTTACTGTCTCAGCAGCCCCATGTTCTTCTTCTTCCTCATCAGTTTCTTCTCCTTCAAGAAACCTATCATCTTCTGGCTTACTCAGCTTCCAATCCCACTTAGCATCTTCTTCAAAAATAACGTCTCTGCTTATAGTGATCTTCTTTGTGATTGGATCATACAATCGGTATGCTTTCGATTCTTCACTAACCCCAAGCAGAATACATTTGTGGCTTCAATTATCCAGCTTTATTCGTTTTTGCACCGCAATATGAACATGAGCAATTGACCCAAAAACTCTGAAATAATCCACCTTTGGCTTGATTTCCATCTTTCTTCTGGAACTTCGTCCTTTATGGCTTTAGTGAGGCTTCGGTTCAGAACATGAGCGGTCTATCTCGCCGCATCTGGCAACAGGAACCTCGGTATCTCCTTGTCACATAAAAGACAACGCACCATATTCATGATTGTACGATTCCTCCTCTCTGCTACTCCATTCTATTGAGGAGTGTAAGCTTCCGTTAACTGTCGTTTTATCCCAACATCTCTGCAGAATTTGTTAAAGCTCTCGGAGGTGAATTCTCCTCCCCTGTCGGTGCGTAATGCTCGGATGACAATCTTAGCCTCTTTCTCCACAGAACTCTTAAAGAGCTTGAAGGTCTCGAACATATCTGATTTTTCTGCGAGAAAATATATCCATGTTTTTCGAGAAAAGTCATCAACAAATACCAATAAGTATCGTTTGCCACTGTAAGAGGTTGGAGTAATAGCGTCCGCATAAATCCGTATGAATCAACTCCAATTTTTCGGTTGCTCTCCACTTGCTTTTCTTCGGGAATTTGCCTCTTTGTTGCTTCCTCATATTGCAGATCGTGCGTATTTTTGTGTCATCTTTGAGATTTGGTAGTCCTTTCACCATCTCTTTCTTCTGCATACATTGAATAGATTTGTTATTGAGATGCCAAAATCTCCTATGCCACAACGATTCCAAGTCTTCTTCTTCCATCTTGAGACATGTTTCGGTGATCGGCTTTTGCTTGGCATATATTAGAAACATCCGATTTATCGTCATCTCCGTCTCCATAATCAGCCCTGGAAGGTGATGATAAACTCTGCATTTACCATTCTCAATTATGAATTTCAATTGTTTCTCCTGCAATTGTCCAATGCTTAGTAGGTTGTTGGTGAGACGAGGAACATAATACACACCAGTTATCACTTGTGTAATTCCCTTAACTTTGATTCTAACCTTCCCCTTTCCTTGAACTGTCATCTTCAAACTGTTTCCCAAGCGTACTGAATGTGAAGCTTTCATCCAGCTCTATAAACCATGATTTCTCTGTAGTCATATGATTGGAGCACCCAGAGTCGAGAAACCATATACCTTTTCCTTAAGCTCTGCTCATGTCTGTATGAGCCATTAACAACAATTCGTCTTCTTCATCAAACTCCACGTAGTTTGCCTTCTCAGTGCCCTCAAACGAGTAATGACCTCGTTTTCCACAGGTGAAGCAGGTAATGGCTGATCTATCCACAGTAGATCTACCTCTTCCACGACCTCTGTTATCGCTTCGTCCTCTTCCTCTCTAGTATCCTCTTCCTCGAGCACTTCTTGGCCCATTCTCAATTTGCAAGACATATTCTTCACTTTTCTTCTCTGTCACCTTGCTCTCATGTATTTGCAGAGACGCTTGCAATTCATCAACAAATAGTGCATCAATGTCCTTCGACTCCTCAATTGAACAGACTACAAAATTAAAGTTCTCAGTGAGACTGCGTAGAATCTTCTCAACAATTGCTACATCACTGAAGCTTTCTCCACCATTTCTCATATCATTCGCTACTTCCATTACTCTTCCGAAGTATGCCTCCACTTTCTCTCCGATCTTCATCTCAAGAGTTTCGAAAAAGATCGCCGCAGTTTTTGAAGCTGTGCCCGTTTCACCCGAGCTGTTCCATGGTGATTGACTTTCATGGAATCCCACAGTTGTTTAGCTGTTTCTTTCTGGGCAATGGTCTTCAAAATGGTTCTGTCGATCGATTGGAAGAGGTAATTTTTTGCTTTGAGATCTTTGAGCTTCGCGTCATCATATGCCTTTTGTTGTGCAGCGGTAGGGTTTGCTACAGGATCTTCAAGGCCTGATTCAATGACGCTCCAGTACTTTTTAGATTTCAGAAGATTCTCCATAACAAGGCTCCAGTGGTCATAATCTCCGTCAAACTTTGGAACCGCTGGTACCGAGAAATTTCCAGCTTCCGTCATCTCTCCAGATCTCTCTTTTGTGACTCTCTAGCTCTGGTACCAGATGAAGGAACTCAAAATCAGAAAATGCTCTCAATAAGAACTGAATGATTTCTTGTTATTAAACTGAAGAAGAGAACTGTGGCTTTATAGTAGCCTTACAACAATAAAGAGAAACTTACGAAATGAGAAAAGGAAACAAATTGAAACAGAACAACTACTTATTCAACTCCTAAAGACTCGCTTGACTTATTCATCTTTGGACTCTGTCAAATATCTAACATTTAAGGGATATGGTAGACCAATTAAAATACAATTTTATGTCAGTTTCAGAATTTGAACCTCTGAAAACATGGCTGACAATATTGTGCCTCTGATTCTACCATGATATTGATGTTTGCAGAATCTACAATGACTAAGCCGATGACAGTTTACTTAAAACTAGAGAAAATATTGCTTATACAGATTCTGCCGTGAAATAATAATGATCTTGATATAAAATTTTCAAGTGGCCTTTGAATTCGTGTGTTACATCTGACTGGAAAAAGAACATTTGCATGAGTTATTTAGAGATAGAAAAGAGGTTCAAAGTCTATGTATATGAAGGAGAGTTTCCATTGGTTCATGATGGACCGTGCAAGAGCATATACACAATAGTAGGGCTGGGCAAATTACCCGAAGAACCCGTCCCGACACGAAACCCGTCCCGAACCCGCGAAAAATTACTCGAACCCGCGGGTTCGGGTTATAAAATCTCATTACCCGCGGGTTCGGGTTCTAAAATAACTGAATTATGTACCCGCGGGTACCCGAGTAAATATATATATAAATATAAAATCAGACATATATATTATATTATTTACAAGAATGCCACTCTAACCCTAATCCTATCCTAGGTATAACTTTTCTTTTTTTTTCCTTCCCAACCTCCCTCCTTTCTCTTTCGTCTCCCTCCCTTCTCTTTCGTCTCCCTCTCGTCTCCCTCTCGCAGTAACATCTCCATTCCCTCTTGTCTCCTTCTCGTTTTCCTCTCGCAGCAGCACCTCTTCCGACTTGACCAGCGACGCTCTCATCGGCTCCCTCTCTTCGTCTCCCTCTCCCTCTCTTCGGCTACCTCTCTTCGTCTCCTTCTCTTCGTCTCCCTTTCTTATTCCCGACACAACTCTCTTCGTTTCCATCACCGCTCGTTTCGCTTTGTCTCCCTCTCTGCAATTCTCTTCCAAACACAACTCTCCTGGCCTCCATTGATGTCGGTAGTTTACAGTCGGATTCGGGTACCCACGGGTACCCGGTACATTTGGCGAGTACTCGAGCCCCGGGTACCCGAGCTCCTCGGGTTCGGGTACGAAAATGACTATCCGTTCGGGTTCGGGTTCGGATACCCTCAAAAATTCGGGTACCCGACCCGTGCCCAGCCCTACACAATAGAAGGTAGGTTCATTCACGAAATAGAGAAGGGGATAACGAGGTTCATGACGCGGCACCCATTTAAGGCGCATGTTTACTTCATGCTTTTCAATGTGACATTTTTTGGTGAAGTACTTATACAAAGGATCAGAACTATGACACCACGCCTCTGAAGCAATTCGCATCTGACTACGTGACAGTGACAAATACCCTTTTTGGAATAGATCAAGTGGAGCGGATCACTTCATGCTTGCTTGTCATGATTGGGTAAATTCACCTTTGTTTTTTTCTTGTTACATCTGTATCTCTCTGCTTTTTTTTTGTGCTCTATCTTAAAATCCTTTATCTATCATGTTCTGCTCATCATACTCCTTGCACGAAAGTGAAATTCCTTGGTCTAGAATTCACTAAGAATGAGGTCCATATATAGGAGATCATATTAGTTACTATGTGTGCATCTAATATATCTTATTTTCCTGATAGTTGCAAATTATCTCTTGTATATAAACATGGGTATTAGTCAATAACAGAAAACACTTAATCTTTACGTCCTTTACCACATTGGTTTTCTTCTATAGGATTCATTGTTGTTGTGTGAATCAGCATATTTATTTTTCAGATATGATTTATCCTTGTTTAACGTTTAAAAAGTAGCGATTAGGTTGAAGATTAGCGAAACCATGCTACCTTTCGCGGCAATCAGAATGATGCAAACTCATATGAACAATTGCTTTTAATGGAGGGTCCTCTCACTTCAGAAGCCAATCTACATCTATTCAATAGAACAATCCTGAGTCTTGTGCAATGCCAACTCGTCCGAAGGCTTTGACCCCAAGAAAGACGTATCTCTCCTTGAAATCTCCCTCTATGGTGACGAAATAAACCTAAACTCATCCCTTCTAAAACCCACAAATTATCCCAAAGGCATTAACCTCGCTTTCTTTGCAGGCGGCCTCCACGACCCCATCAGGCCAATCCTCTTACAATACTAGAAACACCGTGACCCGAACATGCTTGTCCACGAGTATCTCCCAAGACACCTCAACTTCTACGACTTTATGTTACAATCAAAGTTCTATCTCTGTCCAAGTGGCTACGAAGTCGCTATCCCCCGAGTCATCAAGTCCATTTACGCAGAATGTGTGCTCGTGATTCTCTCCAAGAACTTTGTAAGCAGAAATTTGAGCTGAAAGAATCTCCTAAGAGGTTCGATGCCATTCATATGATATTGCATTCCGTTTGGCTTCGTCGTATCAATATTGGCTTAGCTTAGGCACAAAAAGTATAATTTTTTAGTACATAAAATATGTCAAATATGAATGTATAGGTAATGATATGCGAATTATCAAACAAATAAAATGCCTAATACTCACTTACCGTAAGAATACGGATTGTGGTAATACCAGGATCAAACTCTAGGTACTAATGCAACCTAAGCTAAGAATATAGCCAAACTAAGATGGATGAACGTGATGATGGTATGAGGTAAAATCTGAGAATGCTCAATGAATTATGAAAGCAATAAGTACACGCGAAAGACTTGCTAGTTAAGAACACTATGGGCTTCGTGTTACCGGAATTTCAAGGATGCAGCCAACAAAAGATTATAGACCAATCAAATTATCTTGATAATGAGAAATTCATGCTCATAAGTAAGGAATGGTTCTCTCGACACCTAAACCCTCTAACCACAATAACATGCAATCCTACCTCCCACCAGTGATTAACTCGTAATTACGGTAGCATTAAGCATGCAATCCTAATTCTTGAGTTGATTAATCGACCGGTCACATTCTCATCAATCGAACTCAATAAAAAATCAATGGTTCCAGATTCATAGTCTAACCTCCCAGTTAAACATGAAATCCTAAATTACTGAGCGGACATCACAAGTATAGAACATTCATCGCATTGATTGTATAACCGAAATACAAGAAAACTTTGAAAGATCTAAGCATTAACACATAACCACAAGCATCCCTTACAAAAAAATGTCCCTAACCCATAGCTACAAACTTACTCACTCATGGGTTCAGATACAAAACAAGAGAAAACAACACTAGATGCGACAAAGAATAAGGAATATGATGTCTCGGACTTTCCTATCTCGTCACCGGTGTTCTGATGTTGTCTCCTCCATTCTCCACATTCTTCTGAGCTTCCTCTATGTAACTTTTGTCGTGCCTAGGGTTATGTGTTGTTCCTCTATTAATTGGGATGTCATTTTTTCACTCTTTTCCTTCGTTTGAACTCTTTTAGGATTTCCGTTACAACACTTGACCCACACGTACTAAGTGGATGACCCACTCGGGCTCTTCATCTTTGAGGCAACCTGAGCGGATTTGATGACTCACCAAGACGGGCATAATCCTCTGAAGGTGTAGCCCGCGTGAGCTAATATGACAACACACGTAGGTTCGTGGCTTTGCATGGAGCACAATTGGGGTAATAGGCATCCCGAATCGGGCTGAATCTTCTGAGGGGTACAACCCGAGCGGGGCTATCTTCGAGCACGAGCGGGCTGGATTAAATTGTTTTTTAGTTCCTTTCACTCGATGCTCAGGTATTCCATGCGGTTCTTTGGCTTGAATCTGCTCTGAGTGAGTTGTAGCTCCAAATATACACAATTGACTCTAGGAATCAACACCATTAAGCTCAATTAGACCTTGTCGCCTTAAAACCTGAAAAGCAACAAAAGGACTAGATAGAGGACTAATTCGTGTTATTTTGTAACTCGTGCTATGCAAATTATGCAGAAATGATCTAAATGTGTAGCCTAAAACTAACCTACACTACGTGTTATCAGATAACTCAATCCAAAAATTAATTCAAAAGCTAAATTTTTTTCAATACCATAAATATATATAAATCCATATCTTATAATATAATCAATACGAAGTCGGATTTTCTATCACTTATTTCAAGTTATAGGACATTTACAAATATTTTTAATATTCTCGTATATTTGGTTTGATTATAATATTATTATTCTATATTTATTATTATAAATTACGATTTACTCTATTATAACTACAATATTTTATATAAACAAGTTAAAAGAAAAGATTCCACTCTTGAAAGAAAAGAATGGACTAACATGTCACATGCCCAAAAAATTTTCAAAATGAAATACTATTACTATATAAAGTGGATCTCATTGTGAAAGACCTATACTAGAATATTAGTGGAGTATAGCCAAAGAGTGTGAACTAAACAAGTTACCAATAGTATTAATTAATTTAAAGAATGAGTTTCGGTGTATAGAGAGGACCTCACCGTTTAAGAAGTAACCATAAAAACGATGGAACCTACTCAACTCTTAATTCTATGATGGTATCGAAATTGGTTAATAGTATTTGTACACGTTGTTCCACATTCTAACAAAACATGCAAATAAAAAACTAATCGGAACCTATGTAAAATTTAGGAACAAAGTAATAGAAGATTACCAAAACTCTGACAGGGAGAACTTTTAACTTTACGCCAAAACCCGAAGAAAAAGAGACCAAAAACCCAATATGAAACTATGTTGGATCCTAACACAAGTCATACAGTGCAATCGGTTCCACTATAACGTAGCGTGACTTCCCTTCAACATGTGTAGCTCCTCTTACAATTCAACAATAATTTCTGTGTCGGTAGTCGAAATTGAACCAAACGTGCACCTAACCCTTAGGGTGAAACGTTAGGTTTTGAGTCATTAGTCTTCTAAAGTGAATTGAAAGGCTATAAATTGCAGCCAAGGCGAGCCATAACCATATATCAGACATGAGTTTGAATATAACAACATAATCACTATTAGAAATTTTAAATTTAGACATAGAATTTCCGGACGGATTTTGATTCTTCCCTAAATTTCAGATAAAGTTTTGGTATGTCTCTAAATACCATACATATATTGTTTCGTCTGAAAATTAGTGACAGATTTTAATTCATCCATAATTTCTGGACGGATTTTTGATCCATCTCTAAATTTAATGACAAATTCTTTATTCGTCCCAAAATTTAGAGACAAATTTTTTTGTTTGTCTCTAGTTACCGGATGAATTTTTGATCCGTTAGTTATTTAATTTTTTCGACAAAAGCAGGAAACAAAATTTTAGTTTATTACTTTTCTTATTTTCTTTATTATGAGAATACTTTTTTTTCTATATTTTTGGAAAACAAATCGAATTTGATTTAGGACGAAAAAATCCGTCCGTAGTTCTGGACGAATATCAATAATGACTATATAAAATCTATCAAAAATACGTCTAGAAACAATATTTTAGACATATAAGGAATACATTTTTTCATCCCTAAATTGGTCTTTGCAGAAGTTAATATAATGCATCCCTCACGTGTAGTCTCGATCATGGAACATGCATATTATAATAAAAAATCCGATATCAGAATATTCAAATTGAATTTTCAAATTGAGACAAACTTTTATTTGATATTGAACTTGAACCTAACTAGATCTAAAAACTAGTTCAAGATTATAAAATTATCCAATATTATATATCTAATTCTATGATTCATATACTAACTAACACAGGACAACACAACATAACCCTTTACCACTATCTTTTAAACAAATGATAGGTATTTGCACCAAACCGACCACAAAAAAACTACAACCAAAAAATGGTTGAATCTAAGTCAAAACTCAATTAAAGTGAAACCAAAACTTCAACATCACAAAGAATATGGTTCATATCATATGAGTTTGTGTCTCCTAAAGTTAGTCATGTTATGATCAGGTCGAGCAATTACAACGCCTTAAACAAATCTGCGATGAGATGCCTTCTCCAACAAGTAACAATACCAAAGAAAGCCCATCCAAGCGTGTTGACTAACCTTTACTAAATAACTTCAGTTCCACACTTTTTGAGTCCCATGTGAAATTGTGTATGGATTCAAATTAATACCAATAATTCACCAATAATGGTCTTCCACCATGACTTAAAAAATAATTTGTTTATTTATATTTTACACATTCAACTACACATGTTTTTAATTAATCCAGGTCTTGGATATTTGATTTCTTATTCATTTCAAAGTTAGTAACACACTACTCTGTTTTCATTTTGTTTTCGGCATGTCTTTCTGTTTTCTGTTACCGACATGTATATAAACCAGATTCATTCGATCGGTTAGAGTCAATTAGCAATAACGTAGAGAAAAATTCCGCAACTTATTCGTCTTATCTTGATTACATTGTCAACTTTATAAAGATCAATATGATATCAGAGTATTCACATTTCGTTATTCCGTTTCATCTATGATTCTTTTATGATATTCTGGAAAATCATCATTCACAATCTTTTGCTTCTGAATCTACGATGGCATCTATATCAAATCCAGATCCTTATTCAAATCCTTTATTTCTTCATGATGTCAAATCTTTTAATGTCAATTTGATTTCTAAAAAGCTGGTTGGTAAATCAAATTATAATACTTGATCGAGATTGATGCTGAAAGTCTTGAATGCAAACAATAAACTTGGACTCTTTCATGGAACTATCCAAAAAACACTAGATGATGATCGAAACTCAAGCGCCTTCTCTCATTACAATGATTTAGTATACACTTGGTTGAATAATGCATTTTTAAATAGATTGAAAGTCTCACTGTGTATTTGAATAACACATGATGTTTGGAAGCATTTGAAAACAAGATGTAGACAAAAAAATGTTTCAAAGATTTATAACATACAACAATAATTGGATAGTTTATATAAATTATGGATGGATCTAAACACTTATTACATTAAACTTAATTCTCTTTGGAAAGAATTGAAGAATTAGGAACCTCTTTTTTTTACAATTGTGGTGGTTGTACTTGTGTTGTGGATCAACATTGGTTGTTGCTACAGGAACGAAGAAAGAAATATTGTCAGATTCTTAATGCATCTCTAGCTAGACGACGTATACTTATGTTGCATCCTTTGCCTAGTATAACAAGAGTATATAGCATGATCTCATTAGAAGATTTCAATGTCAGATTATTGCTTCTTCACTGGAGACACGTGTATTTCAGCTCAATACTCAATTTCAAAGACCTTGACCAATGTATAATTCATCTCTGCCTCGAGAAACTCAACCAAGACGAAGAGTTCAATTCTCTAATTGTGGTATGCTAGGGCGTGCCAAATATAAATGTTCCAAGCTCCACGGATATCTTCTTGGCTTCAAACCACAAGGATATAATTCTTCCATCAAATGGTCTTCTAAGAATGGATGCAGTAGACTACGAGGACCTACTACAGAGAATACTTCTTGATATATTAATGATATGATCCTAGACCGATTTTCTATTGTTAGAAAGATAAAATAAAATAAAATCCTCCAGCAACTCGATAACATAACTTAGAACTTGTTTTTTCTAAGAAGGGATATCCCAAACCCCAACTACAACCGGACTAGAAAACAGACTCAGCAAACGCGCCACAACACTTTTTGACATGATTCTAGACCGACGTTCTATTGTTAGGTGGTTGGAATTGCAATGAAACCCACTAGCAACCTGATAGTAGAATCTAGGACTTATCTTCTCAAAGAAAGGATGACCTAAGCCCTGATTCCATCCCGACTAGAGAACCTCAGACGTCGCGAACGACGCCACAACACTTGTGATCTAGTATTTGATAAGTTAGTGAATAACCTAGAATCTCTCGAAGAGTTCGAGAGCTAAATCTCTAGGATTAGCAAGAAAAAGAAAATTATATTGATCAAAACTTAGATAATAATGTTATACAATGGATCATCTATTTATGGGGATAAAATTATAATGGAAACAAAACAAATGCTTGGTCAATAACTGTTAAGTCTTAAACCCTAATTCCACAAAAGATAAAGTACATTCGAACAAGCAACAACTATGCTCGATCGAGTTCTCCCACACACGATCGAGTCCCTCAGCGATCGAGCTAAGCAGTCAAGCCTTCCGAATGCTCTATACGTCCGGAGGATTTGCTCGGGTCGAGCAATAATAGGTAAATGTGAGTATATACCATGCGGTTGCAGCTAGGATTTGGCCTTCTTACACGTGACATACCTTTCGCAGATGCGATCAACATTTCAATGCAAGTAGGGGCAATAGAAATGTTCATGCAATACAGAAAAAGTCTTGGCCACTCCAAAGTGCCCCAATAGTCCTCCCCCGTGTGAATCCCTAACAAATAAATCTTGAACAGAACGTTCGGGTACACACATCTTTTTTTCATGGAATAAGGAGCCATCGATGGGAAAGTACATACTCGTGGTAGTGTTCTCACATGACTTATATATCTCCAATGTGAATATCAGTTTCATAGATTTCCTTAATATGTTTGAAACTTAACACCTTTGCATCTACTGCAAAAAGCAAAATGTAACGCCGAGATAATGCATCAACAACAACATTTCCTTACATTGCTTGTGCTTGATTATGTACGAGAAGATCTCTGTGAACTCCATCCACTTGATGTGTCTACGGTTAAGCTTCTGTTGTCCCTTGAGATGCTTGAGTGATTCATGGTCAGTATGAATCAAAAACTCCTTGGGCCACAAGTAATGTTGCCATGTCTAGAGCGCTTGCACCAATTCATAGAGCTCTTTATCATACATTGTGTAGCCTAATTCTAATCTATTGAGCTTCTCACTGAAGTACAAAATGAGTCCATGCTCCTGCATCAACACCGCTTTAATTCATACGAATGATGCATTCAATTTCAAACATTTTAGTGAAATCAGGTAATGCCAGTAAGGGAGGTTGTGTCAATTTATCATTTAGAGTTTAAAAGGCCTTCTCTTGAGCTTTGCTTTACTGAAACATGATGTTCTTCTTGATTAATTCGGTCTAGGGCGTTGCCAAGGTATTGAAGTCCTTTACGAATTAGTTATAGAAACCAACCAATCCATGAAGGCTTAAGACCTCTCTAACTGTCGGAGAGCTCGACCTATTGCGTGTGGCCTCAATCTTTTCCTCATCAACGTGTATTCCCTCTTCTAGTGTATTTTTGTACACTAAGATGTCATCAAAATATACCACCATGAATTTTCCTATCAAATTCCTAAACATGATTCATTAACCTCATAAACGTGCTAGAATTAGTTAACTTGAATGACATGACTTTCAATTCATACAAGCCTAGCTTGGACTTAAATGCCATCTTCCATTCATTGACCTCCTTCACACGACTTTTCTGGTATCCACTCTTCAAATCTATATTATAAAACATGGAAGATCCAAGCAATTCATCTAACATTTCATCTAAATGAGGTATGGGGTGACTTACCTTAAAATTTTTAATGCGTGGTAATCAACAGACATACGCCATGTGCCATCCTTCTTGGACATGATTATCACCGGTACAGTGCATGATGGCATACTTTCTCGCATATATCCCTTCTCCATGAGTTCACGGACTTATCTTTTGAGCTCCTTAGTCTCTTCGGGATTGGTTTGGTAAGCTGGCCAGTTTGGGATGCTCGTGCTAGGTACGAAGTCAACCACCTCCATCCACTATGATGCTATACACCTTATTCTATACAAGACCACTTATGTACAAGATATTTTCCCTTTGTATGATGGTTTCCTCTTTATCTTGTGGATTTAAAGCTCTACGTGGTACTAGTAACTCACCCTGTATAGCCTCGTAAACCTCAAACTCTTTGTCTAAATTAGGTATATTCATCTGATTCGGTAGCATTTCATCTTTAGATGTCATCTCGTATGCTTCATCAGCCCCTATGATCATGACCTTCTCTTCAGACAGTCCCGACCGAAGTGTCCTCGATCTTGGCACTTGAAAAGTGAGTATCACAGTTTCATAGAGTTGTCTCGGTAGGAGCTGCTGGTTTGGATCATGAAGCCTCCACTTTCTGCCCATTCTTGTGTTCCCATATTTAGTTTTGCAAACCGATTAACTCCAGGCCAACGGTTAGAGGATTTATCATACCTTTGGAACGCGTTTCCCTTACTCCTTAGTTGCTTCTCAATATTTTTGGCTAGATATATCAAGTGTTCAATGTTTACGTAATGGTGAATTTCCACGTGGTTCTGTATGTTAAGATTGAAGCCGCTTAAAAACCTCCATTGTCACCTCTCAATCTTCCTCGGTGTTCACCCGAGTCATCAGGAAGTCCATCTCCTTGTATCAATCTTCTATGATCTTATTACCATGTCTTGTCATCTTTAACATTGATTGAGCTCTCAATGATGGTGAGATGGTAAGAATCGACGTCATATAATGGTTCAAATCTCCTCCAAAGTGGTGACTTCATGCTCTCCAAAATACATTCGAGAAAGCGTGAGCTGATCTCACCACGCCTATGCATAGTCGCTGAACTTGGTTGTTACTGGTTTCCCTTCTTAAGTTTGGAGTAATGATGGAATTCAAAAACCATCTCATCTTCCATTCTCATTCCAAATAAGCTTTGGGATCCCTCTTTGTAATTAATGTAAGAATCTGCATCTTTATACTACTGATGTCATCATCGAATGGATATCATGTGTGTTGATTGTTCCTCACGAGACGATCACACTCCTCGTCAAACACCTCAACATACTCCTCCTAATCCACTTCTAGAGGGTACGGATGACGAGCTACATTTAGCCTCCTACATGGTTGTTCTGGGAGATTCCACATGTTGCTTCCTCCACCAAATCAAATCATTGGTTGAAGTCTTGCCTCATGCACTTGTAATTATCCATCATCATATGCCATGGTGGATGCATTTGTGCAACTCCCTCATCGTAAGGTTGTTAGTCGTGTTGACTATGAAAACTAGACATTAGAATATTAAAAAAAAAAATAAAAAGAAAAAGAAGATGAACGAATCTCACATTCTCTAAGAAAAGTGTTTCACTCAATTTCTCTCACTCACTCGCCTGTCTTTCTCTTGACTTCTCATCTTCGATTTAAGTCAATATTCAAGGAAGATTCAAAATGAATTTCCAGTGCTCAACTAAATCTTGACGCTATAAATGTGTAATGTGGATACATAAATGAAGTTTCATAATTTAAAGTACCACTACTTTTAATTAATGACTATTTTCTTTTACCATTTCCTTTTTGTTTTCGTGCATTTTCCTTTTCTCATTTTCTTCCTTTTTTTTGTGCTTTTTCCTCTTTCCTTTTATTTCCTTTTTTTCCTTTTGTATTTTTCCTTTTCTCTTTCTTTATTTTTAAAATTTTTCTTTTTCTTGTGTTTTTCCTTTTAGTGAGGTTTCTTTTCTTTTGTGCATGTTTTTTCTATAAAATGACGAAAACAAAACTAAAACAAACTATGTCAAATCAAACTAAGGAAAAATAACAAACAAAGATAAATGATAGAAAGACAGACTAAGACAAGAACAAGACTCTGATACCACTTGATATGATCCTAGATCGACGTTCTATTATTAGGTAGATGCATATAGAATGAAACCCACTAGCAACGCCTTATTGGAACCTAGAATTTGTCTTCTCGAATAAAGGATATCCTAAACCCTGACTCAACTCAACTAGAGAACCTAAGCTGCAGTGAACGATGCCACAATGCTTGTGATCTAGTGTTGATAAGTCGATAAACAACCCGAAATCTCTCCAAGAGTTCGATAGCTATATCTCTAGGATTAGCATGAACAAGATTATTAGTCAAAACTTAGGTAATAATTCATAATTTTGGTCCTCTATTTATAAGAACCAAATAATTTTAGAAATTAAATAAAATAAGATACACAAATGCAAGGGTCGAGCGGTGTAAGCGCTTGGTCGATCACCGTCAAGTCTTGAACCCTAATTCTACAAAAACTAAAGTACGTTCGATCGAGCAATAACTATGCTCGACTGAGTTCTGCCATGCTCCGTGGATTTTCTCAACGTTTGGGCCAAGCGTTCAAGATTTTCACATGCTCCATTGGTATAGAGGATTCGTCGGGTTCGAGCTGTCCTTTCTCGGGCCAAGCGCATCGATCGTCACTTATCCTGCGGGTTTACATAGGTTGAGCGGAATTTTGCTCGGGCCGAGTGCCTATAGCTCTCTTAGGTTCTTGCTCCTCTCGATTTTGCAAACCAAACATCTCACACCAATCCATGTATATATATCCTTTGCACACCTTACCTGAACCCAACCTTTGTTTTCTACACCTTATTAGCATATTTGATACTAGTTCCGGTAACTATGTTTTTCATGTTCTGACATCCAAATAATTTCTCTAATTCATGTTTCATTTCCAAATTATTAGAGCATTCATGTTAATCAATTTAGTTCTATCCATCTTTCCAAAATTTTCACTCTTCAATTAGTCTTGTTTTCCACTCTTGCATGTTTAAGGACCTTAGTAAGGAGTCGATGATTGACATTGGACGAATGATGCATCGTCTAGGTGTGAACTAAACATATCAAGTTTTTAAATTTATACTATATTCTGCAAGGATACGAATCATATAGTACTATGGTCGAACACGAGGACTAAAGGAATTTAAACTATCAATTTCACAAAAACTATGGCCATGAACAATAAAAGGGTGTATAGGTATATACAAGTGAGACAATGCTTCTAGATTAGAGAATTTTCATACATGAACTCATTAAAGATTATGGAAAGTATAACTTAGTTATTATTGGGGAATTCAATAATCTTAAAGTTCATCTACCTGCTCTCGTAGTACAAATACAGATGTATCCGCTCTCGCATTGCAAACCTTGTTCTAGTGTATAATAACCTTGAAAATAGTGTCATAATTCTAATAACCTATATGTCAAATGTATTAGGAAATCAACCAACTCTCGCAGTGCATATTCCTATCCAATGTCTAAGTCAGTGATGTCTATGACCTACATATTGAATTTAGTATAGCCCGATGTCCTAATTCCTAGATCGACTAACCATTCACAAGTATAATAAATCATGTCCATATAACTGCATACTATCTAATATAACCCGACATCTCCATCTGTAGCTATACTATCTGATAGTGAACTCTAGTGGCCATATAAGAATTGAAATAATTAGAACATGCATTAAACCATAGAAGCAAGAATGTGAATCCATTCATGAAGTATGATGATTTCAAGTATACAAACTCTTACCTAAAGCACAAATCACATTTGTGGATCTACATCTTAAACGAAATAGGTAGAAAGAATAACAGAAAAGAAAAACAAAAAGCAAAAAATAAAACAAGAATGACTCTAGACTCGAATCTAAGACGTGTTGACAATAGTCCCCGGCAACGGCGCCAAAAACTTGATGTGTTCCAAGTTAAACTAAATTAGTCTCAACTACCCGCAAGTGCACGACACGTGTGTAGTACTCTAGGTGTCAATCCCACAGGGACTACGCAACACAAACTAAACTCAAACTACAAATCAAATTTGCAAACAACAAAATATTGGTTTTAAGAATGAAATAACCAAAAAACAATAAACTAACGAGTTCTTAACAGTCAGACAACCGTTCTAGGATACGATTTCACCACAATACTTCCGAAACCATCAATCAATCTATCTAATCATGCATTTCCAATCAAGTTATCTAAGACAGACGATCCTAATATGATATCTACCCTCTCTCAAGGCATAGACACGTGGTCTAGTCAAGTTATCCCCTACTCGTGGCTGACACCTTAAAATAAATCCATAAGTTCTATGATTCATCTGATTAGCCCTCAACCGCTACTACTCTACTTTCGTGACCTAGCCCCGATTGTTCTAAGCCTAATCATCCGGGGTTAGAATTCTCCTTTCGGTCCTTAAGTCCCTAAAACATGCATCTACTTGACCTTCATAAATACAAGTCAATCAAACACTCAGACAAAGAATAGATAAACAAAAAAAGGGAAATGCATTCAAAGATAATCCTTCCGGGATAAGCATGGGCTAATCCTTTCTCTTAGAACAAAACGACTACGCCCTCATGAGTTTGAAACAAACAACATAAAAGAAGTAGATAGTTTAAATGACATAAAAACCAAACGAAACCGAAGTCCTGATTCGATCTTCAATTCGCCTTGAATGTCTCCTCTGCCAAGAGTGCTCACTAACCAGTCTTCTCTCTCTACTACTCTCTCCCTAACTCTCACGTGTGCCCTCTACTTTCTGTCCGAATCCAATCTCTCTTCCATCTCCCTTTCATGTCTTTCCTTCTTTTTCTTACTTTCTTTTTCTCCCCTTTATCCTCTTTGGTCGTTCTTCCCTTCTTGTCCAACTCAAGTTTTACTTTTCGTGTGTTTTCCGTTCTTCTTTGCATTAGTTGACATTCTTGAATAAGAGGCAATGTTTCCTTTCTATTTTCTAGCCATGTGGTTCCCATTCCTCTTCTGTAACCATGTTTTCCTTTTTGTGTGGGCAACTAACACTTCCTTTTCTTGCTTTTCCATGACATTCCTTTTTCTTGTTTTTGCAGGTGGCGGACGCGACCTGCCGCGGGCTGGTGAGTGCCCCGCGTGGGCTCCCTTAGTGCAGCTGGATCCGCGCTGCTGAAGTCCTCCCCGAGCCATGCTGCATTTGCTGGACCATGTGCCCCGCGCGGGCTAAGGTGAGTGCCCCGCGCGGACTGTGTTGCCATTGAGGATCCGTGCATGTTGGTGTTCACCCCGACGCGTGCTGGATTTGCTGGAGGTTATGCCCCGTGCAGGTTGGATGAATGCCCCGCGTGGCCTGTATTGGAGTTGATGATCCATGCCGTTTCTCGTCCCATTTGTTCCGTTATGATCCTCGATGTTAATACTTTGTCCCGTGTACTTTCTTTAGTTTCGAAATGAACCAAATACGCATTAAAACTTGTAAGAATATGAAAATACAAAAACGAGTAAAACAGATACAAAATCACACGTAAACATCGCATCTATCATCATAAACATCTCTAAAATCACGCGAGAAATATGTATAAAACGAGATGATTAATTCTATTGTTAGAAGGAGAGAATTAGGCTGAAACCCTTTAAATAATCAATATGAGAACCTAGAACTTGTTTTTCCTAAAAAATAACATCACAAACCCCAACTACAACCTCATTCGAAAACTCAGACTCATCGAACGACGCCACAACACTTGTGATCTAGTATTGATAAGCTAGTGAACACTAAGAATCTATCCAAGATTTTGATTGCTAAGTCTCAAGAAATAGACCTGAAAAGATACTCATTAAAACTTCATTCTTTGTCTATTGCAATTTGTGGTGGAACCGAGCTTCGTCCTCATCATATACCCATACCTTTCTATTCTTCATGATCGTATTTTTTTTCTAAACTCAATAGTTTAAATTCCTTTTAGTACTTGTTTTTTTACCAAGGTACTGCATGATTCGTATCCTTGCGTTATTGTCTAGTCTAGGTCTTTTTTCCTTTTTATTCTGCTATTGACATCTCATTTTTTCTTGTTTCCTTTGTGTCTTTAGTACGTACCTATTTTATGTCCAAAATTTTTGGAAGTTCTAGACTCATAGCACTTGATCTAGAAATATAAAAGATTGCAAGGACCATCCAAAAGCAAACAAATAGGACACTAATGGCCGAAAAAGTTGAAAATAGGGTTCCGGAGGAGGAGACTTATGGAGCATACATTGCTTCTAAGCACACTCAACTCCTATCTTGTATTCGATGGTCGAAAATAGATCGCAGCCAGTTTGAGCTTCAACCATTATTTTCTGCAGATGGTGAACCAAATCGCATTATGAGGAAGACCAAGCGAGGATCCAAATCTCCATTTTACGAGGTTTAGGATTGAAAAAAATGGTCATCACGTTATTGACCTTATGGACCAATAGCAAGAATGGCTATACACGTTAGATTCCATCCACACATATATCAGCTTGAGGAGAGATACATGGTGAGGTTTGTCATGTCTCAAAAGATACAAACATCAAAAAACAAGATTCATTCCTTCACTTAGGAGGACGGTGAGATGTTGTGTGAGGCATGGGAGAGGTTCAAAGACTATCAACGAGCATGCCCACACCATGGGATGAATCAAAAGTACCTCATGTAGACTTTGATTGAGAGACTCCGACAGGATACCCGCATATGGATTAGTGCGCGTGTGGAGGATCGTTGCATGACCTCCACTTCGCTCAACTCTAGGAAAAAAAATGAGAAAATAGCAAAAGAAGAACTATCCAAGCGACTACGCACTCAGAGTTCCATCGAGAGAGTTTGCAAATGAGGTATCAATCCTCCAAGCCAAACTAGCTGAGTTAAAGCTCCAAATGGCCACTATGAAGCGCTGAGCATCCCCATTAATGAATCATAATGGACATAAAAAAATGATCATTTGATAGTATATATGAAAAAAATAGACGGGAGATGATGCAAATTATGTGGAGAACATATCCTACTCGAACAAGTATAATTCAGGTTAGAGAAACCATCCAAATTTTTCCTACAAGATTACCGCCAATGAATAGAATTAGGGGTGGGCAAATAGCGAATATCCGTAAATATTCGACTATTCGTATTCGTATTCGTATTCGTCGAATATTCGATTTTACTATTCGTATTCGTATTCGCAAATACGGATTTCGTAAATTCGAATATCCGCAAATATTCGGATATTTTTCGGATATCCGTATCCGTAATAAAATCAATTTTTTTTTAAAAAATTAATAAAAAATTCCAAATAAATTACATTTTAGTTCTTAAATTAGGGTTAAAACTTTTATAATTTATATTTTAATCCTTAAATTTTAAATATAATGACTATTTCTTTATATATTTTATATTTGATCTGAAAATCAATTATAATAATGTTTTTTATTTATAATTTGATCCTTAAAATTAATTTTATTATATATATCTATATATTAAATAAATTGTCTATTTAGTACTTACGGATACGAATACTTACGAATAATTGACTATACTATTTGTATTTGTATTTGTCGAATATCTAAATCCTGGTATTTGTATTTGTATTTGTTCCTACGGATATTTGTTTTTTCGGATCGAATACGGTTCGAATACGAATCGGATACGAATACTTCGAATATTTTGCCCAGCCCTAAATAGAATCCACCACATGGAAATTTTCATCCTTAAATATTCCCAAGACAACCCTAGATTGGAAAATTCAAAAAAAAAAAAAAGAGGCCACCACATCTGAACCTAGCCTTCCAGCATAAGGGAGCTTCAATGGCATCAAAACAATTCGAGGCGGACGACGATATCAAGTTTATTTTTTCTCAATTGATGCGGAAACATAATGCTCATAGTGCAGAGCTTCAAAGAATAGAGGCTGAACACAAGGATTTCAAGCGAGTGATAGCACAACAAATTGACGAGATTCATACGCATTATGTGTCCACTTTTTCTAGAAGCTTGATCAAAATCCTAGAGAGTAGAAGCAAATATGGTCGATCTAGGGACTTAAAATGAGCGCATTTATGAGGCAACCAAATATTATTACGATCATTTTTAGTTGGTTTCATTTTCTTGGACGAGTTGAAGCATTTTTATGGCGACATGTCCAATATCTTGCAAGAGATTTTGAACTCAAGAAGGCCTTGAGTCGTCTTCAGCAAGACAACAAGCCTTTCAATCACCACCTTGGAGATTTCAAGGATTTGAGTCATTAACTAGGCGAGCTGCATCCATTCACGGTTGAGCCGAAGGAGATAGCCGATCGTGAGAATCAAGACCAAGTGTTCGAGCTACTCCAATGCCTAAATAGATCTTTCGACGATCTTATCATCACATCCTTCATCAAAATCCATTTCCAGTATTCAATAACTTGTTTATGATGATCCAAAAGGAGGAAAGATCTACTCGGCTCTTTCGTGGACTTTTGTGTGACATTGCTCACAATAGCCACAACAACACAAGAACCGAAAGGAAAGTCATATGGCGTGAAGATTGCAAAAAGAAGAGTCACACTAAAGATAAATGTAGGATTATTCACCCTCACACAAAACCATGCACAAGGGAGCAAAATCAACCGAGAGAAGCCACTCATTTAACAACCCTCAAGACAGTAAATAATCAAACTCATGCTCAAGGCAAAAATTGAGGAAATCCGAAACTTCTCAAACGCTATGGCCTAGCAACGACAAGTAAATCTGACTCTGGTAATACATATCTTCTTAAACATAAAATCATATTAGTGCAATCATTCATATGACTAATAAGTAAGATTTATTAGATGATATAAAACCGCATTTTCGTTCTGTTTTTATTGCAAATGTCCTAAGTGTACCTATTAAAGGTGTAGGAAACCTTAAGGTGCTAGATAAATCATCTTCAGCTCGAAGAACTTACTATTTTTTCATAAATTGGCTCAAGATATCAATTGTTTAGTTTATTTTGAGTCTAAAAATTTTTGGATTTAGGATATTAAGACAAAGATAATCATCGGAGGAGGTTTACTCAAACATGACTTTTACATTTTAGAGCACTTTGATTCCTCTACTCTTCACGAGTTTAATTTCAAATTTTGCATCAAATAAAGCTTTGTGTTCTATATGGCATGCTGGACTAGTGCATCCTCATCACAAGGCACTTAAAATTTTAATTCAAAATTTCAGCTTGCTAATGAAACTTGTGCGGCTTGTATCATGGGTAAACATTGTCAAACTATTTTTCCAGTTCAAAAACAAAATATAATGCATGTTTTGATCTTGTCCATTTTGATGTTTGGACTTCACAATGTCACACACGAGATAACAAGAAGTATTTTTTTTTCATTGACAAAAAATAAAAATACACATGGATTTACTTACTTTGGTCTAAAAGAATAGTTTTGGAGACATCTATTAAGTTTCACAAATTTGTGCAAACTCAATACGAAGCCAAGCTAAAACTCCATTGAACGGATAAAGAAGGAGAATACACCTGCATTCAAATTGAAAGAATATCTTGAGTGTCATGGCATCGTCTACCAGACATCTTGTGCTTATACTCCACACCAAAATGGAGTAGCCGAGAGGAAAAACCATCATCTAATGGAAGTCACATGAGCAATGATGTTCTATAGGAATGTTCCAATGAAATACTTGGGAGATGTTGTCAGTACCATGTACCACATGATCAATCAAACTCCCACAAAGTGCCTAAATGACAAGGCACCATATGAGGTACTCAACAACTCAAAACCGATATCGATTATTTAAAGGTTTTTAGGACTGTTTGTTATGTGTTCATAGATAAGGGGTAGAGAAACACGCTAGAACCAAAGACAATCAAGTGCATATTCATTTGGTACTCTACAACACATAAAGGATAAAAATGCTATCATCCTCAAATAAGAAGGATCATAGTATCACGAGAAGTCAAATTTGATGATGATAAAGGGTACTATGAGCAAGAAAATTGAAAAGAGTTGGAGAACCTTGCCAAACCCTCAAATATCGGCTTGATTCTCCATACCCTTGTGAATACATTAAATTCTACTAATGAATCTTTTGTTTTAGACCATGAACCTATAGAATACACGTCAAGACAAGAAAACATTGAGACAAACCAGGAAGAAAGTAATGAAGACCCTCCAGAGAGATTGAAAGCCGAACAACAGAAACAATCACAATGAAAGTGATGCTTAACATGAAACAGAGCCTATTGAAGCACAAACATAAGAATTTAACCATGTAGCCGAAACAAAGAATGATCAGGAAGAAGTGGAGCATCAACAAGTTCTCAAGCAATCCAACTGAAGTTGCTCCAACAAATGTCTCAAGTATATCAAGAAACAGAACACAATCAGGAAGAAATGGAGCAACCACAAGTTCCTCAAGCTACCCAACTTGAAGAAGTGTTAGACTGACGTTTCCTACTTCAAAATGGACAAATAAAAGAGTCTACCATAATGGCCTTGCTATTGCTCATCCCTTTCAACAATATTGTGCTATATCTGACCTCCCAATTCATTCTCAAGCGTTTGTTTAGCAAAATTAATCAGGAACAGGAAACAAGGAGCCTCAAAGAAGCTAACATGAAAAGGCATGGAAAGATGCTATGGTCGAAGAGATTGAAGCGCTTGAAAAGAACAATACTTGGGAACTGATTGACCTACCAAATAACAAGAAAGTCGTGGGGGCAAGTGGGTGTACAAGATCAAGTACCATAGTAATGGTGAAATCAAATGATACAAAGTGTGGCTAAGAGGTTTACACAAACCTATGGATAGGACTACACAGAAAAATTTACGCCTGTAGCTAAGTTACATATAGTCCGTATTATTCTTTATGTTGTTACTAACCTAAAACGGAATTTATGGCAAACGAATGTCAAAAACACATTTCTTCAAGGAGATTTAGATGAAGAGATCTACGTGACTCCTCCTCCCAGATTTCATACACCAAGAGGTACAATATGCAAGCTAAAGAAGGATTTTTACGGACTCAAGCAATCGTCTTGAGTTTGGTATAACAAATTACATTATTCTCGACACACTTATAGCTTTACACTATGTGAAGCAGATCACTTTTAGTTTTCAATTTAGGGGGAAATAGATACCATCTTTCTTTTAGTATATGTTGATCATATTATCATCTCCAGTAATGGTCTAAAAGGAATTGAAAACACGAAGTTATTTCTAAAAAACACGAAGAATTCAAGGAATTAGGTGAACTTAAGTACTTTCTTGGAATAGAAGTAACAAATCTATCTAATGGTTTATTTTTATCGCAACGTAAATAAACACTTGATCTTCTAAAACAGATAGGAAACCTTGGAGCAAAACCAACAAGTACACCAATTGAAGAGAAGTTTAAAGATGAAAATCAGGGATAAGGATTTGCAAACAAGGGGCTACTAATGATTCGTGGATAAGCTTATCTACCTCACAATTACTCGCCCTGTCTTGTGTTTTGCTATGAATCAGATTAGTCAACACATGTATTCACGTCAAAACAAGATTGGGGCATGGTTGAAAGATATTGAGATATCTAAAAGGAACTCCCGGAAAAGGCCTACAAATGGAGTGTAATGGGCACACGAATGCTATGGATATCTGTGATGCTGATTGGGCAGGAGATCGGACTGATAAAAAGTCTACCACAGGTTTTTGAACCTTCGTTGAAAGAAATATTATCATTTGGAGAAGCAAGCAGCAATCGGTGGTTTCAAGGTCAAGTGCGGAGACAAAATATAGAGCTTTGGCGAGCACAACATGTGAGCTCATTTGGATCAAGGCACTACTTCAAGATCTTGGTATCCTCATCACTCAAGTGATTCCCCTACATTGAGACAATCAAGCAACTATACATATTACTACAAATTCAATCTTCCACGAGAGAACGAAACATATTGATGTTGACAGTCATTTCATTTTTGAGAAGATCAAGAAAGGAATCATCTCCATCGGCTATACTAGAAGCTCAGATCAACTTCTAGACATATTCTGAAAGGCAACAAGCAAAACAATAAGCAAGAAGCTCCGAAGCCGAATAAAACTATTGAATATTCTTCAACCCATGTGCAAAACAAGTTTTGCTGACCGCATCAATGGATCATAAGTGTGCACTCTTGTTCCATTTCCAAGTTTTTTCCCATTGGGTTTCTTGGAAAAGGTTTTTTAACGAGGCATGCCTTAATGGTTCTTCCGATTAGAGAAAGCTTGAGAGGGAATGTCTAAAGTGGTGGATAAGCTATATGATAAGCTATCTAATTGACATGGTTGATGATATCGTTTTCGTGCATGATTCTCGCATAATTGTAGAGATGTTTATGACGATAGATGTAATTTTTACTAGTGATTTTGTATTCATTTTACTTGTTTTTGTGTTTTCATGTTCTTATAGGTTTTAATGGGTATTTGGTTCGTTTCAGAACTAAAGAACATACACGGGAAAAATTACGACCATCGAAGATCACAACGGAGCAAACGGGACGAGAAACGGGCAAGGAATGCGATACAACCATACGCCATGAGGAGACAAGGCCCCTGCGCGGGGTTGTTTCCTTAGCCTGCTCGGGCTGAACATCCAGCAAATGTTTCCCGCCTTGGACTCACCTTCAGCACGCATGGATCAAGACTTCGTGAGGAGCTCTTGCTCATCCTTAGCACGTGTGGGTCATGGAGGATTTGGGGACCCCGTGCGGATTGGCTACTATGCCCGCGCGGGTCTTGTCCGCAATAACCTCCTTGAAGTTCTCCAACGAAGAGAAAGTTTAAAAAGGGAGCCCCAATTGAGTTAGAAAGAAGGAAACATAGAGGGGAACCCTAAGAGCGTAGATAGGAGCCTATCCATCATTGGAGAAAGCCCTCTTAACGGGAGACATGCAAGGGGACAGAATATCGAATCGGGATGACGCCTCATTTGATTTCTATACTCCTTAGACATTCTATTTCATTTATGTTGTTTGATTCTGAACTCATGACTGGGTAGTTGTCTTGTTCCAGGGGAAGGGATTAGCCCATGGTTATCCCGGAATCTATTTGATTTATTTATGAATGCATTTCCCGTTTTGCTAATCTATTCTTTGTTTGAGCGCTTAATGTCTTGTGTTTATGAAGGTCACATATATGCATGTGTTAAGGATTAGAAGAAGGACCGAAAAGAGAATTCTAGTCCCAGAAGATCAGGCTTAGAACAACCGAGACTAGGTCACGAAATTAGGGTAGTAACAGTTGAGGGTTAATCAGATGAATCATAGATCGTATGGTGTTTAGTTGGGGTGTTAGCCACGAAAGTAGGGGATAACTCAATTGAATCATGTTCCTATGCCTTGAGAGAGGATAGGAATTACATTAGCATCATCTGCCTTAGATATCTTGATAGGGAACACATGATTAGATAGATCAATAGTTGGTTTTGGAAGCTGTGCGGTGAAACCGTATCGTTGAACATTTGTCTCATTTGTCAAGAACTCCTAGGTTTATTGCATTTTCATTATTGTATATCGCAACAATTATTTCATCGTGACAAGTTTGAATCTAGTTTGATCTTAGTCCATGTTGCGTAGTCCCTGTGGGATCGACACCTAAAATACTATAGACGTGCCGTACACTTGCGGGTATTTTAGGTTAACTTGTTTAAGTTGACATGCATCAAGTTTTTGGCGCCGTAGCCGGGGACTATTTGTCAACACACCTTAGATTCAGATATAGAGTCATTCGTGTTTTTCTTTTCTTTCGTTTTCTTATTCTTTCTATTAATTCCTTTTGTTTTTCCTTCGTAGGTGCATGACCCGATCTCAAGGTACTTCGAGCTTACATCGAATCGAGCTTGAGATCGAAAGAACTATTTGACAGTGGAAAAAGGCAAGAAAAAGAAAGGGTAGACCTGACCGATCCACGAGAGATGGAAAACCGAAACAATATATTGGACGGTCATGGACAACCACATTTACCCTTCGATAATGTGGCACAATTACAACAACTGCAGGCTCCTCCACCACGTCGGCTTCGTGATTAGGTGGTGTCGAACATGAGTAACGTCCAAACCGAAACAAGTACTTGGAATTGAAACCTAGGGGGCAGAATACAAGTATAGGCTATGGATTCATGCATAACTACTAGACTAATCGATATCTAAAGGCATTTTTCAGCAAGCCTAGACTTTTGTTCTCGATTCGACAAAGTTGCAAAAAGATGGCTAAAGTTCAATTGTTTTATTAGATATCCGTTCGTCTAATCCTAACGAAAATAATGTAAATTCTAAAACAAAACAGAGAACTCAGCATCTAATCCTAATCACAAACATGTCACTCGAAGAGAAAGAGTTCTCTGTTTTATTTTAGCATTTACGTTATTTTCGTTGTATGAGTGTGAAAAGGAAGAGAATGCAGTTCTGAAAATTAAAAGATATAACAAAGGATATGAAGCTCGGGTTGCCTCTCGAGAAGTAAGGTGACGAGCCTGACCTAGATGCTCTATTCATTAGTTGGACGTCCTCGTTGTCGACGTGTGCGTAGTGTTTCATGTGCATAGGATGCTCGACTGGGTATAGCACACGGATCGGTTGGACTCTTTTCAAATTCCATCGGTGCAACCATGTCTTTCATTAGCCCGGCTGTATTGATGTCAAAAGAAGGACCCGAACATGCTTAGCGTACAACTTGGTCGGGCTTTTTTCACTCGTCTCCTCCATTCTCCGAATATGTTGGTACATGAACCCTATTGGTAATGGTTTCATCTTTACCTTGGGACCTTATCGATGCTCCAATTTGGTGCTAGGCATTTGGTATGGCTTCTCGACATCTTGGGAGTGTTTATGTACTGATCCGAATCGCACGTAACTCGGGTCATGCGGAAGTCTGCTCGGATCAAGCTCATGTGTGCTAAGGCTGTGCGTAACTCTCGGTCCGAAGGTTCCTTCTTCTTTCCTTCGTCCAACAGCTTCTCGTAGTGCTTCACTTCATTTGGGTCTTTGTATAATCCTTCTCCAGGTGCTGTGATGGAAGCTTCATGATAACACTGAAAGTGTATCAATATTAGGATAGATTTTAGCACCATTTTCGCATGTATCTTGTATAGAGACATACATTTCCGATATGATTATGCGGTTCACACACCCGTTTTGTTGGTTTTTAGGTTTTTAGGCGACAAGGCCTAAATGAGCATAAAATGACGGATTCCTGATCAAAACCACCTGAATTGAAGACATATCTACTCAGAGCCAAGATCGAGCTTCAGAACCCAAAGGAACACCCGAGCAACGAGCGGAAAAGAGAAATTTCAAGGACACAAGGGTGCTCGGTCGGGCACTATTCATCCACCCGCTCGGATAAAACCTACGGGGTTTTATCCGCACACCCAGCACGACCCGGGCACAAAGGCAAAGTGATCGGGTAGCCTTACCCGATCGGGCGCAAGAAGTATACCCGTTCGGGCATTAATCCATCCAGTTTGCCCCGAGAGTTTGCACGACTCGGGCCGCTCAACCAGACGATCGGGTGATGTCCACCCGATCGGGCACTAGGAAGCAACACGACCGGGCGAGCCTCTGCACTTCCGGGTAACACCTGTGCCCGAGCGGGCCGTGTAATCCGCAACAACCTAGATCTAACTTTCAAACGAGCGGATTTAAGGAACAGAATAGATCTAGGACAAAGGGGGCGATGAACAGGGCAAGGAAAGGCTGGAAAAACATCTGGGAAGGCTCGGCAGGCATCGGAGAAGAAGAGAAGCATCAATCCTTACACCGGTAACACGATAGGGAAGGTCGAGGCATCGAATTCCTTAGAGCCTATCATGTATAGGATTATGTTATCTTTGTTTTCTATTTTCTCCATGAGTGAGTAGAGTCCCTGCTGCGGGTAGGGATATCGGATTTGTATTGTATGAACGATGACTTGCGTTAATGCTTAGTTCTATTCATTTA
>CM071860.1:16994378-17008331 GCA_036759665.1 Gynandropsis gynandra
TCAACAATTTGGCTTTTCGTGGAATGGAGAACGAAGATCCGAACTCCCACCTTACGGACTTCAAGATGCTATGTAGCACGACTAAGGTTGGAACGGGAGTCACTCGGGAGGATCTTTATTTGATGGCGTTCACGTTCTCACTCAAAGATGCGGCACAACGTTGGCTCTTCAACTTGCCGGCTGCATCAATCACGTCATGGGATGATATGGAACAAAGGTTCATGCAACAATTCTTCCCGGATCACAGAACGCTCCTTGCAGATGTGCTGATTCTTACGCTAATTGCGTGACTTGCATTTGCAAATACCTAAGATGGTTTTGAAAGCCCTCCATCTGCTTCTTGGCATTATCTTGCTCCGCTTTACCCCATCAAAAGGTTGTTTTGATTTTATTGTTCCTGGAGGAGGCGGGCAAACATGGCTGATATCGGGGGCTGATCTGGGTTGGGTCTACGATGGTGCACGTGGCTGATATCGTTGAATTTGAGGCTGTGTTCTTGGCTGGAAGTTCTGATTTCGTTGCATCACTCGCGATTGAAAATTTCCCGATAAATATTGCACATTCAACGCACCGCCGGAGTTCCTAAATGAGAAGTTTGGGTGATCTCTCCATCCGGGGTTGTAGGTGTTCCCTAAAGGCTGATTAGTTCCCACGTAGTTCACTTCCTCATACTCTCAAACTTCTTGTTTCCATGATTGCTCCGAGTAATGCGGACGATGTGATTCGGATAGCCAATGGTAAATCCCCGCGACTTGATCTTTTACTTTAGCTATGTCGGCATATAAGGCGTGCATCTCATTCAAATGGGACACCTTTGCTGGAATGTTGTGGTTATATTGTTCTGCAACATTACTTCCTTCGTCGTCATTCAATCGATCAAGTTCTTGATTTGTGGAAATGTGAGGTTACTTAAGGAACCTCCAGCAGCGGCTATGATCAATATCCTTGTGTTGTCCATAAGTCCTTGAAGAAAATTGTGTATGAGGTAGCTTTGATCCATGCCGTGATGTGCGCAAAGGCATTGATAGCCTTTAAAACATTCCCATGCTTTGTATAAGCTCTTAGCTGCTCCTTGCACGAACGTGTTAATCTGATTTTTACCGAGCTGAGCTTTACTTTGAGGGAAGAACCGTGTCATGAACTTCTCCTCTAGTTGTCCCCCTGACTGTATCGAGTTTGGCGGTTGAGATTACAATCAATCTTGTGCTTTATCTTTCACTGACAACAGGAAGGCAACTAGCATGACATCCTCATCCGAGACCCCTTCACCGGTAGTTTTGCAAAGCATTTTAAAGTTAGTGAGATGCTGATTCGGATCCTCAACTAGTCTTCCTCGGAACGCTTCATTGCTTATCATTTGAATGAATGCCGGCTGTAGCTCGATGCGAGCGTTTTGTTAAGAAAAAAATGCCACATCTCACTCTTTTTCGCGTCCCGAGCCGCGTCTCATTCTTCTCAGTGTTCCGGGCCGTATCTCGCATCCTGTATCGTGTCTCGAGCCGTGTCCCATTTCCTGCATCCGAGCTGCATCCCGCTCTTCTCCACGTCTCGAGCCGCATCCCACTCTTCTTTGCAACCTGAGCCGCATCCTGAGCCGCGTCTCGTTCTTCTCCGTGTCTCGGGCCGCATCCCGTATCTTACATCGCGTCTCGAGCCGCATTCCGCATCATGCGTCCCGCGACCTATGACCTGGTCAAGCCTATTTATGACCTCCGCGGTCTCCTATGCCTTGTTGACCGCTCCGGCTCATGCATGTTACATCTAAACTTGTGCCTTGCATGCGAACTTGTATTTTTCTTGTTTTTCACCCTTTCTACTTGTATAAATAGGTACCATTAGTTCTAAAGAAATACATAAGAGAATACTTATCTCTCTAATTCTCTCAATCTTTCGCTCGCTCTTAGTCTTTCTTTCTTGCTTCCGCTATTCTCCTTTGTTCTACAAATTCTACATGGTATCAGAGCGGTGATCGAGTCTCGGGAAATTTTTTATCGATTTTGTTTTCTTCTCTTTCAAAAGTTGTTTTTCGGTAAAAAAAATTTAATCTCTCTTTGTTATTTTGTTTCCCTTTGTTTACTCGGATTTCTCGTGATGGACTCGACCAAAAGCATCTCAATCTCGTTCAATGGAAACAATTATTCTATTTGGACGAAGATTGCTAAGGCCAATCTTGGCATGCGAGGTCTTCGGGGTTTCGTGACAGAATCAGATGTGAAACCGGTAGATTGAAGTACCGGATCAGAGTGCCTTGGTTATTTTACAAAATTCCCTTAAATCTCATATACTTCGTACATATGGGCACATAGATTCTCCTAAGGAGCTTTGGGACGAGCTGAAACAAGTTTTTGGCTATGAATCCAATCTTAGCCGTGTGTATGAGATAAAGAAAAGCCTTAATAATCTAAGGCAAGAGGGAAAGCCTTTTAACCAGGCTTTGGGTGATTTTAAAGAATTATGTCAGAACTCGAAACTTTAAGGCCTCATACTGCGGACCTTGTGGAAATTGCTCAAAGAGCAAACAAGGATCAAGTCTTTAGCCTTTTATTCTCCCTCGATGACAAATACAACGAGCTTATTCATCATATACTTCGCCAAAACATATTTCCATCGTTTACCGAAGTTTGTATGATGATTAAAAGGGAGGAAGGGGAAACCGTCTCTTTAAAGGAATGATCGAGGAAGCTAATGTCTCCAAAAGTACCTCTGGAAACGCCACTACGATCAAGCATTTCAAAAAGCAGTTCTCTTGTGAGTATTGCAAAAAGAAAGGTCATACAAAGGATCGTTGTTGGATTCTTTACCCTCGTTCGAAGAGCAGAAGCCATAACAATCAAGGTAAGGCTAATATGGCCTTTAAGTCTGAGTTTGTCTCCAAGGCAGACCTCGAGGGGTTGGTCCAAATAATTATGGCAGGGAATTAAATAAACAAAGCCGATGAAGAAGGAGGTAAAGTTATCTCTGCTTTCTCTGCTTTTCGAAACCATATTATACTAGATTCTGGAGCTACAAATCATATGATTAAAACTCATGACTTGCTTGAAGATATAAAACCTCATTGTGGCTCTGTTTCTATTGCAAATGGGAGAGTGTTCCAATTAAAGGCACTGGGAAGCTTATGCTTCTCGGTCATGATACAAGAGCTCTCTTCATTCCAAAATTTCCTAATAATCTTATCTCTATGCAAAAGGTTGCAAAAGACCTTAATTGTCATGTTTGTTTCGATTCTAACTCTTTTTGGATACAGAATACTGAAAGCAAACAAGTAATCAGCAAAGGAAAGCTCCTCAATGGTCTTTATGTTCTCGAGTCTATGTATTGTGATCCAGAGTCCGTGTTTCTATCAAAATCAAATTTTAATAAAGTTTCTAAGTGGCATGAAGACTTGGACACCCTCATAGTAAAGTTCTTAGTATCATTTTTCCCAATCTTAAAGATAAACATGAAACGTGTGAAGCTTGCATCATAGGAAAGCACGTAAAACAAGTATTTCCAAGCTCTGTTTCGGTTTATAAAAATTGTTTTGAACTGATTCATTCAGATGTTTGGACAGCTCCATGTGTTTCTCGTGATCAAAAGAAATAGTTTGTAACCTTCATTGATGAGAAATCAAAGTTTACATGGCTTTATACTCTCTCGTCTAAAATTAGTGTTTATGATGTATTTGTGAAGTTTCATAAGTATGTTTTAACTCAATATAATGCTAAAGTAAAATGTCTAAGGACTGACAATGGTGGAGAGTATACTAGTCTTCAGTTTCGCATGTACCTTGAAGAACAAGGCATTACACACCAGACCTCGTGTCCTTATACTCCGCAACAAAACAGAGTGGCCGAGAGGAAGAATAGACACCTAATGGAAGTCTCGAGAACTATCATGTTTAATCGAAATGTTCCTAAAAGTTTTTGGTGCGCTGTGGTCATGATCGCATGTCACATCATTAATAGAATTCCAACAAAGGTTCTAAAGGAAAAATCACCTTATGAGGTATTAAACTCTATAACTCTTGATCTTGAATATTTTAGAATTTTCGGTTGTGTGTGTTCCGCTCTTGTTCCTAACTCACAGCCAAACAAGTTGGAACCAAGGAGCACTAAAGCCATGTTCATCGGATACTCAGTAAATAAAAAAGGCTACAGGTGTTTCGATCCAAAATCTCAACATGTAATAGTGTCTCGAGATGCTATGTTTCTCGAAGACAAGAGCTTTCATGATAAGATCAGCTGGGAAGAGATTAAAGAAATCTTGGAACCAAATGATATAGGTTTATCCCATAGAAACTTAGTAAATTCAATTTAAAAAACTAACAATGAAACATGTCCTCTGCCAAGTGTACCTGAACGTCATGAAGACCAAAATGATCAAGAAATATCAGAAAATGAAGAACAAGAAAGCCATGATGTATATTCTGAGCAAAATCATAATAAGGAATCTCGGGCCTCAAATCATGAGAATGAAGATCAAATCCATGATCATCACCTAAATGAGGATCAGGACGTCGATGAAGTTGAAGGAATGATTCTAAATGAGATAGTGCCTCGGAGAAGCACTAGAATAAGGCGACCAATCTCGGAATGGATTCACAATCCTATTCAATGGCGTGGCAACCAAACACCCTATTTCAATGGCATGGCAAACGAGCATCCTGCAAAATTTTATCTTTTTTGGAATTTATCTCTATTGATCATAAAGCTTTTCTTAGTAAAATTGATAGGGATATCGAGCCACAAACCTATAAAGAAGCCAAAGGGAAGCCAAAATTGGAGGAAGCCATGGTTGAGGAGCTAGCAGCCTTAGAAAATAATAAAACATGGGAACTTGTCCCCCTTCCTAAAGAAAAGAAGCCCATCGGAAGAAAATGGGTATACAAAATCAAATATAAAAGTAATGGTGAGGTAGAACGTTACAAGGCTCACCTTGTAGTGCAAGGGTATAATCAGAATTATGGGGAAGATTATACTGAGACTTTTGCTCCTTTTGCTAAACTTCATTCTGTTCGCATTATCTTTTCTATTGCTATTAACCTTAATCGGAGTTTGTGGCAGATGGATGTTAAAAACGCTTTCCTTCAGGGGGGAATAAAGGAAGAGATCTATATGAAACCTTCCCCGGGCCTCCAAACTGAAAAAGGAATTGTATGCAAACTAAAGGGAGCTCTCTATGGACTCAAACAGTCCCCACAAGCTTGGTACACTAGGCTCTATGATGTTGTTCGAAAGTATGGTTTTAAAAGGAGTGTGGCTGATCATTCCATGTTCATCATTCAAAACAATTCCGGTATCATCGTTCTCTTAGTTTATGTTGTTGATTGATGCGTTATCAGAGTTAAATAAAATAACCTGAACTACCCGCAAGTGCACGACACGTGTGTAGTATTTTAGGTGTCGATCCCACAGAGACTACGCAACAATACCTAAACTCGAACTAGGAATCAAACTTGCTAATGAAAGAATATGGATGAATAATGAAATACTGAAAGTAAATAAACTACTTGGGTTCTAACAATAAGACAAACGTCCTAGGAATCCGGTTTCACGACCGTTTGAACGCGCTGGAGCGTGCTAGTGACGTCATGTGACCGTTGTGAGCACGGGAGTGACGTCACCCCATCGTCTGGGTCATTTGAGCGTCCTAGTTAGGCCAGCATCCGAACTGATGCTGAAGACGGTCGCGACTCGTCCAACGGTCGTACGCGAGTGGTCTTCATGAACGAGAGCCTCCCAGGCTTCTTTCACAATCTCGGTGGTCTTGGTCCGTAGGTTATGCGCTCGTCCCCTCGCGATTAGGCCGTGGGAGGATTCCACTTGCTCGGCACCTCGGGTCACCTCCTCGCTCGCGTGTTCGGCTCTCGAGTCGTCCTGGTATCTAGATGTCCTCATCACCTCTCCACACCGTCGACAAACTCCATCCTCTTTGTCGAGACTTGTCAATTGGATTATCAAGTGGACAATAGCTTCCATTGGATTGGATTCCTTAATTGGTAGGGCGATGGTTTGCGAGGAAACCCGTCTGTTTTCGCTACCCTAAATCCTTCAAAGACTACTTCAAAGAGCTTAAGTGAAAGGGATGGAAAAGTTATTGGCTTCCAGACCCAAAAGGGATGGAATAGTCTTATAGGTCGGCAAGCCTAAAGCAAGGATTTCACGACACACCAATGTTTCACACCCAACATAAAACTCAAGCAGTCCAAATTGTCAAACATGATCCCCTATACGCAGTTCATCAGATACATACAACCATACAGGTCCGTTATTTGATTACAATTAAAACAACGTAGTAGAATTACATAAGATTAGTGGAAGACATTGATCACATTGTTTAATGAAAATAAATTTGACCCAACCAAAAACTTATATGGTTTGTATCAATATCTCAATTGTATTTTAAATATAGATTGTTCAAATCATATGACTGGGGAGTAGACTATTTCAATTATCCTCTACGATTCAAATTTTTTTTATGTTTCGGGATTACACTGCAATCTAGTTTCTATATCGCATTTTTTGAGCGATATTGATTGATTTCTTACTTTCACTAATAAAATATGTCTCATTCATGACATCATTACTAGGATGTTGGTTGGCCTGGGTGAACAAAGAGCACGTTTGTACTACGTTCACATGACAGATAATTTAGCAACCGTGAGAACTGATGAACATTTCTCACTGGAATTTCGACAACAACATCTTGGAAATCCATGAGCAAAAGTGGTAAAAGTATTCATAGGATTCGAGTTCAGGTTTATTCAAAATTTTCAAATAAAGTTTGTGCTATATGTTTGTGTGCTATACAAACCAGAGAGTCGTTTTCTCAAAGTATGAAAAAGACGAAAAAAATTTCTAATTGGTATATTGAGATATTTGGGGTCCTTATCTTAAAAAGCATTCTCAAAAGCTGTATATTTTCTAACCATAGTTGGTGATATTTATCGAGACATGGATTTATCTCATGTCATCGAAAACTAAAATACTCGTTTATAAGTAAAATTTTGTTCCATTGGTTGAATGTAATTTTGGAAAGAAGATGAAAATTGTTCGAAATGACAATGACTCATAAGTTGTCTGCTTGCATGATTTTTTTGCTAATAAAAGGATTGTTTGAGAGAAATTATATGTTGAGATACCATAATAAATTGACGAGTTGAGCATAAATGATAACACGTAATCCGTCGTAGTTTTTATATCATTCTTAGGTCTAGTTTTAGGTAGATTTGTTAGATTTCATTCATTTATCGAGTCTATTCGAGGATTTCATCTACATTTCGTGTTTTGTGTAGGAAACGAAGACATGTCAAGAAACACGAGAGAAATTGGCAATTTAACCCCAAAATGACAAGGTTCAGCTTGTGCAAGACCGTGGATTGAAGAGAACGTGCAAACACCGAGCGAAAGGAGCGGAAACTACATTTTAGGTTGTGCACGCTCGGGCATTAGAAGGTGCCCGCTCGGGTAATTGATGCCATGACAACCCCGTAGCTTTACACGACTCGGGTGCTCAAGGAACATGGTCGGGCATGTGTGCCCGATCGGGTGGCAAAGGAGTGCCCGCTCGGGTTAATGGTCATCAAGATGTGCCGAAGGTTTGCACGACTCGGGCTTAAGAAGGACACGTTCGGGCATGAGTGCCCGATCGGGTGAAAATGGATGTACACGGTCGGGTACAAGACTTGCACGAGCGGATCTATTTAAAGGGGATTCGAACCCAATTGAGAGGGGGGGACTCAAGGACAATTCAGTGCCATTAGAGACACACTTGGAAGGATCGAGAAGGACGGATCTACGGATCCGAAGCATGGAGGATCTATTGAAGACATTGGTCGATGAATAGGGAGCATTCTCTTTCTCTTTCTATGTCGAATTTAGATTTCTTTTGTGTTTCGTTTCCTGAGTTCATGTTCAAGTAGATCTATTGCCATAGGTTAGAGAGTATTGCCAACATGTAATGAAGTCTTGTGCTTAATGAATGGTGGATCTTAATGCTTTCATACTTGTACGCCACTCGTTATGAATGAATTCGGTATTTTATCATGTTTTCAGATCTTATGGTTGTTCTTAATGCTTTCATTACCTGTACGCCACTTGAATGAATGATGTTAGGAGTCTAATAAACCAACGCCAGGGCATTAGACTTCGGAACTTAGCCATGATTTAGGGTTTAGCCGGTTTAGAATCTACGCCAGGTCAATCGGTTAAATCTAGGGATTAGGATAGCGGTCGTAATGCGTCTATCCATGTAAGATGCGCAATGGATACATTGGTATATGCATGCTAGATAGTGGACAAGTCTACGCCAGTCAGTTCCTATAGGAGAGCTTGAATTCCCTGAACTCATGATAGTATCTAAGACCAATTATCTCGTTAGAACTTCGAAACATCGTTGTGCAACTCTTGATACCTATGGTGATTTGTCGCCGAGTCATTCCCATCTTAGGTTTAGTTTGCATTTGCATTTGCATTTCATTCACCATTAGATTCATCACGTCTTATTCATTAGTCTAATAGCTTATAAGTCGCATCAATTCCTTGTGCTCGACCCTAGTTGCTACACGATCCGTATCCTTGCGGAAGCGTTAGTCTAGGTAATTTATTACTTGAGTCTGCGCACATCAGCTGTAAATCCCTATGGAAGTGGTTAGGGACATACCTCTTACGCATCATATATTTTTGCTCTCTCCACGTCGTGATTTGGTCGTATTGCGCTCTATGACGTTCAGCAACTTCGCGGTCCCACCAGACCAATGCGTTGTCCGTAAACTGTGCTGTCGTGTACTGCACCTTCTTACGCTCTAAATATTCGTAGCAGTCGAATATGTTCTCCATGCGTCGTTCCCATTCGAGATATGCTTCGGGGTCTACCTTTCCTGCAAAACAAGGCGGTTTTAGTTTTAAATCTGTATGTGTTTGGCGTTGCGGTCTTACCTCGTGGAAACCCTCATTATGGTTTCGTGGTGTCCTACGCCTCGGTGGGGCGTACCCTAGCTCGTCTTCTGAGCTATATTCGGTCTCCATACGTCGTGGTTGTTCTCTGAGGTTTGGTGCACGTCTCGGCCTTAGGTGTTTGTTCGGGGGATCTTCTGCGTGTTCCCATGGTGCGACGAAGCGCTCGGCTTGTGGTCGTCTCGGGGCTTCTTCTAAGCACAAAAGGCGTGAATTCATATCTTGCATGGTCTGTAGTATCTCTGCAAGTGTGCTGTTTTGTACATCTCCGGTTTCGGTCATGGTTTCTTGCACAGGAAGTAGAGACGTTAACCGCACCGAGATAGAGTAATTTAAATTGGTAAGGTGCAATCGATTTCTGTAAACCGATTTCTCGGTTTTTATCAAACTTCCTAACGAGAACAAGTTTCCCAAACACAAAGGAGACAATTCAGAAAATTTCCTAAGCATAGATTATTTTGTTTCCGAAACAGACTAACTTGCCAAATGAATTTGAATTATTGTCTAAACCGACTAATACTCTTTCCTAAACAGAAAATATTTGCCTAGTTAAAAACGCTTTAGGTAGATAATTTCAAACGGTTCTAACTTGCCAAATGAGTTTGAACTATTGCCTAAACCGACTAATACTCTTTCCTAAACAGAAAATACTTGCCTAGTTTAAAAAAACGCTTTAGGGAAATAATTTCAAACGGTTTGCCTTTCCTGGGTTCTCAGTGACACAAAGGAAACAAACGTTTTTGGAATTGAAAATCTGCAACAAAACAAACGTTAGATAAAATTTCGTATTTGATTTTTGACATAAGAACGAAAACTAAGAGATAACAATAATATTTTGTGTTCGTCGAAGTCGGCTCTTGTCCTCCTTCAACCAACGTTTTTTTTCTCGTGAATCCTGCAATACCAGCAAACGAAATCAAAACAACAAAATCGAATTGAAACAGATAGGTTAGCGGATACGCTTGTGGCCGAGGACCGGGCTCTGATACCGAAAACCGATACAAGCACCGAGGCTTTAGCTGCAAGTATGGTCTGCGTTGAGTCGGTAGAAGGCCTAGGGGGCACTCTCTAGCCGAAACTCGATGATGGTGAGGGCAGACTAAGGGGAACAGGCCAAAGGGGGCGCTCGTTCGGTCCTTCAAAGTGATGATTGATAACACGTAATCCGTTGTAGTTTTTATATCATTCTTGGGTCTAGTTTTGAGTAGTTTACTTAGATTTCATTCATTTATCGAGTTTATTCGAGGATTTCATCTACATTTCGTGTTTTGCATAGGAAACGAAGACATGAGGAGAAACACGAGAGATGATGGCAATTTAACCCCGAAAACGTAGTTGAGTGACAAGGTTCAACTTGTGCAAGGCCATAGATTGAAGTGAACATTCAAACACCGGGCGAAAGGAGCGGAAACAATATCTTAGGGCATGCACGCTCGGGCATTGGAAGTGTGCCCGCTCGGGTAATTGATGCCAAGACAACCCCGTAACTTTGCATGACTCGGGTGCTCAAGGAACATGTTCGGGCATGTGTGCCCGCTCGGGTGGAATTGGAGTGCCCACTCGGGTTAATTGTCACCAAAAACCCCCGTAGGTTTACACGACTCGGGCTTCAAATTGTGCAAGGCCATAGATTGAAGTGAACATTCAAACACCGGGCGAAAGGAGCGGAAACAACATTTTAGGGGCTCGGGCTGATTGTCACTAAACACCCCCGTAGGTTTACACGACTCGGGCTAGATGAGACACACACTCGGGCATGGGTGCCCGTTCGGGCATAAAAGAGTGCACACGGTCGGGCACAAGGCCTGCACGAGCGGGTAGGAGCTGTGCCCGCTCGGGCCCTTGTTTATCTCAACTATCTCCTAAGATTTAGAATGGCCAAACTAAGAGATATTGATAACACGTAATCCGTTGTAGTTTTTATATCATTCTTAGGTCTAGTTTTGAGTAGATTACTTAGATTTCATTCATTTATCGAGTTTATTCAAGGACTTTATCTACATTTCGTGTTTTGTAAAGGAAACGAAGACATGAGGAGAAACACGAGAGATGATGGCAATTTAACCTCGAAAACGTAGTTGAGTGACAAGGTTCAAATTGTGCAAGGCCATAGATTGAAGTGAACATTCAAACACCGGGCGAAAGGAGCGGAAACAACATTTTAGGGCATGCACGCTCGGGCATTGGAAGTGTGCCCGCTCGGGTAATTGATGCCAAGACAACCCCGTAGCTTTGCACGACTCGGGTTCAGGAATCACACGATCGGGCATGTGTGCCCGCTCGGGTGGAATTGGAGTGCCCGCTTGGGCTAATTGTCACCAAACACCCCCGTAGGTTCATCCTACTCGGGCTGAGCAACTGCACGCTCGGGCATGAGTGCCCGTTCGGGCTAAAGTGGGTGTACACGGTCGGGCACAAGGCCTGCACGAGCGGGTAGAAGCTGTGCCCGATCGGGTCCTTGTTTATCTCAACTAACTCCTAAGATTTAGAATGGCCAAACTAAGAGAGATCTAATCTAAATAAAGGAGTTTTCAAACCAGAAGATGGAAGGACATTAGGGGACGACTCGGGGACGATTCAGAGACATAGAAGACACACTTGGAAGGATCGAGAAGGACGGAACGAGGGATCCGAAGCATGGAGGATCTATTGAAGACATCGGTTGATGAATAGGGAGCATTCTTATTCTCTTTCTATGTTGAATTTAGATTTCTTTTGTGTTTCGTTTCTTGTGTTCATGTCCAAGTAGATCTATTGCCATAGGTTAGAGAGTATGTCCAACATGTAATGAAGTCTTGTCCTTAATGAATGGTGAATCTTAATGCTTTCATACTTGTACGCCACTCGATATGAATGAATTTGGTATTTGATCATGTTTTCAGATTGATTGGTTGATCTTAATGCTTCAATACTTGTACGCCACTTGATTGATGATATAGAAGTCTAATAAATCCGGAGCTTAATCGAATTTTGTGTTGTTTCTTTTGCGAGGTAACATGTATAGCATGAACTCTATATATATGCCGAAATAGCTAGAGTAAAAAATCGGATTGACGAACTTCATCATATGCTGTCTAACTCATACCGTCCACATTACTCGGAGCAATCATGGGAACAAGACGTTTGGGGGTATGAAGAAGAGATCTACGAGAGTTACAATCAGCCTTTCGGGAATACATACAATCATGGATGGAGCGATCACGCGAATTTCCCGTATAGGAATACTGATGGTATGCTGAATGCACAACGTTCATTGGGGAATTTCCAACCACGTGCATCGCAATCACAGCCAAACCAATATGATGCAACCCCCGATTTCAATGCCTGGATTGATCGTATCATCCAAATCCAAGAGATTCAAGCTAATACGATTACATGTGCATGGACGCCGCCCCAAACTCAGAACTATCAGCCATGTGCATCTCAGTCTCAGTCAAACCAATCTGAAGCAACCCCCGATTTCAACGCCATGGTCACTCATCTCCTCCAACAAAGTCAGGATAACCTGGTGAGGGGTCGAGAGATCATCAAGAAAACCGAGAAGCAACTAGAGAGCTCTCAAATTTCTATTAGACAATTCGAGATACAAGTTGCACGACTTGCACAAAGGGCATTACAACCACAAGAGGTTCTATCGGGAAGTTTAGAAACAGATCCTTTAACTGAAACGGCTGTCAACGAGTTTAAGGAGAAGCTTGAGGAGGAAGAGGAGCCAAAGTATGTAAAACCGGAACCAAGACCACCTCCTTTGCCATTCCCGCAGCGTCAACGCATGAAGAAAGTAGATCAGCCAAGTCCCTCAATAAGTGAAAAAGGAGATGAATCTAACATGGGAGCGGATAAGGCTATGGACATTGATAAGCATATGATGAAACCCGAGATGGAAGAAGAGTTCAGCTTAGTGGACACACTTGAGCAACCATGCGTTATCGATTTTGTGTTCCCCGACGGCATCTTTGAGAATTTAGCCGAGGAAGTTTGTGACGAATTTCAGAATACGGATTCCCTAGATATAAATCTCTTAGCAGCTGGAGAAGAATCATACAAGGTACCAAACGAGCTGCTTGATAATGAAAAGAAAGAGGAATCTACCGAGAGAGACTTCCACGCAACACGAGCTATATGCGGTTCAATTCAGTACATGAACGATCCCGAAATGCCGCAAAGCTACACCCAACGTCCAGCACACAATTGGGACGTTGACAAGATGCCCAAGGTGAAGATGAAGCCTTCACCACAAAGGCATACACACCAAAAATTTTAGGAGACGCTGGAGGAAACAAGCGATGAATGCCTAACCGGTTTCATGGAGTACACAACCGGACTTATGGACAGCTCGACCAGAATTTTTGGACAGCACGATCTAGCCCCTAAACTAAAAAACATCATGATCAAACTTAGGGAAGACATGACTGATCGTGCAAGGAACTCCACTAATCCGCTTTCCACGCCTTATCGAACACACTATGCACGCGAGACGCTACGAACGCGACGACGTCGAGGACATCCACCTGATGGGTAGTGATAACACTGAAAGTGTATCATTATTAGGATAGGTTTTTACATCATTTTCGCATGATTCTTACATCGTCTACATACTTATCCGATTCTATTTTGAGCTTCACACACCCGTTTTGTTGGTTTTCAGGTTTATAGGCGACAAGGCCTAAATGAGATCAAAATGAAGGATTCCTGTCAAAAACCACAAGATTTGAAGGAAAATCTACTCAGAGCCGAGACCGAGCTCCAGAACCCAAAGGAACACCCGAGCAACGAGCAGAAAAGAGGAGTATCAAGATCACAAGGGTGCCCGACCGGGCGCCCGACCGGTTCTCCACCCGCTCGGGTAAAGTCTACGGGGTTTGTCCATGCAAGAATACACGACCGGGCACATGAACAAGGAGATCGGGATCGGGTTACCCGATCGGGCGTGTTCTGACTACCCGCTCGGGCATTCAGCCATCCATTCTGCCCCGTAAGTTTACGCGACTCGGGCTCCTCAACCACACGATCGGGTGAC
>CM071860.1:17024954-17040365 GCA_036759665.1 Gynandropsis gynandra
CTAATCCTAAGTCTAATCATGTCGCTCTAAATGTACATCCGTATTGTATCACAAAATGTAAGAATACCCCCAGACCTGAACTTAACACAGTCCCGGTGTTCTAGACCTATAAGGGACCTCTACATGATAAAAATTCGAGAAAGCATAAAAAGGTGATGAATGCACCTGGTGTGCGTGTGTCTTTCTCGAACCGTGATACGTCTGGAAGTAGTGACTATTGCGCTCTAATGCATTTGATAATGTGAAAGACCTGTGATACAACCATGCAATGCAAAAGAGTAGAACAAAGAGCACTAAATACGTAAGTCTCAATGAGCGTACACGATAGCTAAACTAAAAACAATAAAATGATAAAAAGAGGTCCATAAAGAAAAAAAAAGAAAAAGAAAAAGAAAAAGGAAAAGATGATCTCTTCCCCAGGTGGGAAGTAGAATGCCTCCAGCTCGTACGGGATATGAGGACGGTATGAGATGGCTCCAGTGTGGTAGTCCTGCGGGATCAGAATGTAGGGCTCCTGGTAGTGCGTCATGCTGAGCTGCTGAAATCGCCGGACGAACTCAGTGAGGTAGTAGGTATGCTGGATAGATTGCTCCTGGAATTGTTGCTACTCTGCATACCTCGAAGCCTCTAGGTCGTACCTCTGCTCTTCCATGAACGATTGGTACCCCGTTTCCTCCGCTACGTACCTGAGGGCGTCGGAGACTCCTTCCATCGAAGGGAAGTCAGAGCGGTTGTGAGGGTACTCTGGACGCGCACGTGAATGTGTGGCGCGTCGGCTGCGCTGCCTCGAGATAGACGGTCTAGGTGCGGCGGTGGGAGGTGGATCCATCTCTGTTACCCTCGGGCCGATGTGCCCGATGGTCGGATCAATCCTGAATCGGGATCCGTCCTCGTCCAAGCTCGGTACCTCAATCTCGCTGATGTCGACTTCCAAATTCCGACCGTGCTCGTCTTTGTAGAACCAAATGATGTTGTACCTCTCCAATGTGATTGCTCTTCGGTTGCGCAGATTCTGGAGGTTCAACTCTGGTTCCTCGTCTATCTTGTCCTCGGTCAGGATCCCAAGGTTGATCCCGACCCTCCGTGCGATCATAGTGACAATGCCACCGCACATGATCTTCGTATCCGTGCAAACCTTCTCGGTGGATATGTTGAGGAAATGCCCAATGATCAGTGATGCCAAGTCGACGGTCGTGACGTCCAACTCATCGTCCGCAATATTCGTCTGCACCACCCGCCTTAGGTAGCCCAACTCGGTATGGTTGACACCACCTTGTGCTCCCTTTCCTAGTTTGGAACAAAATAGGAAGTAGAGAAAATACCTCAAGGCGGGGTGGCGGATGTGGCTCGCCTTCGATCTCGTCGAGTACTCGCCATATGCTATCTGAGCCCAAAATTCTGCTTGACGGTTCCGGTTGATCTCGGGTAGCTTCGCATATAGGCTGTGCGGAACGTCAAGTATCATGGCGAACTATCGCGCGGTGTGCCGGTAGCTCTGCCCCAGCAGGCGGAACTCCATAAAAGTCTTCTCTCGGTCTCCGGACTCAGCGAAGAAGGCGGTGAAAGTTGCAAAGAACTCCGCTGTGAGTTTGCGGTAGGTGTACTCCTTTGCTGTCCGCAATCCCGTCCACCCCAAGGTGTGAAAGATGAGATCAATGTGCTCCCTGATGCGGAGAGCACTCATCGCCTCGGAGGATAAGAAGCGGGATGGGAAGATCCGCGACTGAAGTTCGGCGAACCTTGACTTATGGCGGGGTAAGAAGGACATCGTCCTGTAGTTGTACTGCTAGTGAGAGGCGGTGATCGGCATGTACGGCGTCAGCTCCGTAATCATATCCGACCTCGTTGGCCATCCTTGCTCTGGGTCGTGTGCGTCAGATCGACGTTTCTTTGAGCTCTGGGAAGTTTTAGAGGCCATCTGCAAAAAAATCGGGAGATAAAAATCAATATGTAACTCGGTTTGCAAAGTGCCCGATCGGGTACCGGTGTGTCGCCCGATCGGGTGCTTGATGTCGAAATACCCCGTGAGTCGTGCCCGACTCTGTGCTGCCCGATCGGGTGCTAGCCTTGCCCGATCGGGTGGGATCGCGAATTCGCGATCTGCAGTTCGCGTATTGCGATTAATCCGACTAAAATTACTCTAAAGCTTCCTAATCAGACCTAGATCTAACCCATACCAGTCATAATCTCAACAAAGTTCATGATTTTACCTGGATTTTGCGATTAGAATGAGGGGGTTTTCAGATTTTTGGAGAGAAAAGAAGGAGAAGTTTTCCCGAGTAACCGAGCTCCAATCTTTGACGGTGAAACGACGGCAATACCCAGCGGTTCCGGCGACTAGATTCCGGTGTGAGAGGGTCGCAGATGAGATAGCACGATCGGGTATTGAGTTTGTGAAGTGAGTGGCCGCTCGGGTTACTCGAGTTTTTAACCTACCGTGTAAAAGTACCACTGCCCGATCGGGCACGCTGATGACGCCCGATCGGGTGCTCCCGATTTGACCTACCCGGTTGGGTCTTGTGCAAGGCTGCACGACCGGGTTCTCCTCTTGCCCGATCGGGTATTGCTGCAAACTCGAAAAGATTAGACGAGGAAAACAATACGCAGCAATAACCGATAGATCTCTAAGTTCCTAAATCGTAGAAAATTGTCCGAAACTAAAAATGAAAAAATGAGTCCGAAAATACGAAAATCAAAATCAACTAAAGGATATGCTCGGGTTGCCTCTCGAGAAGCGCTTGTTTAGTATCTTCAGTGTTCCATGCTGGATAAGAATGTACGTGTGCCACTAAAGATGTCGGAGATGGTGCGCGTGACCTTGGAAACGTTCCCCGCGTTGAAGTATCGCTTGAAACGTGCGGCTTCTGATTCTCCATAGGTACCCGATCGGGTGGCAGTGTCTACCGGGTCGGGTCGCCTGTTGCGCAATTTACCCCCGTGTGGTGTACACGAGTCGGCGATCAGGTCGCCCGTGCGGGTTGTTATCCATAGTATCAGCCCGATCGGGTCCATGCAACCACCCGGTCGGGTGATCAATCTGAGGAATTCCCCCCGTAGGTATTGCCCGAGTCGGGCGCTGAGGTTGCGCGACCGGGACGCCTAAAAATCGGTCTGCCCGATCGGGTGCAGTGTGCTGCCCGGTCGGGTGGGTTCCTTGCCGAATGAAATTCGGCTTCTCCTCGATGCACGTAAATACATCCGATCTTACATGTGACTAATATTGTACCTCTGTGCACTGGGACAACGGTATGTCCTTCGGAAGAGTGTCTCCATATGCGTGTCTAGTCTCCTCCGTTGATGCATTATTCGTGGTGACGTTCATTGCGGGTTCGGTCATGAAGAGCTTATTCAACGCCTCGTCGAGTTTGAACTCGATAGACTCATCCCCGAACTTCATCACCAATCTTCCTTCTGCACAGTAGATGACCATCTTTGTTGTGTTGAGGAACGGTCGTCCCAATATGATGGGGATCTTCGGATTTATCTCCATATCCACCACAACAAAGTCCGTGGGGAACCAAAATTCCCCCACTTAGACTGCAACATTCGTTAAAACACCCACTGGACTACGGACGGATTGATCAGCCAATGTGATTTGCATCCTCGTGGGTTGAAGATCTCCTACCCTATTGAGCTTTTCAACGAGAGATAATGGTAGCAAGCTCACACTCGCTCCGATATCAATTAGCGCATGCTCAATTTCATAATCGGAGATCTTACATGGTATGACGAAGTTACCTGGATCGGGCATCTTCTCGACCGTGGTAGGAGGTTGAATAAGAGAGTTTGTGACCATTACCATCTCATTGTCCATGGTCCTCTTCCTCGTGATGATGTCTTTGAGGAACTTTACATAAGAAGGAATTTTCGTGAGAGCCTCATAGAAGGGAATCGTGACTTGTAGCTTCCTCAAGAGGTCTACGAATTGGGAGAATTGAGTCTCGTCACTTTGCTTCTTTTGGATTTGACGTTGTGGAAAGGGCAATGGCGGAACTCCTCGGGGGAGGTGCTACGTAGGATAGCTCCTTCTCCTCTCCCTCGGTTGCCTTCTCTTCCTTGGCTGGAGCGATTGGTTGTTCGATGTCATTACTTTTAGGCTCATCTCTCACAGCCCTGGGTGGCATTGGTTGCCCCACCATGTTCCCGCTCCTTAGAAAAATGGCATTCACTTGCTCGCGGGGGTTCGCTTCGGGCTTCCCGGGAAGCTGTCCGGGTTGTCGATTTGAACCTTGGGCCAATTGTGCCACTTGCGTCTCTAGAAGCGAGGTTAGGGTGGCTCTTGATGTAGCCTTGTTGGTAGCCCCGATTGGAGACATAATTCACTTCTTCCATCCCTTGGCCTACGGATGAGTCATGTCGATCCACATGAAGTCCAGCAATCATCCGATGAATCTCGCCAACTTGTTGTTTCAAATCCGTTAACTTCGGGTTTGCGATACCAAGCTCATTTACTGCAGCCTTTGATGGGTAGTTGCGATTGTACTCCCCCACCTTCTTGCCTCCTTCCCTAGCCATGCTCTCAATTAGGTTTTCGAGCTGATCAAACGTGAGGTTGCTTAGGAAACCACCACCCGCTGCCACGATCATGAATCGGGTGGTCTCTTGGAGTCCTTGGATGAAATTCGTGATAAGATATTTCTTATCCATCGCGTGGTGTGGGCATATTCGCTGGTAGTCTTTGAATCGCTCCCATGCATCGTGTAACGTCTCGCATCTTTCTTGAAGGAAAGAATTGATGCGACTCTTGGCGAGAAGCGTACTGTGATCCGGGAAGAATTGCTGCATGAACCTTTGTTCCATATCATCCCATGACGTGATTGATGCAGCCAGCAAGTTGAAGAGCCAACGTTACGCCGCATCTTTGAGTGAGAATGGAAACGCCATCAAATAAAAATCCTCCCAAGTGACTCCCGTTCCAACCTTAGTAGTGCTACATAGCATCTTGAAGTCCGTAAGGTGGGAGTTCGGATCTTTGTTCTCCATTCCACAAAAGGCCGAATTGTTGAGCATCTGAATAAAAGCCGGTTAGAGCTCAACTTTGGTATCGATCGTGCCGGCCATGCACCAAAGTAACTGCGTATGCTTAGGAGCGGTGTATGCTCCATAAGTCTCGTCGGCAGCAGCCATATCGGGAATACTCGCATTTTCTCCGCTGCTAGCACTATACGTATCTTCCTCCTCAGAGGCGTGTTGCTCGTGGTAGCTCGTTCTTTCTACCTCGGATTCGGAATCAACTATTCCGATCCTTCTTTTCTTGCGCAGGTTTCTTAGTGTGCGTTCAACTTCTAGATCATAGATGAGAAGTTTCTGAGTAGAGCTTCTCATACAACTCTCTTGCACAACAAGAAATAAAACACCTAGCGTAAATCTGCGGTAGATAAGAAAAGACTCGATAAAAGGAAAAAACAAAAAAACAATAAAAAACAAACAAACAAACAAAGAAAGACTCCGGAAAGGACTAGATCTTAATCTAGCTAAATCCTAGTCTAGGCCGTTATTAGTCCCCGGAAACGGCGCCAAAAACTTGGTGTGGTGTAAACACGAGTTATAAATATTCCTAGACCACTTCACCGCAAGTATACGGATCGTGTAGTACCAGGGCCGATCTCTAGAGACTAAAGGAGCTAAACTAAGAATAAAAGTAAACTAAGATGGAAAAGAGATAGAAAGGGATGTGATCCTAAATTTCTAAACTAACCTAAGTGGTGACAACAAAACTAGGTTGGGGATAAAGTCAGATATGGTAAACACTACGGGTGTATGGGATACCGGGATACGTGCAACTCTACCTTCCAGTAGTGATTAACCCCTACCATGGCAACATTACGTGCGCAATCATTATCCCTAAGATGACTAACCGACCAGTCAGATTCTCATTAGCCAAACTTAATCTACAACTTAACAAGTCCGGATTTATCCTTTAACCTTCAAGCAAAGTCTGAAATCCTATGTCGCTGAGCGGTCAGCACTAGCGTAGGAATGATAATGCTAAGTGTAGAACCGTAAATCAAGAATAAATTAATAAAACTAAGCATTAACGCAAGTCATTGTTCATACAATACAAATATGATATCCTTACCCGCAGTAGGGACTCTACTCACTCATGGAGAAAATAGAAAACAAAGATAACATAATCCTATACATGATGTACTCTAAGGAATTCGATGCCTCGACCTTCCCTATCGTGTTACTGGTGCAAGGATTGATGCTTCTCTTCTTCTCCGATGCCTCCTGAGCCTTCCCATATGTTTTTCCAGCCTTTCCTTGCACTGTTCATCGCCCCCTTTGCCCTAGATCTATTTTGTTCCTTAAATCCGCTCGTTTGAAAGTTAGATCTAGGTTGTTGCGGATTACACGGCCCGCTCGGGCACAGCCAACCGGGCACTCTTGTATCCTTGTAATTTCTCTTTTCCGCTCTTTGCTCGGGTGTTCCTTTGGGTTCTGGAGCTCTGAGTAGATATGTCTTCTATTCATGTGGTTTTGATCAGAAATTCTTCATATTGAGCTCATTTAGGCCTTGTCGCCTAAAAACCTGAAAACCAACAAAACGGGTGTATGAACCACATAATCATATCGGAAATGTACGTCTTTATACAAGATACATGCGAAAATTGTGCTAAAATCTATCCTAATATTGATACACTTTCAGTGTTATCAAACTCCCCCAGACCTAGACCTTTGTTTGTCCTCAAACAAAACCAAAGTCTAGCATAAGAAGAATCTAATAACGATGGACACTAGCTCAAAAGTTTCGAAGGGTTAGTCATTTTGCAAATCAACGCGTCACATGGATAAAAGCCTAAGCATACCGAGTATAGCCTTATGTCTACCGAAAGTACTGAGCCATGAAATCCTTCCTAAAATCTAAGTCTACTTCACAACCCTAGATAACGTCCAAGCGATCTCCATACCGATTTCTCTAAGCTTTTGATATCATTTGAATCTTTTCTGCTCGTTCTTATGCAAATTTTTTTCTTTTCGGTACTTAGATCCACACTTTGTTCCTAGGACGTCGAAGTCGAAGAGGGTTGGCTTTCTACTTAGCCCCAGGCTGCCTATGGCACACTCATAAGGTTGCATGACCTTAGAGGATTGAAGAGGTGCGTTATTGATTTTTTTTTCTTTTCTTGATTACGCAACACTCTAACCCTTAGGACGTAGAATAGCGCCTCTACCCACCACTTAGACCCGAACCATCGAATATCGATGTACTCATGTCAATCTTAACTCGGAATAGCGAAAAACTTATCCTAGATGACAGTGGAGTATAAGCGTGTGGGATCTAATTCTTGAACGCTAAACATATCAACAAAGCTAAGCTAGACGGTATCAATCATAGCTACTCGACTAAACGGTATCTAAAAGGGCTTCTAAGCAAACCTAAACTATTATCCACGATTCAACAAGGTAGCAAAAATATGACTAAATTCGAAACAATTTTCGCTAGATCCAATTTATTTCTAAATCCTAATCCTAATCTAATCATGCCGCTCTGAATGTGCATCTGAATATCAATGAATGTAAGAAACTCCCCCCAGACCTGAACTGAACATAGTCCCGGTGTTCTAGACCTATAAGGGACCTCTACATGATAAAAATTCGAGAAAGCATAAAAAAAGGTGACGAATACACCTGGTGTGTGCGTGTGTCTTTCTCGTGTGTGGCTTTCTCGAACCGTGATATGTCTGGATGTAGTGACACTTGCGCTCTAATGCATTTGATAATGTGAAAGACCTGTGATACAACCATGCAATGCAAAAGAGTAGAACAAAGAGCACTAAATAAGTCTGAAAAGCGTACAATAAAAAGAGGAAAGGTCCATAAAGATAAAAAAGAAAAAGAAATAGGAAAAAGGAAAAGATGATCTAATCCTCATCCGCTCCATCGCGGGTAGTCGGTAGGTCCGCTGGCTCTGCCGATGCTCCTTCCCCAGGTGGGAAGTAGAATGCCTCCAGCTCGTACGGGATATGAGGACGGTATGAGATGGCTCCAGTGAGGTAGTCCTGCGGGATCAGAATGTAGGGCTCCTGGTAGTGCGTCATGCTGAGCTGCTGAAATCGCCGGACGGACTCAGTGAGGTAGTAGGTATGCTGGATAGATCTTGGCTCTGAGTAGATATGTCTTCAATTCATGTGGTTTTGATCAGGAATCCATCATTTTAAGCTCATTTAGGCCTTGTCGCCTAAAAACCTGAAAACCAACAAAACGGGTGTGTGAACCGTATAATCATATCGAAAATGTACGTCTCTATATAAGATACATGCGAAAATGGTACTAAAATCTATCCTAATATTGATACACTTTCAGTGTTATCACCAATGGATGACCGTTGGAACATTAGAAGGTAAATTGACGCCATGTGTTGACGCTTGATGCCACGTGTTGACGCCATGTGTTCATTTCCAACGGATGTCCGTTGGAAAAGTGTAATGATGATTGCAGAAATTGCAGCTTTCCCAACCGTTTTTTCAGGATTCCAACGGCCATCTGTTGGAAATTCCAACGGATGACCGTTGGAAGGGCAGACGAGCCGCCTTTTTGCCGTCCGTCGCCTCGGGAATGCGAAACATCGCGTAAATTTAATTCTTCCGTTGCGATGACGTATTTTCCAACGGTCATCCGTTGGAATATCCAACGGATGGCCGTTGGAAATTCCGATATATATACTGCGACAGAACTGTTCTTATTTCAACACCAAAACACAAATCCAGAATTCAAAGCATTACAAAACCTTAGAAAAAATGAGGCCTAAACGATTTATAGGATCAGGGGGAATGTTGGCTGGTTCTGCGGGAGTGCCTCCCTCGCCGCCACCACCACCATATTGTCCTCCGTCTCCAGTATTGGCACCACCGACATTTGTTGACGAGGACGATATGGTAGACATCGATGCATTGATCGATGATTTTGATGGGCGTCCAACCCTTCCGATCATCGATCCTGAACGTTCTCCTGGAACGTTATGGTAAATTGTATATAATTGTATTTAATTTTATTTAAATTTCGTAAATATTATCTAACTTTTTATTTTGATATGCAGGTTTGATGAGGATGATGTGTTAAAACACACCAACAATAACATCATCCAAGGGTCGTTACAGGACGATCTCTACTACTCCTGGCAAGTGACGCCAGAACTTGTGCGCCAGTGATGGTGGCGCACTTTTATTGTAAGTGTTTTAATTATATTTCATTTTATAATTATTAATATATTTGAAAACTAATAATTGTATAACTTTGTTTGCAGCGTTCATACAGATGGGTCGAACTCATACGTTGCGCATCTACACAGCATGGATGCGCGACATGCAGGTTCGATTGCGCCTAATGATGAACGGTGCAAAGCGCAACTACTACGCCAACAACAGCAAACCGTGATGGGCAACCGAAGCGATGTTCAACAAAATGATTGAGCACTAGGAGTTCGCGGCATTCAAGGCCAAGAGCGAGAAGGCCAAACAAAATCGCTACGGTGAGAGGGTTCCCGGAGATGTTCCGCATCGCCATACTTCGGGATCAAAATCCTTCAAGAAGTGAAAAAAAAAATTGGTAAAGTTTTAATTATTTAGATTTTTTGTTTAGTTAAATATTTATCTAACAAAATTTCTTTTATATTGTAGATGCAACGTATGGGAAGAGAACCGACTCTTCTTGAAGTGGTAATAGAAACCCACGCAAAGAAGAAGTCGGTTGTCGGGGAAGAGGCTACCGAACCGGAACTCATCGATCCTCGAGCGGCCCGAACTGTGAGATCTGTGATGGAGAAGATCACACAGCAATCTCAAGCTTGCGGTTCAAGCCCCGACGACCTCAGTCCTTTACAAAAGGACCAAATTTATTTAGAGGTAAAAGATTATTATTTTATTTGCAAATTATTAATCAATAATTTGTTAAAATCTAACACTACTCTTATTTGTCTTGTAGTTGGTGAGACCGTATTAGGGACGTGTATACGGTCTTGGAGCGCTTCAAAAGGATATAATCGAGGACGTCACGATGGTATCTCCTGTGGTGCAAGAGAGTTTTTCGCAACAACAGCGGATCGAAGATCTCGAAACACAACTTTGAGAAACTCGAGCCCAAGTGGCGCGACAAACATCTCAAATACAACAATTGGAGAGCGTCATTGAGTTGATGTCCGGCCAGGTGAGGGGATCAACACCGCAGCAAGAACCGGGGCTCGATTCGGATGAAACTCTGTCTAGAGGTGGTGGTGATGGCGGAGATGATATGGACGCAATCGATCTGAACGATTTGTAATAGGAAATAGTTTTAATTTTTATGTTTTGTAATATAATTTTAATATTTTTATTAAAAACTCTTTAGTTTTAAAAATATTTATATTTTTTATTTTTTTTTTCAAACTTTCCAACGGGCATCCGTTGGAAAATAATTCCCGCCAATTTGCAACGGGCATCCGTTGGCAGTGCTAACGGGCATCCGTTGGAATGCATTTCCCGCCAAATCTTTCCCACCAGTTTGCAACGGGCGTCCGTTGCTATTTCCCGCCACATGGCAACGGATGTCCGTTGCAAAAATGAATTTCCCCGCCTAATTTGCAACGAACGGCCGTTGCCTTCCAATTTTTCCAACAGAAAAAATCTGTTGCCATGCCGTTGCAATTTTGTAACGGATAATATCCGTTGAAATTCCATCGCGAATTGCAACGGATCCTCATTTGCAACGAACTTTTCGCAACGGCCGGGAGTCCGTTGGCGTCCGTTGGAAACGGCTGTTTGCAACTAATTTTTGGCACTTTCCAACGGATATGTCCGTTGAAAAGTGCCAATTTTTTTGTAGTGATTAGAGTATAGAGAAGGCATATGAGCTGATCGATAACCTTGCCATGAACCACACTATGTGGTCCATGCCGAGGGGTATGCCGAACAGGACAAAGGGTTTTTACGAGGTGAACTATGAGAAAGCAATGGGGAATGCAAATGTCATGTACTGTGTAAACTGCAGGGATACGGAGCATGTAGCGTATCAATGCACAGTGCCAGAGGGTATGGAGCAAATGATTTATGCCCAAAAGTAGGGAAATATGTAATTCGGGAACACCTACAACCCGAACTAGAGGAACCACCCGAACTTCTCTTACCTATGACTCACCCGTTAAGTTCTCTGGTTTTCAGAAGAAGCCACAAAGTTTGCAACCGTACCAACATGGTACTCAACAATTCTAGCAAGCTCCTCAGGCTCCTTCATCAAGCCTTGACGCAGTAATGCTTGAGTTCATCAAGGAGCAAAGGCAGCAACAATTGAGTCAAGCCAAGTTCAATGCAGATATGGGGCAACGATTAATGAGCTCAAAACTCAGATGGAATCCGTGAGCACGCATGTGAAGATGCTAGGGAATTCCATAGTGCAACAGGCTGCCTCATCCTCTCGAAATCTCAGAAAACTCTTGGGAAGCCTGATCTCAACTCGAGAGAGCACGTGAATACTATACCTTGCCCAATGGGAATGTGATTGAGAACCCACCCCCAAAGAGAAAGAGAATGGTGTAGGAAAATCTGTAGATAAAGTCAAAGACACCGCAATCATGGAAGGGGCTGAACCGGATCTAGAAAAGCCATAGATTGCTCCACCGGCTTACAAACCTCTTATATCGTTTCCTCAACGGTTGGTGAGCTGCAAGAATGGAGAGAGATTTGGAAATTTTGTAGAGATCCTCAAGAAGCTCCACATCAACATACCATTCTTGGAAGCCCTCCAAAAAATGCCTATATACGCCAAATTTCTCAAGGATATTCTCTCCAACAAGAGGCACATCGAAGAGATTGAGATAGTAGCACTCACCGAGGAATGCAGCGCCATTCTCCAAAACAAGCTGCCCCCAAATTTGAAGGACCCCGAAAGCTTCTCCATTCCATGCACCATAGGGGACATTGACATTGACAAGGCCCTATGGGATTTAGGAGCAAGCGTGAATCTCATGCCACACTCGGTCTACAAGCGGATGAAATTAGAAGAGCTCAAGCCTACTAGGACATCTCTACAACTCGCAGATCGTTCGGTAAGGTATCCGGTAGGTATTGTTGAAAACATCCCCACCAAACTAGCTAGTTTTTGTATACCCGCAGATTTCTTTGTACTAGACATAGAAGAAGATGCTAGAGTTCCAATTATTTTGGGTAGACCTTTCTTAGCCACTGCAAGTGCCATGATCGACGTACAACAAAGGAATCTCTCTCTCTCTATGTGTCGGAGACGAGAAGATAAAATTCAATTTGTCCAGCTCTATGAACGAACCCTCCTTCAAGGAGTCTTGTTTTAGAGTTGACTTTTTGAAGACTTGGCGAATGACACGCTTGATCAGGTAAGTATCTCTGACCCTCTTGAGAGATGCTTGACACAGGTTTGCAAGGACGTAAGACTCACAGACGAAGAAGTCGAGCTCTACGCATAATTCACGAGTGCCATTAAGGCACTACTGGATGCCCCACACTAAGAGATTTCGCGCGAAACACATGCTGATTTCTCAATGTAGAAGGCACCTAAACTCGAGCTCAAACCTCTCCCTTCTTTTCTTTGGTATGAGTACCTTGGATGCAATGAAAAATACCATGTTATTGTGAATGCTAAATTGTGTGCAGATGAGATGCGAAAGCTACTCGCTTGCCTAAGGAAGCATAGGAGAGTGATCGGATACACCATCAACGACATTATGATGTAAAACCCTTCATTGTGAATACACAGAATTCTCATGGAGGATTGCCATAAACCCTCCATTGAATCTCAAAGAAGGTGAACCCGAATTTGAAAGAGGTAGTGAAAAATGTGATCCTAAAACTTTTGGATGCATGTATCATTTATCCTATCTCCGACAGCGAATGGGTGAGCCTTGTCAATGTTCTGCCAAAAAAGGAGGAATGACACTAGTGTACAACGCAAACAACGAGTTGATTCCGAAAAGGATGGTAACGAGATGGAAGATGTGTATAGACTACCACAAGCTCAACAAAGCTACAAGGAAAGATCACTTTCCTCTCCCATTCATTGACTATATGGTAGAACGCTTAGCGAATCACTCCTACTTTTCTTACCTTAACGGGTACTCCAGTTTCTTCCAGATTCCCATCCACCCTCAAGATCAAGAGAAGATCCTCCCTCATTACTTTCAGCCAGGTGATTTAGTTCTGCTCTTTAACTCTCGTCTTAAACTTTTCCCGGGCAAACTAAGGTCCCGCTGGTCTTGTCCTTTTCAGAAACGAGAGGTATTCCCGCATGGAGCAGTGGAGCTATAGAGCAAGACGAGTGGAACATTCAAAGCTAATGGTCAGACACTAAAGCTCTACCAAGCTGGTCAACTGATCGAAAGTGGAAACTCCATTTCCTTTTCGATCCACCCATCACGAACGCATGAGGCATGGAGACGTCAAGCTTAAGGACATTAAATAAATGCTTTCTTTGAGGCAACCCAGCATTTTATTTTATCAATTTTTTAGCTCTTTAGTTTAGGACTTAGATTTTTTTAAAAACGTGATCACACTTCTCTTACCCTCCATCGGAGCATCACGTCGAGGACGTCGTTCGATTCAAGTCTAGGTGAGCAGCTCACGTCTTTCAGGTGATTTCGTTTACTTTTCTTTTAATTTATATCTTTTATTTTGTAGTTCTTTTAGCGTAGTTTTAGTTTGGTTTGTTTTCTTAAGTCAGAGTCGTCCCAAGCACTTGTCCGGTGCCACATTTTGAGATGAACCCTGAACCTAGGATGCTTAAAAGCTGGCCTTTTCTATGATATCTTGCATGTTTGAGCTTAGGTTTTCCTAAGCGTTAGAGCTTATTAGTCGATTGAAAAGATAAAATGTCGTTGGGAATCCTAGTGTTACTTGTTGGAAGTTTAGACGAGACTGCTAGGCTAGTTTCTTGTTCATTCTCTCTATCCAGATGATTATACTTTGTGTAGATGATGCTTTACTTCTTTTTTATGAGGATAGTTCAATCATATGAAAATGAGCTTGTTTTTGCAGAAAAAAAGCACACACTAACACTCCGCTGTCGATAGAAATAATGCCAAAAAGCATGATCTAAAATCGATATGAGTGCATCAACCTTTATACCTATTTGATGGTTCGAGTCTAAGTGGTTGAATGGAGATCATCTTTCTACTTCCTAAGGGCATGGCACAATAAAAAAGCCATCTACTCCATTTCTCTCTTGAATTAGATGCGAGAGTATACTGTCACAGGTAGTCTGGGTCTAAGTAGAGGTTGGATCCCTTCAAATCCGACGTCAAAGAGACTTAGTGTATTTGCAACGCTGGTTAAAATAAAAAAGAAAAAAAAAGAGAATTTAGAAACAAATAATTTCATAAACGAAACAAGAATCCTCTTTTATTCTATGTTTAGCACTTGTCTGAAGTCTTTTTTAGTTGACAGAGTTGCGGTTTCTTGCTTGATTTGTCTTTAATTTGCTTTCCCGTGGGTAGCCATGGTGAACCTAGGATGAAGACTGAAAAAGTAATAGGCCGAATTTTCTCACAACTTGATCGATTAGGTCCGCCTTGGTGGTGCCTCTAGGAGAAAGGAAAATTATCGTTTTTGTATCTTCCATATGTTTCACGCTAATGTTTGCTTAGGCACAAGCAAACATTCAAATCTAGAGGATTTTGATCATCTCGTTTGCGTACACATTTCTCGCATGATTTTAGAGACATTTGTGATGATACTTGCGATGTTTACGTGTGATATTGTATCCGTTTTACTTTTTTTTTGTGTTCACATGTTCTTGTAGGTTGTGAGGCATATTTGGTTCGTTTTGGAGCTAAAGAACATACACGAGATGAAGTACGAGTGTCGAGGATCAGCTACAACCCACTCGAGCGGATTAAGGCCAAAACACTGCATGGAATACCAGAGCACCGAGCTAAAGGAGCAAAAACACGAAGTTAACAAAGCTCGCTCGTGCTCGTAGAAGCCCTGCTCGGGTTGTACCCATAAGAAGTTTTAGCAAGACACGGGGTGCCTTTTGACATGTGGAAAACACGAGTTATAATTATCCTAGTCCACTTCACCGCAAGTATACGGATCGTGTAGTACCAGGGTCGATCTCTAGGGACTAATTGCAGCTAAACTAAGAACGAAACTAAACTAAGACGAAAGAAGATAGAGTGAGATGTGGTCCTAATTTTCCTAAAACTATCCTAAGGGTGACAACGAAACTAGGTTAAGGATGAGACTAGATATGGTGAACACTACGGGTGTACGGGATACCGGGAATTGCATAGATGAACGACTAAGGATCATAGATCTATAACCTACTCTTGACAACGGGAAATTCATGCTCTACGGTGAGGAGTGATTCTTCCGAGCCTAAACCTCCTAACCATGGATACATGCAACCCTACCTTCCAGCAGCGATTAACATATACCATGGCAGCATTATGACCGCAATCACTATCCCTAA
>CM071860.1:17046888-17067652 GCA_036759665.1 Gynandropsis gynandra
TCCCAGATGTTTTTCCAGTCCTTTCTTGCCATGTTCGTCGCCCCCTTGCTCTAGATCTGATGAGTTCTTTAAATCCGCTCGTTTGAAATTGAGATATAGGTTGTTGCGGATTACGCGGCCCGCTCGGGCACAGGTGTTGCCCGGTCGGGTATAGGCTTGCCCGACAGTGTTGGTTCATGGCGCCCGATCGAGTGGTGATCACCTGATCGCGTGGTCGAGAGGGCCCGAGTCGCGTAAACTCTCGGGGCATATTGGATGGCTAATCGCCCGAGCGGGTGTCTAGTGTGCACCCGATCGGGTAAGGCTACCTGATCTCATTGATCATGTGCCCGGGTCGTGCTAATTGCGTGGTAAACCCCGTAGGTTTTACCCGAGCGGGTGGAGGAATAGTGCCCGACCGGGCACCTTTGTGTCCTTGAAGGAATAGTGCCCGACCGGGCACCCTTGTGTCCTTGATATTTTTCTTTTCCGCTCGTTGCTCGGGTGTTCCTTTGGGTTCTGGAGCTCTGAGTAGATATGTCGTAAATTCTTGTGGTTTTGGCAGGGAATCCTTCATAATGAGCTCATTTAGGCCTTGTCGCCTAAAAACCTGAAAACCAACAAAACGGGTGTGTAAAGCTCGAAATCGTATCGGATAAGTATGACTCGATGTAAGATACATGCGAAAATGGTGCAAAAACCTATCCTAATATTGATACACTTTCAGTGTTATCACCTTTTACCCTGTGCATGTTGTGTGCAGGCCATGAGCCCGAGAGAGTTCTCCACACTAGCCCGAGAGGGTGCAATCCAACACGCACGAGTTTCCTCAAAGATGAACAGCCCGAGCGGGGTTACCACTTGAGCCCGTGCGGGTTGTGTGCATAACAGAATTCCTAGAAACGTTCAATCGAGTGAAAAGGAAAGAAGAGAGAAAAGGAAAGGCACACAGTTGGAGAGAAAAGGAATGACATACGATTGAAGAGAAAAGGTAACAAGCCACTAGAACAAGAAAGGGAAACCGCACGCCTCTGGAAAAGAAAAGGAAACAACCGCACTTGCACAAATAAGCAAACCGGATTCATTTTCACGAAAAAAGAAAGATGAGGCTGTTTAGAGGAGGACGCTCGGCCAAGGAGAAAGGAGAGCCGAGAAGTTCGTATGCTCTGAAGTTTTAGGGGCGCCGTCGAGTAGTCTTAGCAAGGAGACATTTAGATACATTGGAAAATCAATCTCAACCTCGTTTTGTTTGATTTCTATGATCTCTAGACTATCTATTTCTTTCATGATCATGTGGTTCAAACTCATGTCTAAATAGTAGTTTTGTTCTAGGAGAAGGGATTAGCCTAAGGCAATCCTGACACCTTTTCTCATTGATTTATGAATGCAATTCCATATTTTGGTTTTTCTATTATTTGTCTAAGTATTTGAATATCATGTATTCGCGAAGGCCAAGTAGATGCATATTTTACGGACTTAGGAGAAGGACCGAAACGTGAATTCTAATCCCGAACATTCAATGGAATTTCAGACAAACACCGAATGATATTGGATAATGCTGCTAGAGGATCGTTTATGGATCTGAGTGTTGAGGAAGCATACGAGCTGATTGATAACCTCGCCATGAACCATACTATGTGGTCCACACCGAGAGGTATGCAGAACAGAACTCGAGGTTTATATGAGCCAAATCATAGCAGTGCAACAGGCAATGCAGTGAACCTATGTATTGTGTTAATTTGCAGAGATACAGAGCATGTAGTGTATCAATGCACGGTGCAGGAAGACATCGAACAAATAAACTACACCTAGCAGCAAAGAAACACACAATTCGGGAACACCTACAACCCGAATTAGAGGAACCACCCGAACTTCTCATATCGAACGACCCAACCGGTGAAGTATTCGAGATTTCAACAAAGACAGTAATCGTATCAGTAAGATACCCAGCAATCGCAGCAAGTTCCGCAAGCTCCTGAACGTCCTAAAGCTGCTTCATCAAGCCTTGAAGCGGTGATGTTTTAATTCTTCAAGGAACAAAGGAAGCAACAATCGATTCAAGCCAAATTCAATGCGGATATGGGGACTGTAATCAACGAGCTCAAAACACATGTGAAGATGCTAGAAAACTCCATAGAACAGCAAGCTGACTCATCCTCTCGGGATCCCAAACAGCTTCTCGAAAAATCCGATACAAACTCGAGAGAGTACATGAACAATATTACCTTGTGCAATAGTGATGTGATTGAGCATTCACCCTCCAAAGAGCAAGCGCAAGTTGTTGGAACGTCTATGGGAAAAGGAAAAGGCATCATTGCAATTATGGAAGGTGTTGAACCAGATTTGGAAAAACCATATGTAGCTCCTGAGGCGTACAAACCTCCAATACCGTTTCCTCAACGGTTGGTGATCAACAAGAACGAAGAGAGAGTAGCCAGATTTCTAGAAGGCCTCAAGAAGCTCGACATCAACATCTCATTCATGGAAGCCCTCCAAAAAATACCTAATCACGCCAAACTTTTTAAGGAGGTTATTTCCAAGGATATGCATATCGAAGAGAGTGAGATGGTAGCTTTCGTAGAGGAATGTAGCGCCATTCTTCAAAAGAAAATGCCCCCGAAGTTGAATGATTCCAAAATCTTTTCCATTACATGAACAATAGCTTATATCGACATTGACAAAGCTTTGTGTGATTTAGGAGCAAGCGTGAGCCTCATGCAGCATTTGGTTTTCAAGCGGATGAACTTCGGTGATCTCAAACCTACCAAGATATCGCTACGACTTGCGGATCGTTCCGTAAGATATCCGGTGGGAATTGTTGAAAATGTTCCCACCAAGGTAGGTAATCTTTGCATTCTCGCTGATTTTGTTGTACTTGATATTAAGGAAGATGCTAGTGTGCCCGTTATTCTTGGTAGACCTTTCTTAGCTACTGCAAGTGCCATGATAGACGTACAACAAGGAAAGCTCTCATTACATGTTGGAGATGAGAAGATAGAGTTCAACTTGTCCATCTCTATGAATGGATCCTCATTCAAGGAATCTTGCTTTAGAGTTGACTTTTTGGAAGACTCGGTGAATGACACGCTTAATCCGGTAAGTATCTCTGACCCTTTTGAGAGATGTTTGAAGAAGGTTTGTAGAAATGCAAGCCTCACATACGAAAAGCTGAGCTCTACACAAAATTCATGAGTGCCATTGAGGCACTAGATGACGACCCAAATGAGGAGACTCCACACGAAACACATGCTGATTTCACAGTGGAGAAAGCGTCTAGACTTGAGCTCAAACCTCTTCCTACTTCTCTTCGGTATGAGTATATTTAATGCAATAAAACATATCTTGTCATTATAAATGCTAACTTGAGCGCATATGAGACGAGAAAACCACCCACTCACCTAAAGAAGCGTAGGAGAGTAAGCTCTTCAATATGTATGCGCGGAATCTCTACGGAAGAGAGCCACAAACCTTTCATTGAAACTTAAAGGAAGCTGCACCCAAACTTGAAAGGGGGAATGGAAAAAGATACCATAAAATTTTTTGATGCAGATATCATTTATCCAACCTCGGGCAACAAACGAGTGAATGGGCAGCAACTAAAGCTTTACCAAGCCGCTCAGCCGATGGAAAGCGGAAACTCCATTTCTCTTTTCAATCTACCTGTCGTGCACGCATGAGGCATGGAGACGTCAAGCTTAAAGACGTTAAATAAGCACTTTCTAGGAGGCAACCAAGCACTTTGTTTTCTATTTTTCGTAACTGTTTAGTTTAAGACTCAGTTTATTTAAGAAAAAACGCAAAAAACAAAAAAAAAAAAACTACAAACGTGACTTCACTTCCGTTACCCTCCATCGGAGCTTCACGTAGAGGTCGCCGTTCAATTCAAGTCTGGGGGAGCAGCTCATGTTCGTCAGGTGACTTCAATTTATTGTTCTTTTATTTTCTCTTTGATTTCGTAGTTCTTAGTTCAGTTTTTAACTTTTTTTTGTTTTCATGAGTTAGAGTCGTCCTAGACACTTGTCCGGTGCCACGTTTTAAGATGAACCCTGAACCTAGGATATTTAAGACGCTGGCATTTTCCGTGATATTTTGCATGTTTGAGCTAGGTTTTTCCGAAGTGTTAGAGCTTATTAGGCGGTTGAAAAATAATAGATCGTAATTCCTTGGGAATCCTAATGTTGCTTGGGGGAGGTTTAGACGAGGTTGCTAGGCTAGTTTCTTGTTATTCTCTCCATCCAGATGATTATACTTCGTATAGACAATGCCCTAATTCTTTTGATGAGGATTATTAGATAATATTAAAATGAGCTTGTTTTGCAGAATAAGGGCGCACACTAACACTCCGTTGTCGATAGAAATAATGCCTAAAAGCATGATCTAAAATCGATATGAGTGCATCGACCTTGATACTTTTTCAATGTTTCGGGTCTAAGTGGTGGGTTGTCGATCACTTTTCTACATCCTAAGGGTATGGCACTGTAAAAATGCCACCTACTCCGCTGCACTCTTGAACAAGATGCATGAGTATACCGTCATCGGTAGTCTGGGTCTAACTAGAGGCTAGATCCCTTGAAATTCGACATCCTAGGAACCTAGTGTGTTTGCACAACACAAAGAAAAAAAGAGAGAAAAAGAAGAAGAATGAAGAAAGGGAAAAAAAAGAAAAAAAGATCGTAAATGAAACAAGTATCCTCGTTTGTTCTATATTTAGCATTTGTCTGAAGTCTTGTTTGGTGGAGAGAGTTACGGTTGCTTGTTTAATTTGCCTTCGATTTGATTTCTCGTAGGTAGCCATGGTGAACCTAGGATGAAGACTGAAAATCATTAGGCCGAATTTGCTCTCGACATGCTAGTTGATCGATTAGGTTCGCTTTAGCGGTGTCTCTAACAGAAAGGGGCATTCTAGAATTTTATATACCCCACGTGTGTTTACTTTTTCTTAGGGACAAGCAAACATTCATGTTTGGGGGATTTTGATCATCTCATTTTTATACATATTTCTCGCGTGATTTTAGAGATGTTTATGATGATAGATGTGATGTTATGTATGATTTTGTATCTGTTTTACTTGTTTTTGTGTTTTCATATTCTTACAGGTTTTAATGCGTATTTGGTTCATTTCAAAGCTAAAGAACGTACACGGGACAAAGTATTAGCATCGAGGATCATAACGGAACAAATGGGATGAGAAACATCACGGATCATCAGCTCCAATACAGCCCACACGGGGCATTCATCCAACCCTCGTGGGGCATAACCTCCAGAAAATTCAGCACGCGTCGGGGTGAACACCAACACGCACGGATCCTCAATGGCAACACAGCCCGCGCGGGGCACTCACCTTAGCCCGCACGGGGCACATGGTCGAGCAAATGCAGCACGGCTCAGAGAGGACTTTAACACGCGCAGATCCACCTGCACAAGGGAGCTCGTGCAGGGCACTCACCAGCCCCTGCGTGTTGCGTTCGCAACCTGTAAAAACAAGAAAAGGAAAGTCACGAAAAAGCAAGAAAAGGAAGTGTTAGTTGCCCACACAAAAAGGAAAACATGGTTAGAGAAGAAGAATGAGAATCACATGGCTGGAAAATAGAAAGAAACATTGCCACTTATTCAAGAATGTAAACTAATGCAAAGAAGAATGGATAACACACGAAAATGTAAAATTGCAGCTGGACAAGAAGGGAAGAACGACCAAAGAGGAAAAAGGGGACAAAAGGAAAGAAAAAAAAAGGAAAGGCAAGAAGGAGAGCTGGAAGAGAGCTTGGATTCGGACAGAAAGTAGAGGGCACACGTGAGAGTTAGGGAGAGAGTAGAAAAGAGAGAGTAGAGAGAGAAGACTGGTTCGTGAGCACTCTTGGCAGAGGAGACATTCAAAAAGTATCGAAGATCGAATCAGGACTTCGGTTTTGTTTGGTTTTTATGTTCTTTAAACTATCTACTTCGGTTATGTTGTTTGTTTTTTAACTCATGAGCGGTAGTCATTTTGTTCTAGGAGAAGGGATTAGCCCATGGCTATCCGGGAACCTCTTTGATTTATCTTTGAATGCAATTTCTCGTTTTCGTTTATCTATTATTTGTCTAAGTGTTTTATTGACATGTATTTACGAAAGCCAAGTAGATGCATGTTTTAGGGACTTAGGAGAAGGACCAAAAGGAGAATTCTAATCTCGGATGATTTGGCTTAGAACAACCGAGGCTAGGTCACGGAAGTAGAGTAGTAGCGGTTGACGGTTAATCGGATGAATCGTAGAACTTATGGATTTAGTTTAAGGTGCCAGCCAGGAAAGTAGGGGATAACTTGACTAGATCACTTGTCTATGCCTTGAGAGAGGGTAGATATCATATTAGGATCATTCGCCTTAGATAAATTTATTGGCAATGCGTGATTAGATAGGTTGATTGTTGGTTTCGGAAGTCTTGTGGTGAAATCGTATCCTAGAACGTTTGTCCATTGTTAAAAAATCGTATCCAATATTTCGTTGTTTGCAAGATTGATTCGTAGTTTGAGTTTAGTTTCTGTTGCGTAGTCCCTATGGGATCGACACCTAGAGTACTACACATGTGTCGTGCACTTGCGGATAGTTTAGGTTAATTTAGTTTAACTTGGAACACATCAAGAATATAGGTCTAGATTCATATCAAGTGATATTCATGCACCGTTCTTGTGTTTGCCAATCTTTCTATCATTTAATTTTTATGTTACTTTCTTTCTTTTGTTTGATTAAATTGAGTTTGTTTTATATTTGTTTTTACCATTTTAAGAAAAGAAAAATAACTAAAGTAAGAGAAAAAAAGAGAGAAAAGAAAGAACAACAAAAGGAAGAAAAAACAATAAAAAGGAAAAAAGAAGAAAACCCAAAACAAAGGAAGAAAAATAAATGAAAAAAGAAAGAAAAAAGAAAATATGAATATAGCAAATAGGAAAAAGGAACTAAAAAGGAATAGAAAGTGTCTAGAATATAGAACATAAATCTTAGACGTAGAGTCGACGTTATGCATTTATAGCACCAAGATTTAGTTTGAATTTGTCAAAAATTAACTTTGAGTCTGTAATGAATTATAAACTAAATTGAATAGGAGAAGCCAAGAAAAAGACCGGAAAACGAGTGAAAATCAAGCAAAACATTTTATGTGAGATTGTGAGCTTTGTTCATCTTCCTTTCATTCATCTTTTTCTGCTTTCACTAAAGTTTTTGTTTTGTAGCCATCTTTCCAATGTCTAATTCAGGAAACCATCACTTCAAACCACCACAAAGTCAAAGAAATCTATGTTGCTTATACAAATGCAACACATAATGATAGAATTCCATAAGGTATTGAGGGATGAGTTCTTTATCATCCATCGACGACATGATAATGTGGAAGGCACCAATTGTAGAGTCATGCAAGTATAACCCAGAAGACTAACGTTATCACAGGAAATCCATAAGTAGTGGATATGGATGTAAAATAATACACAAAATGTCAAACCCCACGATATTTCCATTAAGTCAGGCGTCAGGAAGTTGATATTGTCAAGCTAGAGAAGTCGAATCTCATGGGACAGAGCGATTGGAAGCATACATTGAGTGAGAGAAGAAAATAACGATAGTTTTCAATTTCCACGAGTATCCCAAACCTGGTGGGTTCAGCTCGCTTGCTCACGTCGGTGATACGAAAAGAGAAACCACTAGTGACATAGGATGAAATGTGTGAAATAATGAGATGTCAATTTACAACCTTTCATTATCATAGAGAGTCAAATCAACGTCCACAAAGATTAGTGGAAGGGAGTCGAAGCATAGAGGACTCTTACAAAAAGACTTTCATCCCAGAGCACAAAATACCTAAAAAGCCCCTATGATTAAAGTGACATTATATGTCTCAAATTTTTGGGTCGAGGTTACTACAACAAAGATTTTCCAAACTAGTAGATAATGTTGGTACTGGTAGATAACAAAAATGTGGTAGAACCGGACGACGACGTGGTACGAGAGGTAGATTATATATTGCATTACTTTGATGAGAGTATCAGAGAAAATGAGGCAGCACATAAAGAATCACTTATAGCACGAAAAGTCTTAGAAGTACATGACTTGAAAGATACTGTGAAACCATTACTGAGTCATGAGAGATGTAAGAATGTGGGGACCATGAGGTAATCACCACAAAAATAGTAAGTTCTCGAGAGAAACCCAACCAAAGTCTTGTTAGAAACAACCTTATGAATATCATTTCTTTCTTTAAGCGTTAGAGAGAAGATGACCTTTATACCTCAACTGATGAATGTCCTTACGCACAAAGAGTTGTTTTTCCTAACACATTAATTCGTCTTATAGGCTCCAAAAAACAACCCTATTGCCCTCGAAGCAAGTTACGAGGTGGCGCTATACATTTGATTTTCAATGTCACTTACTTGGCTCATTTCAATGAAGTTGATGGCCTGGATTTTAGGAAAATCCTTTTAAATCTTGGATCCGCCACAAGTCGCACAAAGACCAACAATGAAGGTTTTATGAATTGAAAGTGTTTTTTCTTTGCTATTTCGTGAGATTTAGCTATCAGACTCTTGGAGAGATTCTGAGTGTTAACCAACTTATCAACACTAGATCACAAGTGTTATGACGTCGTTCATTGATTTCTGAGGTTTTCTAGTCGGGTTGTAGTTGGGTTCAAATATTCTTTCTTAGAGAAGACAAGTCTCATGTTCTGCTATCAAGTTGGTAATAGGTTTTAGTTTGATTCTATCTTTCTAACAATAGAACATCGCTCTAGGTTCATATTATTACAAGTAAAATAAAATATAATTACAATTATATATAATGAGAACATTCTTATAGGTTCGAGAATTATTAAAGATTTCAGATAGTGACACTTTGTTTCCATCGGGGAATTCAATCATCTTATATTGATCTATCTTCTCTGGAATTCCATATCCTATTCGAGTATTTCTATCATTGACGTCTCTATCTAATTATCTACACACTAAATGTTCTATCAATCGATCTACCTCCCCTCAAACTCAAGACTCTTATTCAAACATTTAAACGTATTGGTATAACTCTGTACAAATTTTTGTACAACGTGTGTACAAAATTATATACAATGTGTTGGTAAAACGTGTGTACAAAATTTGGTACAACGTGTGTACAAAATTTGATACGACGTATGATATGGATAAAAAATTTTCCTAATTTTTTTACACATGTATATTTGTCAATTATTGATTAGATAATCATGGGTTTGATTATAGAAATGATTAGTCTTTCTTGTTGCATTCTTTGTAGCTATAGTCTTTTTTTTTCAAAGCTTACTTTAGTTTGCATTGAAATAGCCTTTGTAGTTGTAACATATCTCAATCTTGTAGCGAACATTAAGAGAGATATATTATTGTCGATGGACATACATGGACAAATCTGGATAAATCTTGAATCAAGAATAAATGAATAAGAAATAGAGACGAACCTAACACCCACCACCTTTGTTTCTACAACAACAAGTGAGAGGTTTTTTATGCTTGATTCTATTGAGGGATTGTTTTATTCTATTATGTATGGAGGGATTGGTTTATGCTTAATCACTTCTAATGAACTTAACATCTTAAACGTAAAGTTAATTAGAACCAAAACCTGATGCAAACATTAAGCAGTCTCCTCACTGTTGTGATAAGTTGTCCCACATCTGCTAGGACATGAACTTTGGGACTTGTATATATGGTGTTGGGCAATCCTAAACTCTTAAGCTAACTTTTGAGATTAGTTAGGCCCAACTCATGTTTGACATGGTATCAGAGCACGGTTCGTTCCGATTTGAATATACTGATGTTGGGTCCCCGTTTGCGATGTCCACGCTCCAGGATCGAGCCTGAGCGTGAGGGGAGTGTTATGATAAGTTGTTCCACATCGGCTAGGACATGAACTTTGGGACTTGTATATATGGTGTTGGGTAATCCTAAACTCTTAAGCTAACTTTTGGGATTAGTTAGACCTAACTCATATTTGATACTCACATAATCTGATTCAAAATCATAGAATCAAGCAACCTATAGATAAATAAATCTCAAATCAAGAAGAAGCGAATAAGCAACATAGACGAGCCTAACACCCACCACCCCTACTTCCTCCTCATCCAAAAATACAATCAAAATCTCTAAGCCTGCATCCTCTTCATCTCTGCTTCCTCACCCCAACCTTTTTCGTCAATGGCTTCCCTCACATCATCTTTCTATCCAAGCTTCTCCATAACGCCGGTGTTCATCATGTCCCCAAAATTTGTCATGGCTCTTATCTTCAACTTCACCTTCATTATATAATTTTTCATTACTGTTATCTTCACGTTCACCTTCTTTATGTAATCGTTGAACCGCTTAAGATCTTCTTTGTGAAGTCAATTTGGAAAAAAATAAAAAAGTACCCTTGGGAAGATCTTTGATCACTCACTTTGTTTTCTTATCTCTTTCTCTTCTATTTTCTGTGGTGCTCGAAACAATACCTCCATAGATACTAGCTTCCCACTGAATATAGCAACTGTTTGATATTTGTTCCATGTCTCATTTAATTTGATGCACCGAACCGAATGACACAAAAAATGTTATGTTTACATACCTTTCCACATATCTCAAAGACATAGGGGACGAACCATCTTGAGAAAACATGCATTTCTCTACGTATCTAGAGCAATGAAAAAACAGAACATAAATACAATGTCCAGGATTTAGTTTGTTACATAATTTTTTTTTCACATATTTTGTAGTTGCACCATCCAGTTCTTAGCATTGCCTTTTATAAGGGAGTAGAACTTTCCTTTTTCTGGAATCTGTGTGCAAGAATAAATAAAAATTGAGAACTCCATCGGCACGGTATCCTATATGTATGGAAAGTTACCTTTTTGAGTTATCTGTATGGTTTATGTGTATAGGTTTCGCCTTCCACTACGGACTACTATAGGTGTATGGGTTATCAGTTTGAGTTATCTGTATACTATAGGTGTCGTCTTCCACTGCGGGCGGTGATCGGCCAGAAAACCGAAGGACATGGTTTTTTTCATTATATATAAGCAAATGGCAATTAAGGAAAAAATCTTTAAGAAGAAGATCAATCGATTGATTTTCTTGTAAGTAAAGATAACGTTTTTTTATGAAGAAAGCAGAGGAAAGAGAAGGGGAAAGCAAACCAGATTGCGGGGTTACAAACGTTTTAGAAAAAAACTCTCGATGACGTGGCGTTCTAAGCTTTGAGGGATTTTGACAACTATATATATATAAAAAAACTCTCGATGACATGGCGTTGTGAGCTTTGAAGGATTTTGACAACTCTTATATATATATAAAAGAACTCTTCATGAGTGTTTTGAATTTTGAGGGATTTTTACAACTTTTACATATATTGATTTTAGATGATGGTTTCATTTGCATTACTTTCCTATTTATTTGATTTTCGTAAAATAAGGTACACATTAAAAGAAATAGAGAAAGAGATTATTGGTTTTCACCAAAAATAGAAAGTTTTTAGATTGGCCTTGATGATGATTTGATGAACGTTCAGAAAATTGATAAATGTTTTTATTTATTCCTCGGGAAAAAGAAAAAGCATAGGATAGGCTCTCTCGCCATACTTGCCAATTAACCATTTAATTTATTATATTATAACTAGATAATATTCAGTGCGATGTACGAGTATTTATATTAAATTTTTATAATATAATAATTATATTTAAATTAAATTTTATCGTTATAAAAAATATATTTATTTATAAAATTGTATATAATACAAAAATATTATATATGATCTATGATTAATTTTCCATCATTATGGTATTAAGTTGATTTTCCAATTTTTAGAACCGAGTTTAGCCTTGTTGACATGGCCTCTTTTGATTGTCTAGTAGAGACTGCAGTTTTTCAGTAACCTGTAAGCCTGTAAATTAGTGAGAAGATTCATGAACAAACTTAAGCCAGATAGATGTGGCCAATCTATTAAAAGAGATGTTATTTCTTTCATTTTTGCAGTGTAACTAATCTCTTCCAGCTAATTTTGAATTTTAGCAGGGAAGTGTTGGCTTCCTGTTCCTGTTCTTGCTCCATATTTTTTATGGTATCTTGAGCTTCATCGTCTTTGATTTGAACGACCTTCTCATCATCTAAAGGAGAAGCAGGAAATGCAGGTTTCAAATTCTCTACATCACTTTTTGAAGAACCATCTGTCTCTTCTGGTTTGCTACTTTGTAAAGAAACACCTAAACGCTCATTTCCAGCAGCCTCAACTTCTTGATCTGGTGGTGTTGGGAATTGATGCACGGACAAATCATTCATGAACTTAATGAAAAGTTTGAGAGAATTTACAAATATTTCCTGCCTGATAGTTAGATCAATAAAAAAGAGAGAATCTATATTTAGACACTCACAATTCTAACGCCAAAGTTCGTCAGAACTTTCAGAATAATTTTTTCAAAAAGAGCAAAGACAAAATCTTACTTGTTGAGCTTTACTATGATACTGCTTTCGATTATCTGTTGTAGGGATTATCATCACTCCAACAGCCTTTCTAATTGACGCAAAGAGAAATCTATTTTCATTTTCATTTTCAAGTTGCGGTCAATTTCATTTTAATGTTTCGCGACATATGGCCTAAAGAAGGAATCATAGACATATGACGTGCCCTGAAAGGTACAGCAAAGAAAACTACAACTTATAACAAAGGTTGGTTCATCAGCAAAATTCCAAATATTAACTTTTTTGCTAGTAAAGGTACTCACTCTGGTCTTCGGGTACCAAAGATATATGAAAAATGCCAACTTCGCTTCATTGTACATTGGAACCCTGCATGCAAATAATATGAGAATCTGGAACGTATATCTTGGTTTAAAAGTACCAAAATTAATAATACCAACCATGAGACAAAAGCATCACCAACTCTTTCGCAGACCGTCAAAACAGCCACCAAAATCCTGAAAGAAGCAATACTTAAAAGAAAAGTCAAGCTGAGTTTAAGAATAAAAACACATGAGAGAGTCCATCACCTACCAATATTAGCACCAAAAACGAAGTTGTTGAATCTCAGGCTTGTTCTGTTCAACTGTTTTATAGCACTCATAAGCAAGATAAGCGTATCCAAAAACCATTCTGCCAACAACGGGAAAATAACCATAAAGATTTAACGATGAGTTATATCTTTTCAGCAGAAGACAAGGTCAGAGTAATCAGTAACGTACACAAGTCCTCTCGTTAGAAATGAACCAATCATTTTGCACACCTGGGATAAAACAAAAGAAAAGGACAGAATTTTCTGAGTGAGAATCAAGATTCTACAATAACATCAGACAGTCATGAAGAAGATTGCCTTTCCGGAGTTAGATTTACTGATTGGACATAACTCCGGAACTGATCTTTAATTTTATTATCATGAAGCTTAATGTGAATATAGATTCGCATATGATCTAACACATAAAGAAACCCAAAAATTAATTTTTCTGCAATCAGAATTCTGTCGAATTCATGGCATGAAAATACATCAATTTCAACCAAAAGCAGGAGTACTAAGCTAAGGATTGATAACTCTTACCGAGCATATCGTTGCACAAAGCTCCATTACAGTATGAAACATATCACCATTACTGTCTGAAACACATGAACAACAAAGACGATTCTCCAAACATCTTAAGAACAAACAGAATTGTTAGAAAATGGTGACTGGAATCATCATCACAAGCGCCTTATTTTGCGAATTCAAAACTCGAATCGGAGCTATAGATCGAGAAAACAAACTAACAACGGACTACTCCACGATTCAAATGCATCAGATAAGAATATAAGGAATGGAACTAAGACTAATGCACAATTTAAATCAATCAACTTCGGCATTGGGAATCTCTACAGAAAGACGAAGGTGAGGAAATATCAATACCTCTTTTCTTCAATCTGTTAGAAAAAATTCAAAATGTTCTTCGACGAATTGACGATGATGAACCAAATCTTATTCCTAGCAAATATCCATGTTGATCTAACGATCCACAGTCTCCAAACTCAAAACAATAACATGATAACAAAGATCAATACAATACCCCGGAATAGTCTTAACGTTTTCAGGGTTTATGAAAGCAATAACCTACCTGTGGATAACAAATCTGGATTTCTCCATGCATTGCTCTTGGAGATTTAAAGATCGCCTTTCAAGCAAACAAGTACTAAAAGTATTAGATTTGCTTGGAATTTTGAATTTTTTTCTAATAGATAGAACCAAAAGAAACGCAAAGTTCAGGGTTTAGGGCACCTTTCATCTTTGTTGATATAGATGCCTCTTTGGACAAATCACTTCCTTCTTTCTCACATTCTTCGGCCACCATATGCCTCGATTCCAAACACGGCTTGTTTCCTCGCTCAGTCTTCAATGGCGGAGAAGCTTATATGCTTAGCCCATTCGTCGAATCCAAAACGGAGTTGTTTTCTCCGGTGAATCCTGAGAAATCCTGATTCTCAGAATTATACGTTCGTTATCATGTATACATATGTACATTTTGAAATCCTGATTCGTTCGATGTGGAGTTTCGCTGCTTCGGCCATATTGAAATCCCGGTCTCTAGATTCCATTCCAGGATCAGACGTCGGTCCCTGATTGTTATCGGCAACTCATTCCTGGACGATGAACCCGCCGACTCCACCGCCTAGGGTTTCAAAAGCTATACCACACCCTAAAACAAATAAATCCAGATTAACAGAAAATTCATAAGGCCAGATGCAAATCAGAAGTGAAGAAACCACAAAGAGAGACTGCAACTACGAAGAGATACATACAGTTTCGATAGCAGCAACGACAGCTTCATCCTCCGGGCTCCATCCTCCAATAGAGTGTACCTCAAGAGGAATGCAGAACGCGCAGGTATCAAAAAATTCCCAAAGGACCATGTATGATGGCAAAGACAAACTGAGAGAGGCATAGGTTGATAATTCCACAGCAAAATTCACAATAAAGCCAGAAGGGCACCATCGTTGGCGTAAGAGAAGAAGAAACAAAAGGAAAAATGCGAGAGTAGATAAAACCTTAAGCAAGTGAAGATCGACCATGGAAGCTAGACAAAACCCTAAACGACACATTGAAACGGCACATTGCCGCCGATGCCAATCTCAAGAGAATCTCTACGGATGGAACCCTAATCGAAGCCGACGACTTCAAGTGGAAGAGCCCCTCGCTCGCGAAAACGACATGGACACAGACCTTCGCCGCTCGGATTCATGGACAGATCTTCTTCTCTAGAGCCTCCAAACCTAGTCTCTGCATGGCGTCGATGTTCAGTTTCTCAATCCCAAGTCCCCAGCAGATTGAATCAATGGCGGATTTCCATATATGTTTCCGTACACTTGAATGAACACGCGGAGAAAGCCAGAGGAGATCGTGGAGGAGAGAAAAGAGATCGTGGGAAAGTGGTAGGTGAAATGAATGCAGGGGTTGACGTGGAGAGCTGAGTGGCGAGAGTCTCTGAGAAGCGAGCAAAAGTACACACTTTTAGTATATAGATTTATTATCTCTTGTTTCCAAAATATTATTATTGATTAATACGTATATTTTTGTTTATGCAGAATCAGCGATATTAAGTTAATATTTTAAATGAAAAAAATTAAATATAGTTCACTAATTATTTGGAGATAATCGATAAGATAATATTAAATGAAAAAAATGAAAAATAAGTATAGACATATTTCAAAACATACATGAAAAGAAATGAAAAAAGAAATGAAGATAACTCTTAGATCAAAACTCTTACATTGTATCAAGAATGAAACATTTTATCACTTCTAATAAAAAAATAAAATGGTAAAATCATATAAACAATTATTTTGACTAGTACAATGAAATTATTTTTTTATTTGATTCGTTCATTTGTTATTTATTTTGTATTTGTTGTTTTGCCCTTAATGAGTGCTATTCGCTTGAAAAAAATATTGAAATAGTTTTCATATATATATGTACATATGTATATATATTGGATCTACAATTATATTCATTTTAATTGACAAACAAACAAACCATCAATCAATGTCTAATCAGCCTAAAAAAGTGATCCCTTACATCTCTTTTCACGGACAAATCTTAGGTTGATTTTCTAACAAAAATTGCAAAGTCGGCAAAATTTTTGCTAACCACATTAACAGAAATATTTCCTAGTTATATGCTTTCCCCTCATGGTGACGCGTTTTTTTTCAAATAATTATTCTCTCATCTATACTTTGAGAATGAAAAATGAATTTTGGATTTGTAAAGAAATTTCAGAAAAAAATTGAGAAGAAGAGATATATGAAAAAAGAAAGATGAATCTTGAGTGTTGAAAAATAAAAAAGTAGAATATTTGTTAATTGGTGAAATTAATTATATATGATTACATATATTTATACAAGAGATATATCTTTTGAAAATATAAAAAAATAATGATACAAGAAAACAAGAAAAATAATACGAAGAAAAAGAAACAAAGAAAGTATTATAAATAAATAAATATGGTAACAAAATTATGTTTTAATATTCTCCTTCAACATGAGGAATATGAATTGCATAGTCTCATCTTGGAGAGTAATAGATTCAATTGGGAAATAGATTACGGTTTAGTGAATAAATCTGCTATTTGATGATTTGTTTTTATATGCATTGTTTTTAGAAAACCAGAATCTAGTTTTTCTCTAACAACATGGCAATATATTTCTATATGTTTGGTATGTTCATGATATATCGGGTTATTAGCAATGTAATAGTAGTCATGTTATAAAAAAAGTAATGCAAGTTGTAGAAAAGGAATCTGAAGGTTAGATAATAAGGAGACTAACCATGATAATTCACATGTTGCATTTGCCATTGCCTTGTACTCAGTCTCAGCACTGCTTGGGGAAATCATTACATGCTTCTTTGACTTCCATGAGATTAGAGCAGAGCCAAGGAAAATACAAAAAGCAGTAATAGAAAGACGAGAATCCAAACATGATGTCCAATCCGCATCCACAAAAATAGAAAGTTTCAAATTATTATTGGATGGATAAAATAAACCCTGACCTGGAACGTTTTTATAATATCGCAATATCCTAAATGCTGCAGACAAGTGAGTGTGAGTAGGATAATTCATGTATTACTAAGTTTATTAACAACAAAGGAAATATCAGGTCAAGTACTCGTTAATATTTAGGGTTTTCGAGAACTACTCCATCTGTTTTGGAGAATTTTGAATTTACCTCCATTGGTAATTGAAGAGGCTTACAACCAAGAATTCAAAAATTGATAAGTAACTCTAGATTATATGTTCGTTGACTTATAGAAATATCGGCAAAAGATCGTAAAATTTCCAATCCTAAGAAATAAGTAACTCGTCCTAAGTCTTGATTTGAAAAACAGTTTGTAATGTTAACAATTGCAGATTGTAAGTTGCTAAATATCAAAATATCATCAAGATAGACTAACAAAGCAACAAAGCATTCATCAGAATGTTTTCAGAAAAGAGAATGATCATAAGAAGATTTAATGAAACCTGAATCAAGAAGAATTGTTGAAAAGTTTTTGTTCCATTGTCTAGAAGCTTGTTTAAGGCCATATATCGATTTCTTAAGTTTACATACAAAATTATTAGGAAAATTCTCTCCATTTCTAGGTGTATATCCTTTAGGTAACGTCATGTAAATATCTTCATTCAAATCTCCATATAAAAAGGTATTTCTAATGTCTAATTGAGAAATAAACCAATTACTAGATGCAGTTAAAGTAAGAAGAAGACGAATTGTAACCATTTTTACGATTGGACTAAACGTATCAAGGTAATATATCCCTTAGCTACTAGTTTAGCTTTGTATCTGTTTATTATTTCATCAGAATTACACTTCATTTTGTATACCCATTTACACCCTACTGCATGTTTTCCTATAGGCAAAGAACAAATGGACCAAGTATCATTATGCAACAAAGCATCTAATTCTTGTGACATTGCTAAAGACTACTCAGGAGACTTACTGGGAGCTAATAAAGACTTTGGTACAGATTGTAAAGAAATCTGCAATTCAAAAAATTTATCAGAATTACCAAGATTTTTATAAGACAAAAAAAAGAAATAGGATATAGAGTAGTTTTAGTGATAGGAAGCGAATTAGATAAGAGTGTACAACAATAAAAGTCATGGAGATAGTTAGGCATTTTAGATTATCTCTTTGATTATCTAACATAATCACTATTAACAATGGACTTGGACTGATCTGAAATTGGTATATAAGTAGATGAATTATTACTAGAAAAAAGTATAGAAGGAAAATCAGAAACTAGGAGAGGTAATATAGAGTTAGGAAACAATTCATTAATCTTAGAAACACAATAAAAACAAGAAAAGGAAAAATATTTTCATAAAAAAATTATATTCCTAAAGATATAATTTTTATTATTATTAAAATCTAAAACTTTATACCCCTTGTATCTAGAAGGATATCCTAAAAAAAACACATGGCAATGCTCTTGATGTAAATTTATGTCGATCATTATCATTAGTAGACACATAACACAAACAAAAAAAACTTTTAGATGTGAATAATCAAGTAATTTTTTATTTAGAAACTCAAAAGGTGATATATACCTAAAATTAGTGTTGGAGTTCTGTTGATAAGGTACGTTTCAGTTGAAATGCAATCTGTCCAATATACTAGAGGTAAATTTAATTGAAAAAGAAGAGATCTAGCTACATTTAACAAATGTTGGTGCTTTCGTTCCACAACAGAATTTTGTTATGGAGTATAAGCACAAGCAAAAAAAGGACAAACGCCTTTTTGCTGTAAAGAGATGCATGTTTTAATTATGGTGCATTGTCAGTTCTACTTGATTTAACAGTCAAATGATATTGTGTTTCAATTATATTTAAAAAATTTGAGAAAACCGTTGATAACACGTAGTGTATCACTTTTAGGCTAGGTATTCGCATCGTTTTCGCATATATTTCATAGCACGAGTTGCAATATCCGATACGATTGTTCTTTATATACGCCCTTTTTATTGGTTTTCAGGCCTAAACGAGCGTTAAAATGCAAATTCCTTGATCAAACCACATATATTGAAGAAACAAATCACTCGGAGCCAAATTCAAGCCACGAAACTTAATGGATCATCCGAGCATCGAGCGAAAAAGAGCAAAGGCATGAAATGAAGAGTGCCCGCTCGGGCAAAAGCTACGGGGATAATTACAACAATCTACACGACCCGGGCACGAAGACAATACGATCGAGTGACCATGCCCGCTCGGGCTGCAACAAGGTACCCGCTCGGGCTGCAATTAGACATGAAAATCCCCAAGAGTTTACACGATTGGGCTGCCCTCTGCACGACGGGGTGAAACGTGTACCCGAGCGGGCCGCCTTTCTCGCAACAACCTACTTTTAGAGTTTGAACGAGCAAAAAAAAAGGGGAGATCAGTTCTAGAGACGAGAAGGCGACGGCGAGGGCAAGGAAAGGCTTGGAAATCATCAGGAAAGGCTCGGGAGACACTAGAGAAGGAGAGAAGCATCAATCCGGACATTGGTAAACCGATAGGGAAGATCGAAGCATCGTATTTCCTAGGTTTTATCATGTTTAGGGTTGTGTTATCTCCATTGACAGTAAGATCCATGAGTGAGTAGATTCTCAACTATGGGCTAGAGATATCAGTTTTGTAATGGATGTACAAGTTATGCGTTAATGCTTAGATCTATCGTACTTCTCTTGATATTCAGTTCTATAATCAACATCGTGAACGCTCATACTAGTGCAGCCCGCTCAGTAACTTAGGAATTCGTATTTTGCTGGAAGGTTAAAATATGAATCAGGAACTTTTGATTGTAGGTTATGTAGAAAGGTTTTCCGTATATTTCCTTGAATGAATAATTACATCAGTTATATAGCAATATACAAGAGATATGAAAACCCTAATCGACTTAAATTACATTTATGTCCCTTCCACTTATATGCCCCCTGAAGATGGAGCACCTTCGGTGATGCCGATCTTGTGACAAAGTGTAAGAAATGGCTGACGAGCAAGCGGTTTAGTGAGTAAATCCGCTAATTGATCCTTGGAGTTGACGTGAGAAACTCGAAGGATACCGCCTTGCACTAGTTGACGAACAAAGAAGTAATCCAAAGCTAGATGCTTCATGCGAGAATGAAAGACGGGATTTGCGCTCAAATACGTTGCACCAATGTTGTCACAATAAATGACTGGAGGTTGTGACGAAGAAATACCAAGTTCCGTTAAGAGAGACGTGATCCATCGGAGTTCTGCTGCTGTGTCTGCTATAGCACGATATTCCGCTTCTGTAGATGATCTAGCAGTGAATTTCTGTTTCTTGGAAGACCAAGAAATGGGATGACTGCCAAGGTAAACAATGTATGCCCCCGTAGAAATATACTCATCACGATCTCCCGCCCAATCTGCATCACTAAAGGCGTGTAGAGAGAGAGTGTTACCGACGGAGAAGAAGATACCACGATCTTGCGTTCCAACCAAATACCGTAAGACCCGTTTGAGGGCTTGTAGATGTTCCGTTGTCGGGGCATGCATGTACTGAGATAATTTATTGACAACGAAGCTGATATCGGGTCTTGTAAGTGTGAGATACTGTAGGCTTCCAACAATAATCCGATAGTTGGTTGGGTCTTCTAACTTATCACCTGAGGACAAGGAAAGCCGTGCGCCAGGGGCCATAGGAGTGGTGACTGATTTAGCTTCAGAAAAGTGAGCTTTGTTGAGGATATCCGTGACATATTTGCGTTGAGTGAGAAGTAATCCAGAGGCTGTGCGTGTTACTTCAATGCCAAGAAAGTAAGAT
>CM071860.1:17069172-17094550 GCA_036759665.1 Gynandropsis gynandra
TTTTTGTTTTAGAGGGTACAGCCATGTATATCGAGTGAAGTGATCAACAAAGATGACATAATATTTGAAACCATCAACCGAGATGATTGGTGATGTCCAAACATCGGAGAAGATGATTTCAAGTGGAAATGATGTAGAGATGGAAGATTCATGAAAAGGCAATTTGTGGCTTTTATTACTGGAACAAGAGTTGCATAACAACGACAAACTCGACTTAGACAATGGTAAACAGTTCTTAGAAACAATATGCTTTAAAATAGAAAGCGAAGGATGACCTAAACGTGAATGCCACTCGGACAAAGTGGTCTTGACACTATGAAGAGCCACAATTGGAGGTTGGGTGAGTTTGGGTTTCGGCCACTCATAGACACCATCTCTAGCCTTTCCGTGAAGTAGAGGATCCCCCGTTTTTAGATCCTTCACCTGAAAATGATCATCAAAAAATTCCACGGAAATGTCATTAGTCCGACACAATTGGTGAATGGAGATCAGATTCTTGTTCATCGTAGGTACACATAGAACTTGATCAAGATGCAAACAAGAATCATTTATCGAGTTAGGGATCGAGAGAGAACCAATGTGAGTGATGGGCAAGGAGGAACCATCACCAATTACCACCTCTTCACCTCCCTTGTACGGAGAATGTAGTGACAAATTTTGGAGATCCGATGTGATGTGGTGGGAAGCGCCGCTGTCAAGTAGCCATGACTCCGGTTCATAATTTGTGAGAGTGGTGTGATGGGCACGTGGCTGCCATGGTCTTGGTGATGAGGTCCAAGGTGGTGACGGTGCAGGAGTAGAGTTTCTAGTTCCGAGCTGTGGGCACTTACGAGCGCTATGCCCAAAGATGCCACACAATTGACAGCGACCTTGGTATCCCGATGATGATCTGTTCTCATTTCGACGCCATTGGTTTTGACCATTCTGTCGATTGCGATTGGATTGATTCGGACGAGTGTTGACAGCAAGTGCATTTACAGGCGGCGTGAAGAGCAATGGGGCGGCTTGAAGTAGCTTTGCTTCGTGATTGAGGAGTTTCTCATGGAGTTCCTCAATCGGAATGATGCTATCTCGGGCATTCACAGCATCTACTATTGGTTTGTAGTCCTCCGGCAATCCATCAAGAATGTATTGCAACAAGTCTTCCGCATCAAGAGGTTTGCCAAGGAGCGCTAATTCATCCGCCTTGTTGATGATGGTGCGCATATAATCATCTATGGGTTGAGTTCCTTTTGTGCTTCGTTTGAGTTGTTCCTTCAGTTGTAGGATGTGCCCCCTGGATGCCTTACCATATGTGCGAGCAAGGAGAAGCCACGCCTCTCGCACTGATGAAACCCTAGCAATCATCGGTTGTAATGGGGGCGATATTGCTCCTAAAATGGCCGAGAATAGGAGACGATCTTGCTGTTTGAATGGCGCAAATGCTGGATTCGGGGTTGAGATGCCATTAACAGCGATAGTGGCATCGGGAACCAGTGAATCGGTTTGGAGAAAACACTCCAACCGATGACCTTCAAGTAGTGCACGGATCTGAATACTCCAGATCATATAGTTTGTGGAGGTGAGCTTCGTCACGTTTGTCATGTTGACGGTGAGGAGTGTTGCATGAGGATCATTGACGTTGAACGCCGGAGTTGCATCAGCAGCGGAGGAGGTAGCCATTGTTGGCGTGAGAATTTGGAGCGGTAGGAAGGTGCCCGATCGGGTAATATATGAGTGCCCGGTCGGGTAGGGCAAAACTTGTGATGATCGGGTAGTTAGTGCCCGATGGGGTACGGCTGAAATTTGGACGTCAGTAACAGCTGAACGTGAATTTTGGATCTAAGTTTGGATTTAGGGTTGAGCCGTCGACAGGTGAAGAAGAAGGCGCGGGGAGGCGAGGGTCGGCTGGGGCGAGGTTTGGGAGGGGGAGGGGGAGACGAGGGGCGGCGGAGAGGGAGCCGCCGGGTGCTGGGTGGAAAGGGATTGTGTTTGTGATACGACGGCAAGGGGGAAAACAAAAGAGGTGAATGGCCGGAGAAGAGATTAAAGGAGAGTCGGCGACCGCAAGGGGGGGAGGAGAAGCGGCGACGAGAGGCGGCGGCGTCGGTTTGAGGGGAGGAAGAAGGAGAGGCCGGCCGAAAAACGAGTTGTCGTTAGACACTCAGCTCTGATACCATGTAGAAAGGTTTTCCGTATATTTCCTTGAATGAATAATTACATCAGTTATATAGCAATATACAAGAGATATGAAAACCCTAATCGACTTAAATTACATTTATGTCCCTTCCACTTATAGGTTAAGTTCGATTAATGAGAATCTGACCGGTCGGTTAATCGACTTAGGAATTAGGATTGCGCCGTAACGCTACCGTAGTTACGAGTTAATCGCTGCTGGAAGGTAGGATTGCACGTAATTATGGTTAGGAGGTTTAGGCTCGGCAGAATCACTCCTCACTTTAGAGCATGAATTACCCGTTATCAAGATAATTCGATAGGTTTATGATCCTTAGTTGTTACATCCTTGTGATTCCCGGTATCCCGAGACCCGTAGTGTTCTTCATTGTCAAGTCTTCCGTACCTTTCAATCGCTGTCACCGTTTAGTTTAGTGTTTGAGATATTTACACCACTTCATCATCTAATTCACATTGTCTTAGTTTAGTGATATTCTTAGAACAGGCTGCATTAGTCCCTAGAGTTCGACCCTGGTACTACACGAACCGTATACTTGCGGTAGAGCGGTCTAAGAAATATTATTGCTTGAATTTCCGATCATAACCCGTTGAAACCTCAAATTTAGTAACTAAAAAATAAACACAAGTCGCTTTTGAAAAATCATCAACAATTGTTAAAAAAATATTTATAACCTTCAACAGATTCGATGTGCAAAGGTCCCTAAATATCCAAGTGAATTAATGCAAATTACTTGATAATCTATGATTATGTGAAACAAAAGGAAGTCTATGTTGTTTTGCTAGGGGACATATTTGAAAATAAGTAAAATAATCTTTAGGAGTAGATTTAATAAGAGAATTATCAGAAAGAATTTTAATTTTTGAAGAAGATGGGTGATCCAATCTTTGATGCCACAAGTAAGAACTTGAAAGAAAACATATAGAAATTATTAGATTTTGAAAGATATAAAGGGAGTTGGAAAGTCTACCCTTACCAATCATCAAGGCCCGAGAAGGGTCTTGTATTTCACAAGAAAGTTTAGTAAATGATACAACTAAATCGGAATTTTGAGTCAAATGACTAACACTCAATAAGTTGAATTTAAAAGAGAGAATGTATAACACAAAATTCAATGTGATATTTTCATTTAAAATGATTGTTTCTATATGAGAAACCAATATATTCAAACAATTTGGTAAAGTAACACTAATATTTGTGGCAATAGAAACATCAGAAAAAAGACATAGATTGTTACATACATGTAAACTAGCCCCAATATCTATAATCCACAACAAATCAGACAATTGCAAACAAGCATTCATAGAAGTCGATAAAAAATGAGAGATAAAAGTTTTACCGAATTTATATGGTTAGTAGAAATGGATGTAGAATTTGATTGTATTCTAGAAGTGTGAGGCAGAGCATGTAAATGTTGCACAACTTGATGAAGTTGTTGGTTGAGTTAATTATCCTTCAGTTGGTCGAAAAGATGACATATCCCCTTGGTTAGTAAAAGATGAGCTCTGCACTGGAAAAAAAATGGTTAGAATGGTTAATATCAGAAATTGCAGAATTAATTCGAGGATATGCAGAGTTATAGTTTTGAGATTTTGGCCGAGGGATGTTGAGGTTAGGTGTAAATGAAGGTGAGTTCTTAAAACCATGTGGATATCCATGCAACTTATAACAATTTGTGACAATATGACCAGAAATACCACAATGAGAACATATTGGTTTACGTCTTGGATTATTAAGAGAATGATTATATCCTCGAGGTCTAAAATTGAAATATGAATTAAGCGATTGTGTAAAGGAATAGTGTTTAGGTTAAGAAGATGTAGCTTGAAAAACTAATGCATCAAGAATGGAGTAAATTTGTCTTTGTTGTTTATTCTGCACAACCAAATTAAAAGCTTTAGATACACTAAGACGAGAATCCATAAGAAAAATTTGATGCCTAACTAAAGCAAAATAATCACTTAATCCCATCAAGAATTTAAGAAGATATTTTATGTCATCTTTTTGTGACAATTTTTCAACAATATTACATTCACAATTTGAACAAGTACATGTTGAAAAATCTTCCAGACTATCCAATTCTTGCCACAAAGTAATTAGCTTTGTATAGTAAGAGTTAAGATCTAAAGAACCCTATTAAATTTTGAAGATCTTATTCAATTCCAAATATTCGTGGCATATTCATTTGACTAAAATGTTCTGATAAATTTTCCTAAGCGGCTGAAGTCGATGGTATATGTACAATACTGTCACCAATTTTTTTGAGACCGAATTAAGAATCCATGGCAAAACTATATCATTGCAACGAGACCATGATTCAAAATTTGAATGTGAAGAAACCGGTTTAGAGACCTTACTGTTGACGAAGCCCAATTTATTTTGACCATTTAAGGCCATCATCATAGATCGTTTCCATGTATTGTAATTCAATTCTCCCATAAGTTTATACGAAACAAGATTAACTAAATTTGTATCATTAATATGCAAGAATAATGGATTTCAATAAGGATCACTTACTTGTGACGTCGACTTTACACTTACAGCAGTTGAAGTTATTAACAAACATTGGGAGACTATGCGTCGTCGAGCACCAACATAGGGAATCAAGCACACCAGATGATGATGAATATGAGCAGCGGAAGGGATGTTCGTGGGAGATTGGAGACCACGTCGGCGATTGGAGAACGAACAACGAACAACCAACAGTAGATGAAATCAATCACATAAACAACGTCGGCAATTGGAAACCACAAACCACAAACACAAATGCCCACGATTGGACACCAGAACACGAATCACCGGGATTGGAGATCACGAACCACGAACACGAATCAAGCAAAACCTGAACCACAAACCAGAGCATCAGAATCGACGATGTAGAACCAAAACGAAAAAATCGATGAACCACTGGACAAATCAATGAACGAGGCAGTGGGGACGAAGAACGCGAAGAGGACAGCTCGCAGAAGACGCCGCGGGAAAGCATAGAGAAAACGAGGGTGGAGGCTCTTTTGCTTAAGGATGAACTAGGGAATATGATGGGGAAATAGAGAGAGAGGAAAAGATGGAAACGACGACTGAAATTTGCAAGATTTGGTTCTGGAATTGATTGTTGATCGGATGGATTTGCTGAAGATTTATTGATCGGTTGGTTCTGGAAACAAACAACGATTGAAGATTTGGAGTATGCAATATTTAAAGCGGCTGAAAGTATTTGTGATTCACAGTATGGCGGTATGGATCATCAGAAAAAAAAAAGAATAAGGAGAAAAGGCAAGATGTGCAACAATGAAAAAAATGGGAATTGGTAAAACAGTTGAATCAATATTTTTGCTCTGATATTATTTCAGGATGGAAAATGAATTTTGGATTTGTAAAGAAATTTTAGTAAAAATTTGAGAAGAATAGATACAAGAAAAAAGATGAATTAAGTGCTGAAAAATGAAAAAGTAGAATATATGTTAATTGATGAAATTAATTGTATATGATTACATAAATATGAGAGGCATACATTTTCAAAATATAAAAAAATAAAGATAAAAAATAAAAAAATAATAGAAAGAAAAAAAAAGCTTAAAAATAAATAAATATGGTGACAAAATTATATTTTAATATATACCAATAGACTAATCATTTACTTAATAGTTTATTTTGATATGGTTCGAGACTAAATTCCAATGGATATATATTATAAAGAAATTCATTGATTTGCAAATAAAAATTACAACGCAATAATGTAAATATGTCACTCTAATTAGGTTTTAGTGTCATAGCCATTATTTTGATTAATTTTATTCCATTTTCCAATTTGTTGGAGTTTGGTCTCTAAAATTGTAGAATTTTTAAACGAGTTTTAAAATTAACAACTTTTATTATTTTTTTATTTAAATAATGACTTCAAATATATACTATGTGAATATTTTACAACAAAATGAATCTAATTTAGAGATTTTCATCTTTTGATTAATTCGTCTCCGCATTTCAAAGAAACTAGAGAAAAAATTACTTGTATTAATTGAATAGCTCAACAAGAATACGTGGACTGACCAATTATTAATATTCATAAAGCATATATATACACACACATATATATGTGTATCTCACCTAGAGCTAAGGGTAGTCTCGTTTTATCTTTTTTATTTAATTAATTATAAATAAGATGATTGGAAGAAATGGCAAATGTTGGTGATGTCATTTAATTAGTTTAGGGTTTAAATATCATTCCTTTAATGTACCAACTACTATAGTAGAAATGCGCGTGGAGTCTTTACCTTTAGTCCGACCGACAATCCTCTTTAACTTATTTCTTCTCTGTACTATTATTCTAAATTAAAAAATGAACACGTATGATACACGAGATTTTAATAATTTGTAATTACATAATAAAAATTAATATATCACGAATAGATTATCATATTATAGATACGATTTTTTTTCACTGACATATTGATATATTGCAATTGCAGATTGGATAAAATGTTAAAAAAATTTTAGAAATGATCACACCATTACAATATACAATTGATACAGAAATGTCTCGAATTATTATAATCATTTGAATCATAGTATGGCGAGAAAAAAATGAACAACAACTTTAAATTATGATATATTAATATATGTTAATCATATTATTTGATATGTTATATTAATTATAAATATTGATTTATGTCAAAGACAAATTAGATATGATTTTTCACATCAAAATGTGAAGAAACAATTGTTAAAATAAATTCATATATAAATAAAATTTAATTCATATATAAAAATAAGAATTTAAACCAAATTAAATCAAATACAATAGAAAAACCTTGAAATTTAAATGATGTAAATATAATAATTTAAAACAAATTCATATTGATTATAAATTATGCAATTTTGAATGACAAAGTATGATTTTTATATCAATTTGAATTATTTTGAAAAATTTTATATGTAATGTTGTAACTCTAGTAGATGCTATTGTAATTTTTGGTATATTTAAATATTAATATATAGCGTATATGATTCAATCTTACATCTAATTAATCTTGTTTTCTTTAACAAAATAATTATATTATAATAATAATTTTAAGATTTATTCCTTCTCAAATTAATTTTTTAAAATATGGTTCATTTATTCATTAAAATTTACTTATTAAATCTCATGTTATCATAATGACTACAAATTTACTTATGTATATATATATTGTAACTACAACATTTATATGTATATCTTGTGTTTTAATTACTAAATGTCAAATGTCAAATATTATTTCTAATGACTTTTATAGCAGTTCAATTTTGCGAGCAAAATATAAATATTAAAAAATAACTTACAATCGTTAACAATAACAAAAATAGAAACAAATTCTTGATGAAATTAACCAAATTAATCCATCAACAAAACATAAAAATAAATTCAGAATTCAAATATCTTTTGTACGTTTACATTAGAAGTTAATAATGATACTCGCCTATCGGAACATTTCTTGATAGATTTTTGAATATCTATTTGTCTTGGACATAATATTTTTTGATATAGGGTTTCAAGTTTTATAGTTCCTAGAATTCTTTTTTTTCTCAACTAACAGTTTGTTTAATTTTTCGTTAAGTGAAAACACTCACAGAGAAGCAGCAAACCCGACTATTCAATTGACGAAAAAGTTGTACCAAGGTAACATATATTTATCTCAAATGTTTTTCGAAAATCTATCAAAAATATTGTTAATAATATTACTATCATTAATTAAATCAAAATATATAATGAAAATAACACACCAAAGCTTTGCCATAGCCGATTCCTGAATTGATAAAAGTTTAATTATTCACAATGTAAACTAAATAAATGTTCGTAAAATGAATAAGTAAATAAAAATTCATTTAAAATATTAATTTAAAAAAATATTTTACAACAATTTACAAAATTATGTTAGAATGAATAAATTTATTAACTTAGTAACTCATACAGTATTATGTTTTAAATGGCAAATGAAAGATAATAAACAAAAGCTTTAAAAATGTGTCAAATTAATATCTCAATGCATAAGAAAATTTTAAAGTAATAATAAGATACTATTAGTACATTAAACAAATAAATATATATATTTCAAAAGTTTAATTTATAAGTAAACAATGTTAAGTTTGTAATGAGCCGGATGGTGGATACCAAGCCGGTTCGCGAGTTGGCACGTCTCATTGTTGACTCTGATGCAATTTATAGAACTATTGTTAATGAAACTATTAAAATTTTGATCAATTAAGAAGATTTTATGATGCATTAACGTTCACGAAATACTTAATGGATATAGTGTGCATTAATAGAGTCCAATTATGTGGACTTTAATAATATTTCAAAATTGTTATATTTATTTATCTTTTTATGAAATTATATTTTCCGAGTAATAAATAATTAAAATTTTGGTTATGGTTATATGATCATATATAAAATTTGTTTACATTACTGAATAATTGTGTTGTAAAATATTATAAAACATGTTTAATTTGTTTTTCTAATGAGAATAAAAATACATCATCACGAAATAAAATATAAAATACATTATTTTGTAAAACGCAATTTTTTTGTTTATAATCTTATTTATTAATTATGAAAAATTCTTATGAATATATATGATTAATAGAATATGAACTAAAAAATGATTTATAAAATATATAAATAAAATAAGTTTTTAAAAAATTTAAAATGATATCTTAAATAAAAATAAATTAGATAAATTATTATTTACTTTTAATATATACCAATCAATATCAATATTATATATCACTAAAAATATCATTAATTTTTCATGGTAAAAGGAAAATAATATAATTTCATATTTAATTCAAATATATAAACCGATGTAAAAGGAAACATAAAAAAATATATTATTTAACTTTTTAATTATAAAAAGAAATATCATAAATGCACACTTAATTCGAATATATAGATTGATCGAATATATAGATTGATGTAAAAAAAATATTGAATATTATAATTCATAACAGAAAATTGCAATTGGATAATGAAATACAATAATAGATTGATAATATTATAAATCGTGTAAAATAGATTGGAAATTTCCAATTGTTTGTAAAATATAATAAAATGGTTTATATATAATTTTCAACCTATATTTAAACAAAAAACATGTATTTTATTTACTCATATCCTTCCCCGCTACCCACTCTTTAATCTTCCTCTTGCATCCGCGATGACCCAGTCTCTATAGATCAAATAAGCAAAGGAAAAGGTAATAAATGAACATTAGAGCTTATCTAGCTCTTATTGTAATATGTATTTGAAACATATAAAGAGAAGTCAAAATTAACTTAATGAGATCGAAATTCTAAACTTTATTAGAATATCACCAGAGAAAGCAAATCCACCAAAACCCAATGGTTTCAATCTGCTGCATATTGGGCCAAAATTAAATATTATGACATTGTGGGTGATTATCTTGCACCGATTTGGTGAAAGAATAAGGGTTTACAGCAGATAAAAGAGAAATTTTTATAAAATTTTGATTTTGGGATGAGTTTGGTAATGCATAAAACATAAATTACATAAAACATAAAATATCAATGTTTGTAACTGAAAATTTATAAATGAGTGATAAATAAATTTAATGTTTCGTTATGTAGGTTAAAATAAAGAAGAAAGTTGTAGAGTTATCTATTATTGTTTCTTAACTCAAACAATGTTTAATATTTTTCATAAAGAAAATTTATCTTTCAATAAATTTATAAAATAATTATTATAAAATGATTTAACTATAATATAAAAAAAATAAAAATTTGATCTTATAAATAACATTTATATTGAAGTGGTTGCCTGACGTGAATTATAATTGATAAGATGAAAACAATTGTTATATTACACATAATAAATTTTTTAAATGGAATTATACTAGATCAAACGAGAACTATGACAAAAATCGATAGAAATTTAAATTATGATAAAATTTATTATTTAATTAAATTAAAATATAGATTTAATATAGTATAATCACAATAATAAAAAAAATTGATTAATATTGAATAAGATAATATCATATTAAACCGAAATTAAGTCTAAGACAGAACATACTTTTGAACCTAAATTTGGTTATATATATGTGAGGTGGGTGTCACATCATCGCTAACGTGGTTTCACCAGAATTGAGCAAAAAAACCAACTTTTAATGTATAAGATTATCTATATTTCTGAATTCTAATTTTATACATTTATACATAGATGCTAAATGGATCGTCAATTCTAAAGTTGGTCTTGATACAAACCACATAATTATGGCTTCGGTTAGAAGGAGTTGATCAAGTTGTCCATGACAAAATGATGATCAAGGACACGGTGATCCGAGACGCAAGGGACTGGGACGCGGCGATCCAAGAAGGAATTAAGCGGGACATGGCCAGGTGAGACTGAGGAGTGGGACGTGGCCAGACGAAATGTGAAGAAGTGGGACGCGACCAGGCGGGACGCGGAGACCCGAGACGCGGGAAAATGCAAAGCAGCGGCTGATCAAGTTGCAGACTTCAACGGACAAGAAAACATCGAGGACCTGATAATGCAGGCTGAAGCAGGCGACATGATAGCAGCCTAAGGATGGAAGAAGATGCTCAGGACAAAGACGGGGCGTGAAAGGACGTGAAGACCTCGGAATCAACGTGAAGACCCTGCACCAGAACCGCAGGTGCAGGTTGCTATTTTTGCCAGGGACAAGAGGTTCTTGGCTAAGTCAAAGTTATTTATATTTAGTAATTAACGGACAAAAAACTTTAATTATGTACCTGAGCATGTTTTTGATAATATTTTGTAATGCTTTCGAGCATATATGTATTGGAAGATTGGAATGAAAGACCAGGCTTTTCAGAAAAAATTTCATGTTCAACCTCTTCACTTCTCTCTCTCATTTCTTTCAAATCCTTATCATTCTGAGCGTGATTTTGTTTCGTTCAATTGTTTATGTTTCTGTTTGCACAATTTACATAATGCATGGACAAAGTGAACTCAAATTAAGCAACATTTATGTTGCTGAAGTTCACTGATAACAACAGTGGTATCAAAGCCTCTTGGATCTCAAGGCCAAGAGGTGCACAAAGGCACTAGCTTGAAGCACAATCTGTGGCACTATTGAAGCACAAAAGGAAGGAAGTAACATCCAGCAAAAAAACAGATCATAAGTTGATCAAGCCCCAGACAAGATGCAGAACACAATACATGTTCCGGTGTTTGATGGAAAAAACTACAGCCTATGGGTGATAAAAATCAAAGCCACCCTAAGGTCAAAATGTTTGTGGAATGTGGTCACTGAGGGAATCCCGGAGTTTCCTGCATTAGGCATGGAAACCTCGGAGGAGCAGAGACAGAAGAAGATTGCAGAGTGGGAGGAGTTGGAGGCAAAAGATCAGAAAGCCTTGGAACACATCTACCACGCTGTCTCTGAGGAAATTTTCATAGCATATCTATCCACATGTGAGACGTTAAAGGCTGTATGGGATCTTCTTAAGGAAAGGTTTCAAGGGGATCCCAAGACGGTCATGATTAAGTTTCAAAGACTCAGGCCAACCTACGATACTTTGAAGCAAGGTGAGAAGGAGTCTATCAAGGACTTTGCTAATAAGGTGACCGAGCTAGGGAACGAGATGAGGGCGTACGGAGATGACATCAAAGAGGATGCACTGGTGTCCAAGATCCTATGTTCATTACAAGAAAGGTTTGACCCCTATGTGGGGGTCATAGAACAAACCAAGGACTTGACAGTCCTGACGGTGGCTGAGTTAGTAATAGCCTTACAAACTCAAGAGTACATGCTGGATGATAGGAGTGGCTTAGGGCCAGAGGGAGCTTCCAAGCCAAACACAAAGGGAGTAAATCAGGATCTAAGTCAGATGCAAGTAAGAGATTTTCTGGAAAAACATACCAGAAGTCCAAAGGAAAGAAATGGTGTGGCGTTTGCAGAAAAGACAACCACACTGAAGCTCAGTGTTATTTTAAAGGAAAACAAGACAAGGGTGAAGGATCTAAGTCCTACAAAACAAAAAAGGAGTGCTTTAGATGTAGGAGAGTAGGCCATTTTTCAAGAGACTGTAAAGTCAAGAAAGGTCCTCCAAACCAAGCTCAAGCAAACCAGTAGCAAGGTGAGGAGGATTTCCTTTTCACTGCTGCCCATGTGGTTGGGGAAGGACATCAATAGGAGGTGTGGATCATAGACAGTGGAGCAACCAACCACATAACCCGGGATGAGAGATATTTCATCTCCTTGGACAGGACAGTGAAGGTACCCATAAGGGTTGGTAATGGAGCCACCCTACAGACTGCTGGAAAGGGTGATATTGAGGTATGACCCTGAAGGGTAGGAGAAAAGTCAAGAAAGTTTTTCTAGTCCTAGACTAGATAAAAACCTACTGAGCGTTCAACAGATGGTAAGGAACGGTTACCATGTGGAGTTCATGGAGGATGTATGCTTGATCAGAGACAAGAAAGGAGCCAAGGTTGCAGAAGTATCCATTAACATGGAAAGTGCCTGAGGAAGCAACTCTCCTAGCCAAGGAGAGTGATCTGTTAAACCTCTGGCATAGAAGATTTGGACATGCAGGGCTGCACAACTTAGTGAAGCTACAGAGCCATGAAATGGTGAAGGGTTTACCTAAATTCAAGGTAGAGAAGGAGTTCTGTGAGGCATGTTTACAAAGCAAGCAAACCAGACTTGAGTTTTCAAAGGAAGCAGAAGGGAAATCCAAGGAAATTCTGGAACTGGTGTATACAGACTTGTGTGGCTCTATGCAGACCCCATCTTTGGATGGGAGTGTCTATGTGTTGAAACTCATGGATGATCACTCACATATGTTGAAGTCAAACACATTTTCTATGATCAAGAAGTTCAAGAATCTGGTTGAAAATCAGACCGGCAAGAAAATGAAGAAGCTGAGATCAGACAGGGGAGGGGAGTTTAACTCCAAACCCTTTGATGATTTTTTGGAAGAGCATGGATTTCAGAGGCAGCTGAGTGTTGCCTATTCCCCTCAGCAAAATGGTGTGGCAGAGAGGAGGAATAGGACGCTCATGGAAATGACCAGAAGCATGCTCAAGGACAAGGGTCTCCAAACAAGTTTTGGGTTGAAGGCATGTTCACAACGACCTACCTTCGGAACAGACTCCCTACAAGAGTCCTGGACAATAAGACCCCACTGGAAGTTTGGAGTGGTCACAAACCCAGTGTGAACCACCTGAAGGTGTTTGGGAGCCTCTGTCATGTCTTGATTCCATCACAGCAGAGGCAAAAGCTGGATGACCGGTCTAAGAAGGCTATATTCGTGGGATATAGCAGCATGAGCAAAGGATACCGTGTGTACAAGATAAACACGGGAAGGGTAGATGTTGCAAGAGATATTGTCTTTGAATAGGACAAGGCCTGGGACTGGGGGACACAGTCTGAAAACAGGACATAGACTGGTGTTCGTAGTTTCAACTCATTTACAATAAGGCAAGAATAAGGTGAACAATAAAGGACACCTCAAGGCATGGCTGAAGAAGGACAAGGGTCTGGAGGGAGCAGGGGTACACAACCACCATTTACCCCGATACCTTTTAGACTGAGTCAGTCTGGCTCTAAAGGGAGTAGAGAAGGGAATAGCAGCTCTTCAAGGCTGGTTCACCGGATGAGGCGACTCTCTGACATATATGAAGAAGCTGAACTTGTTGAAGGGGAGTCAAACCAAGTCTATGAATGCTGCTAATGAGCTGTGGAAGAGCCAGTGACCTTTGAGGAAGCTGTGACAGACAGTGAGTGGAGGAAGGCCATGGACGCTGAGATTGACATGGTAAACAAAAAAGGAACGTGGGAACTAGCTGAGCTACCGCAAGGACATAAGGTAATCAGTGTGAAATGGATATATAAAATGAAAATTGACGAGTTAGGCAATGTACAGAAGTTGAAGGCCAGACTGGTAGCTAGGGGATTCTCACAGACTCATGGCCTGGACTATGGAGAAATATTTGCTCATGTGTCAAGGCATGACACCATCCGAACCCTGATAGCTGTGGCGGCATAGGAGGGGTGGAGCCTCTACCAAATGGATGTCAAGTCTGCATTTCTTAATGGGGAAATTGCAGAGAAGGTTTACATACAACAATCTCCGGGTTATGTAATAGAAGGGTTTAAAGACAAGGTCTTGAAGTTGGAGAAGGCCTTGTATGGCCTGAAACAAGCTCCCAGAGCTTGGTACAACAGGATAGATTCATTCTTCACTGGAGAAGGATGCAAAAGGAGTGGGTGTGACACTGCAATGTATGTGCAGGAAAAACACCAGAGGATTGTTGTCATCTGCTTGTACGTGGATGATCTGATCATATCCAGGAATAATGAGGGATTGATCAAGGAGTTCAAGGAGAAACTGAACAGGGAGTTTGAGATGACAAATCTTGGAAAGTTGAGGTACTTTCTTGGGTTTGAAATCTGTTACATGGCTAATGGTATCTTTATGAGCCAAGCCAAGTATGCTGGACAACTGCTGAAGAAATTTGTGATGCAACATTCAAAAAGCATCTCAACACCCTTATCACCCTACGGCAAGAACTCAAAAGGAGGGGTGGAACTGACTGATCCAACCAAGTACTGGAGTATGGTTGGGGGGTTGCTCTACCTGGCAACAATTACACCGAACTTGGCATTCTCAGCTTCATATCTGTCTAGAAGCAATGCGAAGCCGACGGAGAATAGCTTTCAAGAAGCAAAGATGGTGCTATTGTACATTTCTGGAACTAAGAATTATGGACTGTGGTTTCAGAAAGTGGATGATGCTAGGTTGGAAGGATTTGTGGATGCTGACCTAGCTGGTAGTGTGGAGGACTCTAAGAGCACTACAGGGTTCTGCTTCACTATAGAGAATGCAGTGTTTAGCTGGGGGACACAGAGGCTGAATATACAACCCTGTGTGCAGCCACACTGAAAAGATTATTTGCAGAACTGGGATTTGACATGGATGATGCATTGGTCATTCATTGTGATAGCACAACAGCTATTGCAATCAGTAAAAATCTGGTAGATCACAAGAGTAAGAAGCACGTTCAGATCAAATTTCATGTTGTAAGGGAGGCTGTCAGCAAGATCAAGTTGGAGCATGTTGCTGGTGAAGATCAAGTGGCGGGCATTTTAACAAAATCATTGGGAACTAAGCGATTTGAGAAACTAAGGAACAAGTTGGGAGGCATGGATAACAAGATCAAGAGGGATATTGAAGGAGTTGATCAAGTTGTCCATGACAAAATGATGATCAAGGACACGGTGATCCGATACGCAAGAGACTAGGACGCGACAATCCAAGAAGGAATCATACGGGATGCGGCCAGGCGGGACGCTGAGGAGCGAAACGTGGCCAAGCGAAATGTGAAGAAGCGGGATGTGACCAGGCGGGACACGGAGACCCGAGACGCGGGAAAATGCAGAGCAGCGGCTGATCAAGTTGCAGACTTCAGCAGACAAGAAAACATCGAGGACCTGATCATGCAGGCTGAAGCAAACGACATGATAGCAGCCTAAGGATGGAAGAAGATGCTCAGGATAAGGACGAGGCGTGAAAGGACATGAAAACCTCATAATCAACGTGAAAAACCTGCACGAGAACCGCAGGTGCAAGTTGCTATTTTTGCCAGGGACAAGGGGTTCTTGGCTAAGTCAAAGTTATCTATATTTAGTAATTAACGGACAAAAAACTTTAATTGTGTCCCTGAGCATGTTTTTTATAATATTTTGTTATGCTTTCGAGCATATATGTATTGGAAGATTGGAATGAAAGACAAGACTTTTCAGAAAAATTTTTGTGTTCAACCTCTCCACTTCTCTCTCTCATTTCTTTCAAATCCTTATCATTCTGAGCCTGATTTTTGTTTCGTTCAATTGTTTATGTTTCTGTTTGCACAATCTACGTAATGCATGGACAAAGTGAACTCAAAATTAAACAACATTTACGTTTCTGAAGTTCACTGATAACAACAGGGTTGAGTTTTTTTTTACCATATAAAAAATGGATTCATTGATTGGACCGAAATTTTAGTCAAACCCATATGGGTTATGGACCAAAACGTGAGCTGGATTAAAGTTATATATTTATTACATATATAATTAATACATATAACATATTAATAACATTTAATTAAAATATTTTTTATGGAATTCAAAATATAGTTGTATCATCCATAAAGATGAAAACTAAGTTTTGAAGTTTCAAATTTCAAAACATTTAGTTAAATATTATTTTTATTTGAAAATTTAGACTTTGATTTGGTTTATCTATATTTTTATGAATTATTTTTAATGTTTTGTAATTTCAAAATATGTAGATATATGATTTATAGGCATAATACGGGTAACATATCATTATAATATTTTTATAGTACACAAAATATAGTAGTTACCACGAAAATAAAAATTATGTTTGAAGTTTCGACTTTCAAAATATTTAGTTAAATATTGTTTTTATTTGAATTTTTAGATTCTTACTTGGTTTATCTATGTTTTTATGAATTATTTTTATGTTTAAAGTTTCAAAATTTAAATATTTTTATTTGAATTTTTAGCCATTTATTTATATTATTTAGCAATTTTAAATTTTTTTATAAATTATTTATTATATGATTATATAAAAAAATTAACCCGCGGGTCAATCTATATAACCCGTGGATTATAATGCGTTGGACTGGTTTGAAAAATTACAACATATATAAAATATGATTTGAGCTGGGTAACCTGAACATAACCCAATCCATGGTGGGTTGGACTGGGATGTGTTGATCAATTGAGTTAACATCTTACATTTATATTTCTCATACCCTTATATTTAGAATGTCAAATGAGCTGTTTCGACTCATCTCGGTTCAATACGCTATCAGCTCGCCAAAAAACGAGTTGGTTTAGCTTGGTTCATTTTCAAAAGGAGTTGAAAAATCCCAACTCAACTCAGTTTGCTTTTAGTTTGTCAAGAATTGAATTGGTTCATGCACTAAACTATTTAATTTAAAAGAGTTATATTATATTAATATTAGATGAAATATCAAAATATTAATTGATTAATATATTAATTTAATGTGAATATAAAATTATTAAATATCAAAATATTAATTGAAGAATAAATTTATCGAATACCAAATACAATATGAACATAAAAAAATTTTTATAATATTTTTATAATATATTAAATTTGTTAATAAAATTATATTAATTTGGTAAAAATAAAAAAAATAATAATATAATAGGTAAATAGTATATTATTTTTTAAAATAATATTATTAAATACAAAGAATATATATAATATGTAAAAATAAGAAAACATGTGATTTTGTACTCGTCTCGTGAACCAACTCGTCTAAACTTTATTTTGTTTTGGCTCAATTCATCAACTCATTTTTTAAACGAGTTGAAAAAAATACTCAAATCGACTCATTCAAATATGATTCGAATTAGAACTCACTCGCAAACCGACTATTCATTTTACACCTCTATTTACATTATTTACATTATTGTACTTTAATATCTTTTTCTTATTAATTGACTGACATCATTCGTTTTCCTCTACATTTAAATTACCTTACATTTCAAGATAAAAAAATTGACGTACATATATATATATATATATATATCGCCCTTAAAAACTTCGAAAATTGTATGTATCTACCTCTAAGATAAAAATATATAAAAAAGAACGATGGTAAGAAATATCTAAAAATTGTCGTTAATGGTTATCATTTACTTATAGTAGTATAGAAAGTCACAATCGTTACCATTTTAATGTACACAGACCTATATACAATAACACACAACTTATATAAATTTATGGTAAACTTAAATATACTCGACGTATAAAAATTAATCCTTATATTTTAGATTAATAACACATATATTGGTCAATGTCGAATATTTTTTTGTGATATTAATATGATTAACCTAAATATGTAATATTTATGATAGATCAATCTCAAGCATAGATTTTTGAATTATACTCCAAGTGACTCCGTCCTAGAAACATTCAATTAATACCACAATTAGTTAGCGAGATAGGTGTCATAGGTGTGTATATATATACACATATATAAATAAATGATGTCATATGTATATATATATTTACATATATAAATAAATGATGTCATATGTATATAATTGATATGTGTGTATATATATTGATGTCACGAGTGAGATAGAGGCAATAGTCAGGTGAGTGAGTGAAGAAAATAAATAGGCGAGAAAATTTAAGGGGGACTGCAAAAAGCGCATAAGAAGTAGTTGAAGAGAGAGAGAGAGAGAGAGAGAGAGAGAAGAGTCTCTCGTTTTCTGAGTTCGATCGTGTCTGATCGAACAACAAAGACAAGTGTAGAAGAGAAGAGGAATAAGTGTATTATTCATTTGATAAAACCCTTAAAATATTTTTAAAAAAAAGAAAAGAAATGGTGCAACAAGCGAAGAAGTTCAGAGGTGTTCGCCAGCGTCAATGGGGCTCCTGGGTCTCCGAAATTCGCCATCCTCTCCTGTATATATATCTCTCTCTTATTCATACGCAGTTATTGATGTGTACTTATACACATAATAAATTCTACAAAGCCCCATATTTTTTCCGTCGATATATTCAAATATATACGTATATACATATATGTGAATGTGTATGTGTGTGTGAATATCAGGAAGAGAAGGGTGTGGTTGGGGACATTCGAGACGGCGGAGGCGGCGGCTCGAGCATACGACCAAGCGGCAATTCTGATGAACGGCCAAAACGCCAAGACAAACTTCCCCGCCGTCAAATTGGACGGGTCGGAACAAACGGAAGTTAACTCTCCGTTAATGTCGTCCAAAGCGTTGTCAGAACTCCTGAACGCGAAGCTACGTAAAAGCTGCAAGGACCAGACGCCGTCACTCACGTGTCTACGCCTCGACACCAACAGCTCTCACATCGGCGTTTGGCAGAAACGTGCCGGTTCGAAACCGAGTGCAAACTGGGTCATGCGCGTCCAACTCGGAAGCAATAACTCACGTGCGGATTTAGAGAAGAAACGAGATGACAACGAGGTTGACGATGAGGAAGATCAAATTGCCATGCAGATGATCGAGGAGTTACTGAATTGGAGCTGTCCTTCTGTTTCGATTTGAGTATCAAATAATTAACATGAATAATTAATGGTATTTGCTGAAGTTCTATAACTTTATAGGGTATATAGATCGTTAATGGAATGAAAACAATAAGTATTTAGTATACATGGTTTTACTGCAATGCAGGGTGTGATGTAAATATTAATTATATGATAAGATGTGGATTGTACGTGTTTATACGGAGATATAATGTTGATAATATGTACCATTCTAATTATATATATATATATATATATTAAGAAAGAGGATCGGAGGTCAAGTAGTTGGATGGTAATTAATAGTAGAATTAAAGGCTTAGGCAGAAACTCTATGACCATTAATTTGAAAGAGACTTGTCACTGATTTTAAACCCATCAACGAATTGTATTTTCCAAGTCGAATGTGTCAGTGAGGATAATAAAAGGTTCAAAAGGCAGCTATTACTTCAAGACAATGGTTTCTGTCTTCTTTGGAACCAAATATATAATAACATAATATTTGGTTAAGTAAATCCTTTGTGGTTTTGCAATTCTAAGAAATTAGGTTTAGTTTTCTTTCCTTATATTGATTAATTAATTTTATTAATTGTACACACTTAATCGGAAAAAATTCGCATTTGTTTTTTGTTATCACTAGAAAAAGCCCCGCATAATATGCTACGATCTATTTATATTTAATTAATTAGAAACACTAGTTTAAAAGATTGATAATTTTTATTGTGGAAACAAAAAATTTCACTATATAAAATCGAATAATAGGTCTACCCAAATGGTCCAATTCTCGTTTGAGCTCTTCGATGCTTTTGTTTATTAAGGATAAGAAATTCGGAATACGAGCCCTAATAGCTGATTCCAAATGCTTAAAAAAACCATATTAAAATCAAGTACCTTGAGTTCAAACAAATTACACAGAACACATGAAGCAAAATTTCAGATTAAGTAGATCATAAAGACAATGCAACATCGAAACTAACCCACCAACCAAACAACGTTACAAATCGGTTAATCACAGTTTACATAAGTTTAGATATGTTATGAAGGGTCATAGAAGCTAAAGAAATTCTTCAAAATAAACGGTAGAAACACATAAGAAAGCTCACATTTTCGGTATTTATCATGCCCTTAGCTACTTGATCCTCTAAATCTCTTATGTTTCATTTGCTCCGCTAGACCCTCCCATCACGTTGTTCTACAGATCATGAAAACAAATGCGGATGATATTACGATGATAGCTTCTGAACCTTTTAAAACATATATTTCGCCAAGAATTCTCTAATCCAACAACTTCTTTGCGATTCTGGAATAATTTATCGTGCTAGAGAAACAAGAAAACAAAATACAAGAAGCGAAACTTCAAATTACACAGATCACAAGGACAATGCAACATCAAAGTTAACCCACTAGCCGAATAACATGACAAATCAATTTGTCATAGTTTAATTAAACTTAGATATGATATGAAGGATCACATAACTAATAAAAATCTTAAAACACACGAAAGAAAATAATAAGGAAGCTCACATTCTTGGCATTTCTCATGCCCTTAGCTACTAGATCTTCCAAATCTCTTTTGTTGCATCTGCTTTGTTTGACCCTCCCCTCACATGATTTTGCAGATCATGAATAAAACACCTAATGAAATTACGACGATATCCATTGCAAAGAAAACTTCTAAACTATTCTAAAGCAGATTGATGTGCGTAGACTCAAGTAATAAATTACCTAGACTAACGCTTCCGCAAGAATACGGATCGTGTAGCAACTAGGGTCGAACACAAGGAATTGATGCGACTTATAAGCTATTAAACTAATGAATAAGACGTGTGAAATAAAATAAAGGATGGAATGCAAATGCAAATGCAAACTAAACCTAAGATAGGGATGACTCAAAGACTAATCACCATAGGTATCAAGAGTTGCACAACGATGTAACGAAGTTCTAACAAGATCATTGGTCTTAGATACTATCACGAGTTCAGGGAATTCAAGCTCTCCTATAGGAACTGACTGGCGTAGACTTGTCCACTATCTAGCATGCATATACCAATGTATCCATTGCGCATCTTACATGGATAGACGCATTACGACCGCTATCCTAATCCCTAGATTCAACCGATTGACCTGGCGTAGATTCTAAACCGATTAAACCCTAAATCATGGCTAAAAGTCTAATGCCCTGGCGTTGGTTTATTAAACTTCTAACATCATTCATTCGAGTGGCGTACAAGTAATGAAAGCATTAAGATCAACCATGAAATATGAAAACATGATAAAATACCGAATTCATTCATATCGAGTGGCGTACAAGTATGAAAGCATTAAAATCCACCATTCATTAAGCACAAGACCTCACTACATGTTGGCAATACTCTCTAACCTATGGCAATAGATCTACTTAGACATGAACTCAGGAAACGAAACACAAAAGAAATCTAAATTCAACATAGAAAGAGAATAAGAATGCTCCCTATGCATCAACCGATGTCTTCAATAGATCCTCCAGAATCGTCCTTGAGTCCCCCTTTCAATTTGGTTCGATTCCCCTTTAAATAGATCTGATTTCCCTTGATTTGGCCGTTCTAGATCTTAGGAAAGTTTGTTGAGATCCAAGGACCCGAGCGGGCACAGCTTGTACCCGCTCGTGCAGGCCTTGTGCCTGACCATTTGCCTTCATGCAGCCCGAACGGGCACCCTTGCCCGATCGTGTAAGTCTTCAGCCCGAGCGGGCACAAACCTCGGCGATTTCTGGGCATGAATTAGCCCGAGCGGGCACTGCAAAGCCACCCGAGCGGGCAATCTCTCGTGTTTCTCCTCATATCTTCGTTTCCTACACAAAACACGAAATGTAGATGAAGTCCTCGAATAAACACGATAAATGAGTGAAATCTAATAAATCTACTAAAAACTAGACCTAAGAATGATATAAAAACTACTACGGATTACGTGTTATCACAGATCACTCGCAAAGAGTTTTTTAATAACTTGTAACTCCATAAACTTCTTTGCATGATATCTTTCCTTAACAATTAGTTCATTGAAAAACCTGAATAAAATTAGAGACGACCCATCAAACAGATTTGTAGACAAGACCATGAAAATCTCCTCTCAATCAAGAACCTAGCCTACAAAAGCCTGCCCCTAACACATAACCATTGTAATGTTATTTTTATCTTACCAAGCAACTTATTATTGGATTTAGTTGAAAGAATGTGTATTTAGATTGTGTGCAAAATTTATTTGACATCAAAGTATCTAAGACGAGAACCAACAATAATACATATATTGCAGACATATTGGTAAGAATCTCACTGAAATTCTTATGGAATACTTTAAGACATTCATCTGAACCTAATTGTCATAGACGAACAGTGTCATCTACAGTGCAAAACAGTAGTAACTACAGACAAAGGCAAAACTTAAGTTAGTGTCATTTTAAGTCGGTGTAAAATGGGAATCTTGAGAAAGGACTTACTCACCTTTATTTCTACAAAACTCATGTAGAGGAGTCTCCAATATAATGAGAACCCTTGCTTTTCGTCAGATTCCCATTGCTCAAAGCTGTTCGATTTCCTCAACAACATAGTGGTTAGAGAGAAAACAAATCATCGTCGGATAGGAAAACATATGCAAAAATGAAATATTTAAGAACTCACTTTTCGTCAGATTTCCTTTTCTCAAAGTAACTCAATTTCTTCAACGACCTAGAGGTTAGAGAGAAAATAAAGCATCACTGGATATGGCAACATATACAGAATCAAAACATATACGAACTCACAAAAAGAAACCTCAGCCGCCGCCGATGTCATCCCTCCTGGTGTTTCAAATGCTCACCATCTTAAGGTTTTGTGCAAACAATAAATGAAAATGAAGATGATTATTTTGGTTGATTCAAAGTTGTTGGTGTTTGATCAAAATGCAGAAAAAATATTCCGGTATTTTTGTGAATAAAATGCTCTCTTCTTATATTAGGGGTTTTTAGTACATATATATATATAAATGTAACTCTGAATGTCAAGGTTACTTAGAACATGTATAATATATAATTGTACCATTTTACCTATATTTTGGTATTTTTCTTAACTGATTTTGATTCCGTTTTCAGTAAAACTGAGCATAAACATGGTGCTGGAATTTATTGAAGAAACGAGTACTGGGCTCTACTTCTAATGGGCCTCTGAATATCACTTCAGGTCCACGTCCTCTTTTTCTGCAGCCCAGCTGTGCTGAGCCCATTTTGACACGGTCCAAGCCTTCTTTTCCTTTCTTTTTCACGTCTAGAAGCTTCATCCGATTCCTCGTCTCGAGCTGCTTCGTCTCCGCTAGTGCTGTCTTGCCGGAGCTGACCACTCCCTTCAGTCTCCCTCTGGTCGGCTTCGGCATGAGTCCGATCAGTTGCCTGAGTTCTTCGAATCGACCGGTCCCGAGAGGCTTGGTAAGTATATCTTCAAGTTGCATGTCTTTAAGTACGTATCTCATCTCAGTTACTCCATCCTTCTCTGCTTCCCCTACAATCTGAAACTTGATTAGGATGTGTTTAGGGCGTTTGTGGTCTACTGGATTTTCCCGATCTCGATTGCTGATGTATTGTCACAGTAAATAGGTTTTTAACCACATGACATGGTTTATAGCTGCACAGAACGCCATATACTCAGCTTCGGCTGTGGAGTGTTCAACAACTGCTGAGCATACTTATCTTGGCCTAAAAAAATTCCATCTTGAATGTAACATAATTCAAATCCTAGAAAATATTTTAATCTTCCTAAATCACTCATCTCGAATGTACTGCTCGGCCTTATCTTAAAAACTTCAATTAACTTCTCATCACTTCCTGTGATGATAATGTCATCAACGTAAAGGCAAATCACCATAATCTCATTTTCTATGATCTACAAGTACATTGTAGCATCACAATCAATTCTTCTACATCCTTCACTAATGAAGAAGGAATCAATTTTATTTTACCAGGCTCTTGGTGCTTGTTTAAGCCCATACAATGCTTTCCTTAGTTTTAGGACTTTGTCATTAGCTCCCTCTATCACATAACCAGGGGTTGTTCTATATACACCTCCTTAGTAATTTCTCCATTGAGAAATGCTAATTTTACATCTATTTGGTGTAATTTCCACCCCTTTTGTGTTGCCATAACAATTAAAAACCTGATAATGTCACGCCTAGATACTGGGGCAAAAGTTTCCCCATAATCTAGACCGTAGGTTTGTGTGAATCTTTTTGCAACCAATCTGGCCTTTAACTTCAATATCTGTCCATTCTCATCAGTCTTAATTTTATAGATCCACTTCACGCTGATAACTTTATGATTTTCTGGAGGATCAACAAGTTCCCAAGTTTCATTCTTGTTGATCATCTTCATTTCTACATCCATAGCATCTCTCCACCCTTTTTCAACTATTACTTCCTCAAACGTAGTAGGTTCTTCCATTGTCAAGTAGCAGCTCTCATATACATTGTTGGATGCTTCATTTTCTTCCTCTTAATTCTCATACATCTCACTAAGTTTTATCATTATGTGTATTTCTCTTGATGAGTTGTTGCTGCTTCCTCTATTCATTCTACTGATTTCACCAATGCTCCCTCTAGAGTCACTTTGAATGGTACAAGAGAGAATGAAGGTGGGTGTTGACTTCCACTCCCTCCTGAACCCCTTGCTCATGCTACTGTATCCCACAAAAATTTCCTTTTTAGACTTATCATTCAACTTTTTTCTTTGATGCTCTGATATTAATATATGACATAGACTTCCGACAAATTTCAGATGCCCACTGATGGTTTGTGACTGATGTGCGTTATATCAAGTGATAAAACCTAGACTAACGCTTCCGCAAGAATACGGATCGTGTAGTAACTAGGGTCGAACACAAGGAATTGATGCGACTTATAAGCTATTAAACTAATGGAATAGACGTGTAAGGTGACTAAGAATGGGATTGTTATTGAACTAGACTAGACTAAATCGATGATATCAAATTATAGCTAAGCACCATGGGTATCAAGAGTTTGCATAATGAAGTAACGAAGTTCTAAAAAGATAATTGGTCTAAGGTACTATCATGAATTCAGGGAATTCAAGCTCTCCTATAGGAACTGACTAGCGTAGACTT
>CM071860.1:17095336-17109089 GCA_036759665.1 Gynandropsis gynandra
ATTTCCCTTTTAATTTGGTCGTTCTAGATCTTAGGAAAGTTTGTTGAGAATCAAGGACCTGAGCGGGCATGTCCTCTACCCGCTCGTGCAGGCCACTTGCCCGACCGTGTGCTCTTCTTCCAGCCCGAGCGGGCACCATGCCCGATCGTGTGATTCTTGAGCCCGAGTCGTGCAAACCTACGGGGATTTCTTGGCATCAGCTGGCCCGAGCGGGCACTCCAATTGCACCCGAGCGGGCACTCCATCTTTGGTCGTGTACCTTGAGTGCCCGAGTCGTGCAAAGCTACGGGGGTAATTGGTAGCAAATAGCCCGATCGTGTACACTTCCAATGCCCGAGCGGGCATGTCTTGAAATGTTGTTTCGTTCCCTTCGCTCGGTGTTTGAGTGTTCACTTTCAGTCCATGGCCTTGCTCAAGTCGAATCTTGTTACTCAACTTCATTTTCGGGGTTAGATTGCCATATTCACTCGTGTTTCTCCTCATGTCTTCGTTTCCTATGCAAAACACGAAATGTAGATAAAGTCTTCGAATATACTCAATAAGTGAATGAAATATAAATAATCTACTCTAAACTAGACCTAAGAATGATATAAAAACTACAACGGATTACGTGTTATCAGTGACCACTCTAAACCTCAAATGGTGTTTTGTTTTCCAAAGCTCATGTAGGCAGCCTATTTTGAAGCTAATATCCTGTAAACACCACCTCAACCCAAAATTTATTTGGCATTTCCTTGTCCTTGATCATACTTCTTGCCATCTCCAACAGTGTCCTATTTCTCCTCGCGGCAACTCCATTTTGTTGAGGAGAATAGGCCATTGTTAGCTGCCTTTGAATCTCATTGTCTTCCAAAAATTTTGTAAATTCTCTTGAGCTGAAATCCAAACCCCTATCGGACCTCTACTTCATTAACTTCTTCTCGGTCTGTGTCTCAACCAAGGTTTTAAACTTCTTGAATGTAGCAAATATATCTGATTTCAGCCTTAGAAAATACACCCACAACATATGAATTAATCGTCCGTGAAAGTCAGCAAATACACGCTGCCATCCAAGGAGGGTGTCTACATTGGTCCACAGAAATATGTGTGAACCAATTCCATAATTCCCTTCCATTTTACTTCTAAAACCTTAGAAAATTCATCCTTATTTTGTTTTCCCTTCAAACAGGCTTCGCAAACGTGTTTGTTCACTTTGAGTTTTGATAGCTCCTTAACCATTTCCTTGTTCTGCATAGTTTGTAACTTCTGCAATCCGGAATGACCGAATCTTCTGTGCCATAATTCAGATAAGTCATCTTCTTTAGCTGCCATTGCTCTTTCTTTAGCCAGTTTCCACCTTAGGGAGTACGCCTTGTTAATAATAGGAATCTCAACCACTCTGATTTCACACATAGTTTCGGTGAACATCACATTATACCAGTTTTGTACCATCTGTGGTACACTCAATTTTTTTACTAAGGCCAGGAATTAAGAACATGTTTCGAATTGTTCTCCTGCCTTTCTTAGTAATAACCTCAATGGTTCCTTTTCCATCCATGTCCAATGTAGCCCCATTACCACCTCTGATAGGTATTTTAAAATCTCTATCTAGAGTGGTAAAGAAACCTTCCTCTCAAGTCATATGATTTGTTGCACCGCTATCGATTAACCAAACATCATCCTCCACTATTTGACTCATCTCATGAGTTGCTGTAAATAGTATGTTGTCTTCATCTTGTTCACTGGTCATTTGTGCTCGATTTTGTGGATATTTCTTGAACCTGCATTTTCTAGAAACATGCCCAGGTTTACCATTACCATAGATGTTTTAGATCCTTCGGGTTTTTTAGCTTTATTTTTGAAGTAGCATTGAGTTTCTACGTGGTTGTCCTTTTTGCAAATACTGCACCACTTTTTATTTTTTGATTTGTAATTCGTAATGCCGAAGGGTTTCTTTGTCAAGTTTGTTCTCTGTCAAGTCCTTGTGCCTTATACTTCGTATAGAATGCTCCCTCTAGACCTGTACCGTCTCGGTCGTCCAGCCTAAATCTTGTGATTCCAATGCAATCACAAGCTCATCCACAGTTAGGGTTTCCGGATCCTTCGTCTGCTCTAGAACCCCCACAAATGGGTCAAACCTCACTTGTAGGGAACACAATATCTTAGAAACCAACTCATCTTCTTCCATTTTGGCTCCATAAGCCCTGATCTCATTTCCAAGTGCAGTAATCTTGTTTGCATAGTCTTTGATTCTCTCTTTTTTCGTGTGTCTCATGTTGTAGAATAAGGCTCTTAATCTTTGGAGCTTGATTCGAGTTGCCTTAGGATCACCTTGAAACCTCTCCTTAAGTAGATCCCATGTTGCCTTGGATGTTTCAGAGGTTGACAAATGGGCACTGAGAATTTCTTCAGTGACCTCGTGGAATATCAGCTCCAAGGCTCTCTAATCCTTGGCTTCGAACTCCTTAAGGTTTTGTGCAAACATGAAATGAAAATGAAGATGATTCTTTTGGTTGATTCAAAGTTGCTGGTGTTAGATCAAAATGCAGAAAAAATATTCTGGTCTCTTTGTGAATAAAATGCTCTTCTTGTATTAGGGTTTTCTTAGTATATATATATTTACATAAATGTAACATTGAGTATCAAGGTTACTTACATCATGTATAATATATATAATTGTACCCATTCTACCCATATTTTGGCATTTTTCTTAACTGATTTTGATTCTGTTTTCATGTAAAACAGAGCATGGATATGGTGCTGGAATTTGCTGAAGAAACCAGTACTGCGCTCTACTTCTGTCCGAAAATCACTTCAGGCCCATGTCCTCTTCTTCTGCAGCGCTGATGTGCTGAGCCCATTTTGACACGGTCCAACTTCTTCTTCTTCTTCTTCTTCTTCTTCTTCTTCTTCTTCTTCTTCTTCTTCTTCTTCTTCTTCTTCTTCTTCACTGGTGTTGTCTTGTCGGAGCTGACCACTCCCCTCACATCCTACCGTTCGACGTCGTTCTTCATGCCACTGCAAACTTGTCATCTGGTCAAATTCCACCGTTGGTATTTCATTGTCGTCACCTTTGGTATCTCCTTATATTCACGACTTGGAAGAATGAAACAACCGTTAACGGCCTTGAATGAAGAAGAAACATTTATGTCTTCTCTCATATTTATTGATTGAACTTCCAAGCTCTTCACCTTCCTTCCCTCACATTTTTTGAATAAAAATAACCAAAAGAGACTTTTTTCCTCCCTCTAGTGTATAAGGATGGATGTATATAATTGTAATTTTATATATTTATTTTACACTTATATACCGAATAATACAATTCCTTTCTAACCCTAATCTCTATATGGTATCAGAGCCAATGTAGTTCCTCAGTCGTTACTCCTTTTCTTTGTCTATGTTCTCCATCTTTAAAACCTTCTTTGCTTCCAAGATGTCGGACGACCAGCACGCCATAGCCTCAGACTCCACCCTCACCTTCAACCCTCCAGAACCATAAAAAGTTCTCTTTACCGCGAATATATCAAACATAAAAAACTTATCTCCTCAAACTACCTCATTTGGAGTGTTCAAATTTGTGCCTTGCTCGAGGGATATCATCTCGATTATTTTATTGAATATGCTAGCCTTTTCCCATCACCGACCATCGATGTTAATGGCGTACCTCAGCCTAACAATGCCTTTCTTCCCTTCAAAAAACAAGATCGTCTCCTTTTCAGCGTTATCCTCGGTTCAATATATCCGTCCCTTCAGCTGATGGTAGCCATGTCCACATGTGTTCGTGATGCTTGGCATCTTCTTGTTAACACGTATGGGAAAGCATCTCGGGAACATATCAAACAGATCTGAGATCAACTCAAGCGCTCTTCTAAAGGGACTCCGACTGTTGATGAATATATGCGTTTCATGACTTCAAAGGCTAATTAGTTATCCTTACTTGGAAAACCTTTAGATCATGAAGATCTATTGGAATTTATACTTGATTGGCTTTCAAACAATTAAAAATCAATCAAGGATGCTTGCAACGCATGAGATACACCAATCTCACCACCTAAACTTCATGAAAAGTTGATCAATCATGAAGTCACTATTGTCTCCTCCCAACCGGTGCTCTCCTCTCTTCCGGTAACTGCAAATCTAACACAAATTCGATTCTATCATGGTCATCGTTATCAACCTCAATCCCGCTTCAGGCAAAATCATTCATCACGGCACGGTTAACCGCGAGGCTATCAAGGGAAGTGCCAAGCTTGTGGCTTTTTGGGCATCCAGCAAATCATTGTCTGCAATTTCGTTTCGTGAATACACTTCAACCACCCCTAAGTACACTTCTGATAGGGTCAGATACACCTAATCACACATGGCAGCCAAGTGCTCACCACATAGTTACCGTTCCTTATGGTACTGAAGGATGGTTGCTAGACAGTGGTGCCTCTTACAATATTATCTCTAATCTTTAGAACTTATCTCTCCATGCCTCGTATTATGGTAATGATGATGTTGTCACTGGTGATGGATCAGGTTTAGCAATCACTCATACGGGTTCCACTTCTCTTCCCTCCTCTTCTCGCTCTCTTTCTCTTGAAAATGTCTTGTGTGTATCTTCCATTTGTAAAATTCTCATCTCCATTAACAAACTATGTCGCACTAACAATGTATCAGTTGAATTTTTCCCTCGCATATTTCAGGTGAAAGATCTAAGCACGAGAATGCCTCTACTAGCGGGAGAAAGTAAAGACGGTGTCTATGAGTGGCCGGTCAAATCATCTCTCATTTCTTCCTTTTTGGCCTTTTCTTATGTCAAGTCCACTTTGTCTGAGTGACATTCACGTCTTGGTCATCCATCTCTTCCTATTTTGAAATCTATCATCTCTCGTTTTGGGTTGCCTTTATCAAAAGAATTTGAGTCATCATTTGCTTGTAATGCTTGCTCATCTAATAAAAGCCACAAACTTCCTTTTTCTCAATCATCCATTGTCTCTTCTCGACCATTGGAGATCATTTTTTCTGATGTATAGACTTCACCCATTTTGTCCAATGATGGCTTTAAATACAACATAATTTTCATTGATCATTTCATGCGCTATACATGGATTTATCCTCTCATGCGTAAATCATAAGTTTCTGAGACATTTATCTTTTTTCGAAGCCATTACAAAACCTAATTCAACACCAAAATGACCAAATTTTACTCTAATAATGGGGGGAATATCTTGCTATTCGTTCCTTTTTTGCTGCACATGGAATATCTCATCTCACCACACTACCTCATACGCCTAAATATAATGGTCTCTCGAAACGCAAACATCGACACATTGTCAAAACGGGTCTATCTCTTACGACTCATGCCTCCTTTCCTCAAGAGTTCTAGCCTTTTGATTTCTCTATTGCAGTCTTTTTGATAAACCGACTTCCTACACCAATCCTTTCCACTGTATCACCCTTTGAGTCTCTTTTCGGGTCTTCACCAAATTTTCTTAAACTTTGGATTTTTGGTTGTGTTTGTTACCCATGGTTGCGTCCATACTCTATGATAACTTCTATGTTTTTATAGTATTTTAGTTTGGTCATCTTCTAGTGTTTTCTCGTGTATTTGCAGGAAATGAAGATATTGGACATTAACACGAGCAAACACCCTACAACTACCTAAAACTGCATGACTGGGCATACATAAGAAAGGAAGAGCATTGCCGATCATCACCCATAGCACGACCGGGTAAAAAAGAAGAAGGCACAACACGACCGATCACCATGCACTACACGACTGGGCTCACTAAGGAAACAACACGCACAACCGAGCACCATTCTCAGCCCGACTGGGCTCACCAAACAGTAAACCTCCCCGAACATGCAGCACGGCCTGGGCATAGGTGGAGCCCAACAGATCATACCATGAATGAAGTGCCCGACCGAGCTTGCTCTTGTGCCCGGTCGGGCATGAAGAACATGCACACTCTGATCAAGAAAAGGAAACTTCCAGCCGTTTAAACACAAACGGAAAATCAATTGCAGGAATGGAAAAGCACGACCAAAGAGGAAAGAAGAAGAAAAGGAATGAAAAGAAGGAGGAAAGAGGAAGAAATGGAGCAAAGAGAAAGGGGGTCAATCGGATAGAAATAGAGGTGGACAACAAACCTAGAGAGAGAGTAGAGAGAGCATAACACAGACGAGGATAAAGATAGGGCGGCGAACTCGAAGCGCGAAGGAGCTGTTGAAGACATCGGTAATAGAATACGGAAGGATCTCGTTCTTTATCCATGTTGAATATAGTTTTCTTTCGCGTTTTGTTTTCTAAGTCCATGTCCGAGTAGATCCATAACCATGGGTTAGAGAGCTTTGCCGATATGTAATGAAGTTTTGTCTTTAATGCTTGGTTATAATAATTGATAGTTTTGGATTGATTGGTTGTTCATAATGCTTTTATTCTTGTTGGCCGCTTGAATGAATGATTATAAAAATCTAATTGCATTGTGAGATGAATTGGAATTTTTAGCGTAACCATGATATGAAGTCTCAATTGATTTAGAACTTTGGCCGTTTGGTTAATTGAACTTAGGAATTAGGATAGCGGTCTTAATGCAGGTAGTAGGTGAGATTACGCAATTGGGATATTGGTAATACGCATGCTAGATAGTGGCTTTAGGCATCGGGAGAGTCATTCCCTAGGGAAGAGCTTGAATTCCCCGAATACGTAATGATATCTATAACTATGATCTTGTTAGCAATTCATTGCATCATCGTGCATGTCTCGAAACTTGTGGTATTTAATTAATTGATATAATACATTAATTAGTTAATTTAGCTTTATTTGCATTCCAACACTTATTGATTTTTACCGTTCTATCCATTAGTTTACTAGCTTTAGAAATGCATTGATTCCCTTGTGTTTGATCCTGGTACTATATGATCCATATTCTTGCGGAAGCGTTAGTCTAGGTAATTATTACTTGAGATTAACCACATCACTCTACTCACAAACTTTCACCTCGGTCACTACAATAAAATAGATGCATATCATTGGAAGAATTAACAGATCCATTCGTTCATATCACTTTCCAACGGATTGTAACAGATTTTGGGAAATTATCAATGACCCGAAGTCCATTGGAATTTTCAACGGAAAAGAAATAGATAACATACATTGCAACATTGGTAATGCATCCATTAAATGCCCGTTGAAAACTGACATTTTAATCCAACAGATGTCTGTTGAAAAGAGCAACGGATATCCGTTGACTAACTTAGAATTTTGAGGCTGCTGTTGGAATTATCCAAAGTTGTTTTTCAATGATCGTCTGTTGGTATTTCCAGTGTTCATCTTTGGGTATTTTCAACGGAGATCCGTTGGAATGTTCACTATTTATACATCACACTCGATTCGTTTATCATCAAGAAATCAACAAAAATATATTTTCAAAGAAAGTCGTTTTCTTGAAATAGAGATATATATACAGATCGAGAGAGTGGATGTATAGAAGAAAAGATCTCGTAACCGAGGAAGTTACCCAAGAATTCTTACACGGATAAGAGCAATTCATGAGTTTTGTGTCGATATAACCTTTGTGTCAAAAATTCGGGGAAATGTTATATCTCTTCAAAATATGCATAAACATGAAGTGTCCAAGTCAAGAAATTGTTTGCAAACACCTTTACAAGGTAGGTTTCGTAGAGAATTGCAAAATATGGTTATTTCACAACTTATGGCATTAGAGATAATGTGAAAGAAGCACAAGAAATAGAGAAAAATGAAGAAGTTCTTTATGAAACATCGACGATCAATTCATATGTTTAAATGGTGTCAGATGCTTTTCTTGGCCACAGAGTTATGGAGCAAACGCATGAAAAGATACCGAACAATGAGACTCTGATTTTGCAACCTATTGGATATGACCAAACAACCAATATATGTAGGTTGTCGTGAATGTCAGTTTTGTTCATCATTGTCATCAAGATTGATGAGTATAAAAACAGAGTACAATGTAGTTAAAAATTACATGGATTTATTTGAAAAACCATGCGTGAATATTTACCGAAAAATAATAAAGCTCTTGAGACATATTACGAAAGAAAGAATGTTTTAAAAGATTTTGAAATTCAAGATGAGAACATTGATGTTTGTAAAAATAGTTGCATGTTGTTTTGAGGAAAAGATAAAAACCTATTGGAATGTAAATTTTGTGGTGCAAGCTGATATCGTCCAAAAAAACCATCTTCACGAAAATATGTACCGTATAAAAAGATGTTTTACATGCCTCTAACAAATAGGTTGAGAAGGTTTTATGAATAAAAAACCATTGCGACAATGAGATGACATGCAGAACACTCGAGTGTGAAGGGATAATGTAACATCCATCGGATGATAAGGCATGGAAAGATTTTAATGAAGTATTACCTGAGTTCGCGTATGAAAAGAGAAATATCTATCTTTATCTATGCGTCGATGGTTTTAGTCTATATGGACAATCTAGAAGTCAATTCTCTGTGGCTACTGATTTTGTCTCCATATAATTTTCCTCTCAATATATGTTTGAAAAGAGAAATAATGTTTCTGACATTGTTGATTACTGGACCAAAACATCCGGAGAAAAGTTTCGATCTTTTGTTGCAGCCCTTAATTTATGAATAAAGAGATTTCTAGAACAATGAAATTTTTGTTTATGACATAACTACAAAGCAAAATTTCATATTGAAAGCGGTCTTATTATGGACAATTAGCGACTTTCCTACCTATGGAATGTTATCTGGATGGAGCACACACAAAGATTGACATGTCCATATTGTATAGAGGATATAGATTCATTTTGACTAGTACATGGAAGAAACCATGTCGGTTTGATTGTCATTGAAGATTTCTTCCCCGTGGACATACATTCAGATAAGATAAAAAAAACTATTTTTAAAGAACATGGTACGAAAAGGAGAGGCATCGTGCATGCAAATAGGAAAGCAAACACGAATGATTAAACACGATGATAGATTTACAAGAGTTGGTAGAATACGGTGGAGATCATGGGGATCAAAAACCACAAGGCCAAGGTGAATGTCATAGGTACAAACATAGTATTCTTTGGGAACTACCATATTAGAAATCACTGATATTTTGTCACAATTTTGATGTATTGCATATTGTAAAAAACATTTTTGGTAACATCATCAACACTGTTTTGAATGTGATGGGGAAAATAAATGATAACATATAATCAAGAAAAGATTTGAAGACAATATGCCGAAGACCTGAGTTGGAGTTACGAGATGGAAGGGCACCTATCCTAATATTCTGATTGTCTGGACCAACGAAAAAACATTATTGAGGTGGTTACAAGAAGACATTAAATTTCCAAATGGATATGCATCAAACATTAATCGGTGTGTGGATATTGTGGGTTCGAAACGTTCCCAATGTGCTATGCGGATATAACATATTTTTCAGAGATATATGTTCAAGAAATTTGAAAAGGGATGACTCTGAAGTATTATGCTCTTTGGAAAAAGTTTCTACCTTCCTTCTCGATGTCATGGAACATTTGTAAGTACATTTACCAGATGAGGCACTACTCAGTGGCCCAGTTCAATTCAGATGGATGTATCCATTCGAAAGGTTTTTTTTCATCTAAAGAAAAAGACAAAGAACAAAGCAATGGTTGAATGATCTATTGTTAAACAATACTTGTTGAAATAATCACATATTTCAGCATATGTGATTTTTTGACGAAACAAAGATGCTTAGTAGAAGATCACACAAACTATCTATATCAATATAATCTTCAATTAGGCACAATTCTTGAGATCTTTACACCAATTGGACGTACAAGAGGGAAATCCTTACATATATATATATATTATTAAATTGTCAAGAGATATTACATTTTGAAAGGTACAAAACGATGACAATCGATCTTTTAATTTACAGATATATATATTTTTATATATGTGTAATATACTTTCATTACAGGATATTTGATGAAGAAGTAATGGGTACGTCAAGAGATGTTACATGCACTATCCAAAAACATTAAAACGTCGAAGACAGAAGTAGTGGCTCGTAGTTAAGATTAAACCGTAGGAAGTTATAAGCATAGACGAAAAAGACAATCCATTGCAAATCGATCACCCTGTCGATATAGTTAATTGATACACAATCAGGAGAGATTCTCGTAGAAACTGACATAGATGGAAAATACATCCACGATTATGAAAACGTTGAACCGAAAGATACAAAAGATGAACATGATGATGAATTAAATGCAAAATTGAAGGAAGACTTGCCATTGGAAGAATCAACTGAAGAAGAAATGTGAATCGTATAATTGTAATATCAACCTTTTGTAAAATTTTTACATCATATATTCCACTTTCATCGGGCATCCATTGGCAATCGCAACGGAAACCCATGGAATCATTTATTCATTCTGATACTTAGAAAAGAATCTCGTTATTTCAATTTGCAATAGGCATCTATGGATAACGTCCAATGGAAGCCCGTTGTAATGATTTAAACTGCCAACGAATACTCGTTAAAATAAATAAATTTTCCAACGGATGCCCGCTGAAAAGGGTCATGATTGTTGTGCTCTGCCTAGTATCCGCATTGTATCGGGACGATGTTTTCCAACGAGCATCCATTGGAATTTGCAATGGACTGTTGGAACGAAGACATACATCCATTTATGCCATCCGTTGTCTCGAGATCATAATTTCCATCGGGCATCAGTTGGAAATCCAACATATGCCCGATGAAAACCCAAAAGTCATGTCTTAATTATGTTCGTTGAGGTGACATCATTTCCAACGAGCATCCGTTGGCATTGATGCCCGTTGGAAATTTTTGTATTTGAACCGTTGAACAATTCATTTTCAACACAATCTCAAAACCAAAACATCAATTTCGCTAAAAAAAATAATTACGTAACACTTCAACACAATGAGAGCTCGGTGAATAATTGGCCGCAGTAGCTCTGCCACCACCACCACCACCACCACCATCGCCACCATATCGAACTCCTTCACCTATATCAGTACCATCGAGATTTGATGAAGAAGATGATATGATGGATATTGACGCTTTGATTAATCCTGAACATGCTGACGAGACGTTACAGTAAGATGTTATTTACAAATATTGATATTGCAATTAATTATAAATATTGTCCAACGATTTTGTTTACACGTGTAGGTTTGATATGGATGATGTTCTTAAACACACTAAAAAAAATCATCCAAGGTTCATTACAAGATCATCTTTATTACTCCTGGTAGGTGAGGCCAGAAGTTATACGCCACCGATGGTAGTGTACATTTATCGTAAGTGTATTTAGTATAAATATTTATTTAAAATTATTATCGACTTTTATTCAAATTAATTTATTTAAACTTAAGTTTTTAACATATATATAGATGACAAAAGAAGGATACATCGCGCATCTATACCACTTGGATGTGCGATACGCAAGCTCGATTGTTCTTGATGATGAATAATGCAAACACTACTATTATAAGAACATTACCAAAACGACATGGGCAACATACGAGGTATTCAACAAACTCATCCAACACTGGGGGTCAGAGGACTTTGAGGCCAAAAACTAGAAGGCCAAAGATGTTGGTACGGAAAAAAGTTCCCGGGGACGGTCCGCATCGCCATACCTCGGGATCGAAGTCATTTCCGAAGAGAAAGAAAGAATTGAAAAAAAATATTTATATTGATAATTTAAATTTATTTTTATTTAAATTTATTAACTAATCATATTATTATAATGTTATAGATGTAGAGGATGGTAAGAGAACCAAGTCTTCTTGAGCTGGTTGTAGAGACTCACGCCAAGAAGAAGTTCGTTGTTGGGGAAGAGGTCGATGAACATGAGCTTGCTTACCACCGGGCAGAATGGACAGTAAAAGCTATGACGAAGAAGAACACAACAATCACAAACCACTGATTCAATTTCTGGTGATCTTAGTCCTTTACAAAAGGACAAAATATATTTAGAGATATATAATATCATTATTGTACTTTAATAATATAAAATATTTTTTATCAATATACTAACTTTACATTTTATTTATATTATAGTCTGTTAGGTCGTATGAGGGGCATCTATACGGTCTAGGTTCTCTACAAAAAAATGATGTATCTAGCATCTCGAAACTACACTTTCAAAAAACGCAAGATGCTCTCGAAGAAACGCAATTTGAGCTTCAAGATACACGAGCACAAATGCATCACATGGAGATTATCATCGAGTTGATGATTGATCAAGCTTATTAGCCACCACCAAAGGGGCAATAATGCCAAAATAAGAATCGATCATCGACTCCGATGCAATCCCTTCAAGAGGCATTGACGAGCACATGGATGAAGACGACGACACTAGATTAGATGAAATGTAGTAAATTAGTTTTTTTTAATTTTGTATAAATTTATATATAATAATATTTTTTATTTATATAATTTTTTAATTTATTCGTAAGACCATCAACAGACGCCTGTTGGATACATTTAATATTTAATATTTTCAACGAGTATCCGTTGGAATATTTTAAAATTCTCACTATTTCGTTTCCAATGGGTATATAATGTTTTGTCCTGCCCAAAACGTTCGATGGATGCCCATTATCATCTTTCAACAGATGCCCATGGCAAACTCCCAACGGATAACTGTTGTAACTTCTAACGAATAAAAGTTGATAATATTCATTAGCATCTGTTGAAACTTTGCAACGGGTATCAGTTGATATTTTCAATGGATATATCATCCCTTTGAACATTATCAACATATAATAATTCTTGCAACATCGTTTAAAATTGCAAAGGATGTGGTTTTTAATGATCGTTTCCAAACGACATATAATCCATTGAAAATGTCATTCCCAATAGAAAATAATCCATTTCTAACGGATATGTCCATTGGAAATGGCCTTTATTTGTAGTGTTAGGACATATAAATATGTTTAAACTATCCACTAATTTCAAGAATAATCATAATCTAAAAGTTGTAAGAATCCAAAAATAGAAAAGAAACAAAAGGAAGAAAAATTGTTCTCATAGATTCTTGTCATGTCAATCATCGAATGGTGGCTCTGATCTCGGTGTTAACAACTCTGATGTGCGTTATATCAAGTAATAAATTACCTAGACTAACGCTTCCGCAAGAATACGGATCGTATAGCAACTAGGGTCGAACACAAGGAATTGATGCGACTTATAAGCTATTAGACTAATGAATAAGACGTGATGAATCAAATAGTGATGGAATGCAAATGCAAATGCAAACTAACTAAACTAAACTAATGATAGGGATGACTCAAGGACTAATCACCATAGGTATCGAGAGTTGCACGACAATGTAAATGTATTCTAACAAGATAATTGGTCTTAGATACTATCACGAGTTCAGGGAATTCAAGCTCTCCTATAGGAACTGACTGGCGTAGACTTGTCCACTATCTAGCATGCATATACCAATGTATCCATTGCGCATCTTACATACATAGACGCATTACGACCGCTATCCTAATCCCTAGATTCAATCGATTGACCCGGCGTAGATTCTAAACCGATTAAACCCTAAATCATGGCTAAGTTCCAAAGTCTAACGCCCTGGCGTAGATTTATTAGACTTCTAACATCATCAATCAAGTGGCGTACAAGTATTGAAGCAGTAAGATCAACCATGAAATCTGAAAACATGATAAAAGACCAAATTCATTCATATCGAGTGGCGTACAAGTATGAAAGCATTAAGACCCACCATTCATTTAGCACAAGACTTCATTACAT
>CM071860.1:17116110-17126229 GCA_036759665.1 Gynandropsis gynandra
GACACCTAAAATACTACACACGTGCCGTGCACTTGCGGGTAGATTAGGTTATATTTAACTCTGATACGCATCAGGCAACCAAACACGGGACCGATTTTCTTTTCCCATTCCAAATAAGTGTTCGGATCAGCCTTGCCATGGAACGGATGGATTTTGAGCTTAAGACCAGCAAGGTCATCCCTCGGGTCGTCCCTACATTCCTGCACCTCTCGGCGTTGCCATTGACTACGTTGGGGATAATATGAACTGCCTCGTTCATAATAGTTGGTAGGTCGTAGTTCTTGGGAATCCTAGTGTTGCTTGTGGGATGAAAAGTAAGATTACTCTCAGTTGGTCATGAATTTCTTTCCGAATCTCCTGTTGAAACTCCTCTATTTTGGTACTAAGAGTTTGCTCAAAATGAGCAGCAAAAGCTTCAACCAAGAGCTGGTTTACTCGACTGGTTTCCGCACCTTTATCTCCCATTGCGTTTGATGATTATACACGCAGCAAACACACATACATCCTTTTCTAGAGCGAGCTCTGATACCACTTGACACGATCCTAGGTAAGACGGGAACCCTTGCTGCAGCCGAGCCGAAAGACTCCTTACACAAGGCGTGTGGATAGATAGGTCACTTGAGAGTTGCGGAAGGCTCTTGATTTGTAGGATGGGTAATCCTTGCTGCAGCCGAGTCAGAAGACTCCTTACACAAGGCATGTGGAACAATAGATCACACGAGAGTTACGGAAGGCTCTCGATTTATCAAGCTCGTCTTCGAGGATATGACACACCTACGAAGAACAAAAGAGTGTTGGATATTACGCACCAACAATTGCTGGATATGACACATCGACAATGGAGGAACTCTCAAAGAGAAATTCGAAATTTAAATTCAAAATCAAGCTTGTTGTGTGTACAAGGGGTGGATGGCCATATGAAGGAAGAAATCATGCAAGACTTCAATGCCACCGTAAATGCATACAAGTAATGCAAGGGTTGTAGTTTAAATGAAAAAAAATTGAAAATTCGAAATAAAAATAAACGTAATGATAAAATACTTCGATACGATGGACGTATGAAGTCTCGGGTCAACAATTAGGAAAATGGAAGTGAGTCGTGGCCTCGTTAAAAACCCGCCGTTGGAAAACCATGTGGGACAAAACCAACGGTGGGAAAAGAGCACACACGAAACTCTTACCCTAATTGTTGATCATTGCGAGATGTACTTCGGCTTGTAGTATGACTTGGATGTCGGAACTTCCTTGTGGACTCGAACACTCGTCTTGAACTTGCACGTCCGTGAAAGTTCCGAAAATAGCCTCCTTAGGCGTCCTAGCTTTAGCTTGGGTCACAGGACTTGATGGTATGGTTAAGGCATCCTCCTCTCTAGCTCTAACATGGGTCACGAGACCAACGTCCTTCTTTCTCTCCTTAGGAAGGGTCGCGTCTGCCTTTCTCTCTTTCGATTCAGCACGGGTTGCATCCTCTTCAGCACAAGTCGTGTCCTCCTTAGCATGGGTTACGTCTTCCTCAGCACGGGCCGCGTCCTCTTCTCTTACCACGGCACGGGTCGCGTTCTCCTTTCTTGGCTTAGCTCGGGTCACGGGACCTTCTTGTAATATTGAGGCATTCTCTTCATGTTCGGAATCCTCGACGCTTTCCATGATCATATCACTCACCAAAACTCCTCTATTTTGGTGCTATGAGTTTGCTCAGAACGAGCAGGAAAAGCTTCTACCAAAAGCTGGTTTACTCGGCTGGTTTTCTTCACCTTTATCTCCCATTGCGTTTGATGATTATACATGCAGCAAATACATGGGCAACCTTTTCTAGAAGAAACTCTGATACCACTTCACGCGATCCTTGCTAGAACGACACTCTAGAATGAAGGTAAGATGTAAACCCTTGCTGCAGCCGAGCCGGAAGACTCCATACACAAGGCGTGTGGAATGATAGGTCACACGGGAGTTGCAGAAGGCTCTCAATTTATCGAGCTCATCTTCGAGGATATGACACACCTACAAAGAACGAACGAGTGTTGGATATTATGCACCAACGATTGCTGGATATGACACACCAACAATGGAGGAATTCTCAAAGAGAAATTCGAAATTCAAATTCAAAAATCAAGGTTGTTGTGTGTACAAGGGGGTGGACGGCCATATGAAGGAAGAAGTCATGCAAGACTTCAATGCATGCAAGCCATGCAAGGTTTGTAGTTTAAATGAACAAAAATTTAAAATTCGAAATAAAAATAAACGTAATGATAAAATACTTCGATACGATGGACGTATGAAGTCTCGGGTCAAAAATTAGGGAAACGGAAGTGAGTCGTGGCCTCTTTAAAAAAACCCGCCATTGGAAAACCACGTGGGATAAAACAACCGGTGGGAAAAGAGCACACACGAAACACTTACCCTAATTTTTGATCGTTGCAAGATGTGCTTCGGCTTGTAGTATGACTCGGATGTTGGAACTTCCTTGTTAAATTGAGCACTCATCTTGAACTTGCACGGCTGTGAGAATTCCAACGATAACCTCCTTGAGTGTCCTAGCTTTAGATCGGGTCATGGGAGCTGCTGGTGTGGTTAAGTCATCCTCCTCTCTAGCCCTAGCACGGCCACGTGACCAATGTCCTTCTTTCTATCCTTAGGATGGGTCGCATCCGCCTTTGTCTCCTTCGATTTTAGCACGGGTAGCGTCCTCTTCGCTCGCCACGGCACAGGTCGCATCCTCCTTTCTTGCCCTAGCTCGGGTTACGGGACCTTCTTGTAATATTGAGGCATCCTCTTCATGCTCAGAATCCTCGACGTTTTCCATGATCATATCACCTAAGGTCTCATATTCCTTTAATTGCTATTTTTTATTTGTAATTTTTATGTATCTAGAATAAGATTGTACATTTTGGATAAAAATTAAGTCTATTTATCATGTGAATTGTAGATATGGATGATGGTTCAAAAGTAATCGTGGGGTTCAGATGATGTAGTTTGGAATGACCAAATTACACCTACGAAATTTACTCGGAATATGCTTTGATGAACAATATATGTAGAACCAATTGGGTTCCGACGAAAAAGATAGATAGACGTCGTCATGATATTACAATTATGTGATACTGCATCAAAGAAGAAAGTAAGATAAACTTGGGTAAGTTCAACTTGGATCAAATTATTGTTCAAGGAATGATAAGAACTAAGAGGTTCATCCTTCCATTCCCATTCCTCACTTAAAATACCATTCTGTGGCAAGTTCTAGGAATAATACGGTCAGATAAAGGAAAGCAAAGAATACATTAATTATTATTATTATTATTATTATTATTATAATTATTATTGCGTAGACAATACTCGTATACAACCTATGTGCAACAAAAAAAAATACATATGGTGTTCTAAAAATACGTATGCATACATTCATTAGGGGAATTTCAAAAATATCCTTAGAGGGCTAAAGTGTTTCAAAAATATCTTTTTTCTGAAAAAAAAGTTTCAACTTCAAATTTACATTTAAAATATTGATAATCCCATATTACCCTTGTCGATAATTTTTCTCTCTCCTCCAGAGCACCTCGATTTCTCTCTCTACTGTGGCGCGAAAATAACTGTTCTCCCACACCACGACAGATTCAGCGAGAGTAGCTTGAAATCGGCATCAGATTCGCTGCCAATAGGTTGAAATCGTTTGTTGTCAACAAAAAAGCTTGTAATTAAGCAGGTTCCGCAGAAAAACTGTTGCACTGGACCACAAAGTCTTAGGGGTCCAAGGGTCGCAGGGGTAAAGGGGTTGCAAAGGGGTCAAAGGGTCGCAAATGTAAGAGGGTCACAGGGTTTAGGATAGGATCGCAGGGGTCCAAGGGTCGAAGAGGGTAAAAGAGTCGCAGGGGTCCAAGGGTCGAAGAGGGTAAAAGAGTCGCAGAGGTCCAAGGGTCGAAGAGGTAAAAGGGCCGCAGAGGTACAAGTGTCACAAAGGGACCTCTTTGAACCTAGGACCCCTGCGACCCTTGTACCTCTTCAACCTTTGTCCGTCTGCGACCCTTGGACCCTTGCGACCCTTGTCCCTCTACGACTCTTGTTACAATAATACTAAATCCAACCAAACAGTCATACTAACAATATAGTAAAATAATTTATTATTTACAAATACAATTGCTTACAGATAATATGAATAAAATTTTGAAAATAATAATTTATCAAGTTATTTACAAATAATTGACTCAAATGTCTACGAGCCTTGTACATTTGCGACCCTTGGACCCGGACGACCCTTGTCCCTCGTGACCCTTGGACACGTGCGACCCTTGTCCCTCTCGACCCTTGAACACGTGCGACCCTTGTCTCTCGCGACCCTTGTCCATCTGCTACCCTTGTTACAATAATAATAAATCCACAAAAATAGCGATACTAATAATAACACTAACAATTGAATAATAGTAAATCCATAAGATCAAATGAAGTTCAAGTCAAAAAGAGGTTCAAAGAAATCAATATACAACTCAAATCAAAATATGTTGTTGATAAATCGAAGCACAGGATCTCCTCCACTGCAGAACATTTTTACTATGAGGGAACAACCCACGTTCAGTCCATTTTCTTGACAAAACTTTCTCCACCCCCCTCTGATACAAGTGCCACCACGACTCACGGGCCTGAAAGCTGCTAGCGAAACATCGAACCTTTCGCGATCGATTCTGAAATCGTGGTACATCATTACATGACATCGTCTACGGCAAAAACTGTTCTCCCTCGTAAACTCTATCAAAACTGTCTGCGACATCGCCAAGTTACATAAGTAAAAATGAATAAAAGTCTAATAAATAACCAAATTATATATGATGAATCGGTTTGAGGTCACTTACCAATGAATCTAGGGCCAGATTTGAACGCGTGACTGGTACAATGAAAACCCTCTCATCAAGAGTGGCTCTGGAGATGTTAAAGACCATGTCACCTTTGTGACGGAAAATAACGACATCCCCAATACGAATGTTTTGGTCGTTGTAGAAATCTGTCCATCCATCAGTGAATTTGGAGCCATCCAACTTGACTTCCCATGTTCTGTTAGATGCATTCGATTTAATTGTTGCCATGTTGTTGTCCCTCGTATTCCCGTAAATATACTCATCGAAGAAGATCATCAGACTGTTTTAATTTGTAATTCTCTACATGTAACAAACCGACAGACTGTTTTAAAGAAGATTACAAGGTAGTACAGATGCTACACAAGAATCTTTCTAAAGAAATGAGGAAAATGTGGCATTTTCGGAAAAAATGGATGGAAGATGATGAGAGGAAAAAATGGATTGGAAAAAAGGAAACAGCTGAAATTCGAAAAGACATGACATCAAATCGACGTTAGATGGAATTCGAAAAGACATGAGCACACGATCACATGGTCGCAGGGGTAAAAGGGTCGAACGGGTAAAAGGTTCACAAGGGACAAATGGTGCGACCCTTTTACCTCTGCGACCATTGGACCTCTGCGACCCTTCACGCTTTATTATTAAATAATTATCTATAAATAATATGAATAATTTAAAAAAATAACAATGTACAAAGTTGAATTATCCATTCCCAAAATTATTTACAAAAGTTAAAAAAGAACAATGTACCAAATTACATCTTCCATAATCAAAGAGTAAACATTTTTTAGACCCTTGGACCGTGTGACCGTTGTCCCCCTCCGACCATTGTCTCCCTTCGACCCTTGTCTCCCTTCGACCCTCATACCTCTGCGACCACTTGGACCTGTTCGACCACTTGGACCTCTGCCACCCTTATCTCCCTTCGACCCTTGTATCTTCTCGACCCTTTGTCCCCTGCGACCCTTTGTCTCCTGCGACTCTTGAACCCTCTACAACCTTTATTAGAAAAATAGTAAATCCACAAAAACATTGATACTAACAATAATACATTCTATTTAATAATAGTAAAAAACCAACCAAATACAAACATGAATTTTGTTGTTCAAATGAGGTTCAAAGCAATTAAAATACAACGGAATTCAATCTATGTTGATTATAGGCCTTGATAGAGGGGGAAACAGTAGACAAGCTACATCATCAAGAACGGCGTGCAGTTCGACTTCGAGGGGACAACCCACGTTAAAGCCATTATCGTGACAAAACTTTGTCCAACCCCTGGTGATGCTAGCGCCACCGTGTTTCACGGGCCTTAGATGTGCCTCCCAAATCTGTACGTAATTGGTTATCATATCAATCTTACTTCGTCTACCGCAAAGACCACTCGACCTCGCAAACTCTATCGGAAGTGTATGCGATAACCGAATAAATTTATAACGACGCCAAACTAATGCATATACGGCCAGATTTGATGAATTGAATAAATCGGTTTGAGTTCACTTACCACTGCATCTACGGCTAGATTTGAACGTGTGATTGGTACCGTGAAAATCCTCTGACCAGAAGAAGATGAGCCTGCTTCTACTAGATGATGATGATATAGATGATGCATATTGTAGATTACACATATCATCTCCGAAACCTGTGACATGAAAAACCATGTCACCTTCGTGACGGAAAACTAAGAAATCCTGAATACGAAAATCATGATCCTTGGAGAAATCTTTCCATCCATAAGTGAATCTTGAGCCATCCAACTTGACTTCTCATGTTTTGTTAGACACATCCGATTTAAGCGTTGTCGTGTTGTTGTGCCTCGTTTTCCCGTAAATATGCTCATCGAAGAATTTCGTCGGAATGTCCTGTAACAAAAATCTAAGAACAAGTCAAATCTTTACAATCTCTACATTAACATACCGAATGAGAGAGATGAAGGATATTACAAGGTAGTTCTCCAGAAAGCTCGGAAGAATGATTCGGACGAAAGTAGGGAAATGTTGTATTTTCGGCAAAAAATGGATGGAAGATGATGAGTTAGAGAGAGAGAGTGTGTCGTTATTCGAAAATGAAACGGATGGAATACGAAAAGAAATGACTCTGACATCGAATCACCGTCAGATGGAATTCGTCATGTTTTTTAAATTTTGGTGAAACGTTCGGCAAGAATTTTGACAAAAACTAATCAAAATTTGGGGTGGCATGGGTCACATATATGCGAAATCGATGAATTTACAGGTTTATAATTATAAAATGCCAAAAATTAATCAAAATAATACATTTACAACGTCAAACTAATTAATGCCAAATGAGGGTCGCATGGGTCACATGGGTCGCATGGGTCGCTTGGTTTGCATATATTGATGAATAGATGCGAACTCGACGAATTTACGGGTTATGATGATAAAATGACAAAAATCAATCAAAACAATATATTTACAATGTCAAACTAATTAATGTCAAATGAGGGTCGCATGGTGCATGGGTCGTTTGGTCGCATATATTGATGAATAGATGCGAACTCGATGAATTTACGGGTTTATGATAAGAAAATGACAAAAACCAATCAAAATAATACATTTACAACGTCAAACTAATTAATGCCAATTGAGGTTTGCATGGGTCACACGGGTCGCTTGGTCGCATATATTGATGAATAGATGCGAACTCGACGAATTTACGGGTTTATGATGATGAAATGACAAAAATCCATCAAAACAATACATCTACAACGTCAATAAACGGTTAAAACATATTATGACCCATGTTTACCTAGTTGAGTTGTGTATAACCAATGCCCGTGTTTCAAAAGTGATAGTAGTGTTTTAAGAACTCGTCGGATGATTAAACAATACATTTAACATTTTGTTCAAATGTCAATATTATTTATATTATTATCTATATTGATTCTAAATTATACATATACAACTCAAATATATTGATCATGACATATTGATAATGGCATGGGTCGCTTGGTCGCATGTATGGATCAATATATGCGAAATCGACGAATTTACTAGTTTATAATGATAAAATGACAAAACCAATCAAATCAATACATTTACAACGACAAACTAATTAATGCCACTTGAGGGTCGCATGGGTCGCTTGGTCGCAGTCCGTCTCCGTCTTCCAGTCTTCTGCATTCTTCTTGTTTGGTATTGCAGTCCAGAGTTATCTCCTACCATGTACTTCGTCTTTCAGTCACATTTCAAGAGTGACCCAATACCGTCACCTAAATCACCCCCGCAACTCGTCAGTGACTGCATAGAGACTGAGTCCGCCGACTACCAAGACCTTGAGTAACACATAGATAGCACGATACCCTGGGTCGACAATGGTGACTGCGGCACGCAGGTCACAAAGGTAAAAAAAATATTTTTTCATAGAAATTGGGGTTAGATACACATACTAAGAGAAGAGACATAGACGTTAAATTATAGACATGGGTCGGAAGGGTCACATGGGTCGGAAGGGTCACATGGGTCGGAAGACAAGAGTCTGACAACAAAACGACAAGTCACATGGGTAGGAAGGGTCACATGGGTCAGATGCTAGGAGTCTGATAGCAAAACGACAAGTCACATGAGTCGTATAGGCCGCATGAGTCGTACATTGTCATATGTGGTCGCATGCGTCGGATGGGTTCCCGTTTAAACTTGATTCTAATTTAATCCGATTGAGGGTCGCAAAACGCGTTCATGTTGGGTCGCATGAGTCGGATGGGTCATAACCTTACGAAAAATAGATGCAAAATAAGACATTTTCAACGTTTAAATATTGATTACAAAAGGTCACAAAGGTTACAAAGGTCACAAAAGTTAAAAAAAAAAGTTACATAAGGTTACATAAGGTCTCAAAGGTCACAACGGTTACAAAAAAGGCAAGTGACGTGTGGAAACACGAGTTATAATTAACCTAGTCCACTTCACCGCAAGTATACGGATCTTGTAGTACCAGGGTCGATCTCAGGGACTAAAACAGCTAAACTAAGAACGAGACTAAACTAAGACGAAAGATGATAGAGTGGGATATGATCCTAATAAACCTAAAACTATCCTAATGGTGACAACGAAACTAGGGTAAGGATGAAACTAGATATGATGAATACTACGGGTGTATGGGATACCGGGTATTGCATAGATGAACGACTAAGGATCATAGATCTATAACCTACTCTTGACTACGGGAAATTCATGCTCTACGGTGAGGAGTGATTCTTCCGAGCCTAAACCTCCTAACCATGGATACATGCAACCCTACCTTCCAGCAGTGATTAACATATACCATGGCAGCTTTATGATCGCAATCACTATCCCTAAGATGACTAACCGACCGGTCAGATTCTCATTAGCCAAAGCTTAATCTACTTCTTAGCGGACCGGATTCGTTCCTTAACCTTCTGGCAAGGTTCGAGATCCTATGTTGTTGAGCGGTTAGCACTAACGTATGATTGATATTGCTAAGCATAGAACCGTAAATCAAGCGTAAAAATCATAAAACTAAGCATTAATGTAAAACATCGTTCATACATACATATCCGATATCCCTACCCGCAGTAGGGACTCTACTCACTCATGGAAGAAACGAAAACAGAAGATAACACAATTCTATACATGATAAACCCTAAGGAATTCGATGCCTCGACCTTCCCTATTGTGTTACCGGTGTACGGATTGGTGCTTCTCTTCTTCTCCGATGCTTCCCGAGCCTTCCCAGATGTTTTTCAAGTCCTTTCTTCCCCTGTTCGTTGCCCCCCTTTTCCCTAGATCCATTTAGTTCTTTTTACTCGTTCGTTTGAAACTTAGATCTAGGTTGTTGCGAAGTTCGCGGCCCGCTCGGGCACAGGTATTACCCGGTCGGGTATAGGCAGCCCGACCGTGTTGATTCGTGGACCCGATCGGGTGAATGTCACCCGATCGCGTGACTAAGCGGACCCGAGTCGCGTAAACTTACGGGGCTGAAAGATGGTTAACTGCCCGAGCGGGTATTCAGATTTCGCCCGATCGGGTGGTGATCACCCGATCCTCTTTGCTCATGTGCCCGGATCGTGTCAAATGCGTGGATAAACCCCGTAGGTTCTACCCGAGCGGGTGAAGGAATAGTGCCCGATCGAGCACCCTTGTATCCTTGAAATCTCTCTTTTCCGCTCATTGCTCGGACGTTCCTTTGGGTTCTGGAGCTCTGAGTAGATATGGCGTCAATTCTTGTGGTTTTGGCAGGGAATCCTTCATAATGAGCTCATTTAGGCCTTGTCGCCTAAAAACCTAAAAACCAA
>CM071860.1:17156275-17217658 GCA_036759665.1 Gynandropsis gynandra
GGGTTTAGTTCAAGGTGTCAGCCACGAAAGTAGGGGGCAACTTGTCTAGATCACGTGTCTATGCCTCGAGAGAGGGTAGATATCATATTAGGAGCGTCTGCCTTAGAAAGTTTAAACTGGGATTGCATGATAGATAGATTGATTGTCGGTTTCGGTAGTCTTGTGGTGAAACTGGATTCCTAGAACGTTTGTCCTATCGTTAAGAACCAACTCATTTATTTTACTTTCAGTATTTCATTCTTCCACCATATTCGTTCGTTAGCAAGTTTTATTCATAGTTCGGGTTTAGATTGTGTTGCGTAGTCTCTGTGGGATCGACACCTAAAATACTATACACGTGCCGTGCACTTGCGGGTAGTTTAGGTTATTTTATTTAACTTTGAGAACGCATCACATACATGTGAAGCTGATCATTCATTGTTTTCAATTCAGGGAGAACTAGGAACCATTGCCATATTCGTTTATGTAGACAATGTTATTAATATGGATTTTGTGTTATTTAATACCTCATAAGTATCACCTTATTGCGTTAAGACTATTTTGAACTTCAGAGAGAATATTAAACACTCTACTCCATTTAGAGTGTTTGGATGATTATCCATGTACTAAAGACTTTGTTCCACTTAGAGTGTTTCTTCTCCTCTCGTGCGCCATTTACCAAGAAAATGAAACAAGGAAGTTTCATTTTTCTCCTTTCCTTGTGTCATCCACTCTTTATGAAAAAAGAGAGCTTATTTTTCTCATTTAAGCATTATGTATACATAGTATTTCATTTTTTATATTAGTTTACTGTATTAGTATTTCCATATATCATTTGTACCATATTGTAAAATGAAATATTGTAAAATGAAAATATGCTACCTGTATGCACATGTAATCAACGAAAATAATATACAATATTAAACTCATAATTGAGTTAGTAATTCTTCTATTCTCTCATCTATTCTCTCATTTATTTTGTTGTTAATCTATTCTAATATTTCTAGTCTTAAGTTTCTTTACTAGCTACTCCTATGGTGGACTGAAAAACCTTAGAACAAGCATTTGAAACACATAAAGTGAATGTACCTGAAGACTGACGAGGTTCAATCAGCATTTCCCTCGATTGTTGCATGTCTTACCTTTCAAGTACATTTCTTTAACGTTCAGGTGCAGTTGGTGTAGAGGATCGTTGTTCAACATTAGATGATTTCGTTTCACACGTGGATTTTATATTTTTTTGTTCTGCCTCTATTTCTGATGGGCCTGACATTAGTTATGATTCAGATGACGAATCTTGTTTGGTTTCAGTATCTTTACTAAGGACTCTTTAGGATTTCATGACTGACACATGCTTTCTTGCAAACATTTTGTATCTTTTTCCATATATTCTTGGTGATTTCTATGTAAACAAATGAACATGCACGTTTTCTTGTGATTCATGTCCATCCTCCTTTGGTTTGGTTTACTTTGCAGGTGATTGTTCACTGGAGGAAATATCTTCAACCTTTTTATTTGGTTCAATGAGAGATCTTTTTCAAATATTTTGAAAGAGTAGACAAAAAACTTTCTCTCGAGAGGATGTTAGTGTTTCAAAACAAGAAAATATATCAATTTAATTTTAGACATGCACAAACCATACCTTTATTAAGAGATTAAAAACAATCGAAAATCGAACTGTACTCTACACATCAAGCAAATAAATTGTAGATTTGTAATTATTCATTCTTCTTTTCATTATTATTTTATTAAAACTGATTTAAAACAACACATAAATCATTGATGTCAGTCCATTCATTTATACTATTTTTCTAGATACACCAAAGAAAAACAAAATAAGATAAAAGAAAAAAATAAGATTAGAGTAATCTTTCTGTTTAAGTTGACTTGTCATAGCATTGGATTCATTATCATCACTTTTTAGTATATTTATGAACAAATATTTTCCTTTCTTTTTCCTTTTTTCTTTTTTATTATCGTATATTTTATCATATTTTCTTTCTTATTCTTTACTTTAAGGACTTTGTTTAGATATCATTTTTTTTTCATTTAACACATTCTTGTAGTTTAACTCATGTCACATTTGGATCACATTGCAAAATTTAAGCATAATTCAATACTTTACAATATTACATTGAATTAAAATAACTCTCATTTTTTACTATAACAATATATTTATAATAGCCCCACTTTATTTTTGTAGTCTTTTTAAAAGCTATCGAGCTCTTAATGAGTAAGAGAACGAAGATTATTCACAGCAAGCAACTCAAATATATTTTAGAAATTGCTTAAATGTATTTCATTAATGCTTAAGTGACCTTTATCAATCACAAGTGACCAAATCAATATCTCAAAAAGTTATTTTCCTTTTCTCATTTATAGTCCTCAATCTATCTCAAATCATTTAAAGACTACTAGACATATTTGTTTAGAGTTCACAAATACCAAGTGTTTTCTCAAACATAACATAACGATTCAAATCTATTTTCTCTAAATCCAAGCACTTTGTCCTTGAATGTTGTACATAATTCTTAGAAATATCAATGGCGCTTGTGTTGTCACAACGTTTAGGAAAGGTAATCAAATTCATACCATAGTGCATTAACATTTGATTCATCTAAATCAATTGTGTACATCAACTTCCAAGAGCAATGAATTACGTCTTAAAAGTAGAAAACAACATTGAATTTTGCTTCTTGTTATGCCATGACACTAGGTTCTTTCCAAGAAAAAAATCCTCCTGATGTACTATTCTTATCATTTACATTTCCTTTCAAATCTGCATCACGACAACCAACAAGTCGAAAATTAGCGTCTTTTGTGTACAAAAGACCATAAATAGTTGCCCTTTTCTCATATTGATGATCTGTTTCACTGCCAGCATGTTCGATTTTGTTGGTTTTGGCTAATATCTTGTGCAAAACCCTACACTTAAGTATAAACCAAGTCTACTTAGTGTTAATGATAATAAGCTCTCAATCATACTTCGATACAATTTAGCTAAACATGTCTTCTTTCTGAATCCTTCATGAGTTCCTTTGACATAGGAGTGTTTGCAAATATACTATGATTCATCACAAGACTCTTAACCAGATCATTTGCATATTTAAATTGAAATATGGATAGTCCACCTCCATGTTGTTGACCTGCAAAACAAGAAACTAATTTAGCTCACTAAACATGTGCCTTCCAAACTCATCTTTCATGGTCTGAACAAACCAATTAACTCTTATTCTTGTGATTTTAAACCAAACACAATATCCACATAATTTTGAACAGGTAACACTTTATTAGTATCATTAATGGAAAGTGTCTGTCTACCCCCTCTTTTGTCGTTTTGGATTGGAAAGCTTGCAGTATTTCATTTAAGAAAGCATCTTTGTAACAATTTGAAACCAAGAGAACGAGCAACACCAAGTAACAATCTAATAGACTCTAATCTAGCAAAGAATGAAAAATCCTCATCAAAATCAATTCCCCTTATTATGTATATCCTTTTGCCACGAATCTTGCCTTGTTCCTAACAATATCTATATCTTCATTCGTTTTTGTTACATATATTATGTACCAATCACATTGATATTTTCAGGTTGTAGTACTAAACTCCATACATCATTTCTCAAGAATTTTTCCAATTCTTCGTACATATTTTTTATCCATGATTCATCATATAACACATCACTTATAGTTTGAAGTTCAACTTCAGAGTTTAATCATGCAAACCACACCAAATCATGATAGTTAACACATGGTTTGTCTCTAGTTATCCTTCTATCATGAATGTCACCAATAATATTTTCAATTGAGTTATTTTGATGTATCGTGGATACAATTTCTTCATTCAAAAAATATTTGTGTTGATATGTTCTTCCATCATCACTACTTCTTCATTACTCTGTTCTTGAGGTGTTTTTTCGGTTCTACACAAACAAGTGAAGATGTCTATAAGGAATCTATAGAAAATGGAAATGTGAATTTTACATCTAAATAATATTCATTAAACACAACATTAACTGATTTCATTACTATCTTTTTCCTTAAGTTATAGACCTTGTAGGATGTTGTGTTAGTTCCATAACCAAGAAAAATCGCCACATCACCCATAGTATCAAAATTTTCAAGATAATCTCTATCATTTACAATGTAACAATTGCACCCAAAGATATGAAAGTAACTCAATTTTGCAATTTTACCATCCGGATCTCATATTGGTGTTAATAGAACATGCAATATTGATTGTTTCTACCCAAAATCGAAGGGCAATTCTCTTTTCATGGAGCATTGCACGAACCATTTCCTATAATGTTCAATTATTTATCTCTACTACACCATTTTATTAATGTGTTGCTGCTGTAAAAAACTCATGAACAATATCATTTCTTAAGCTAAACTTACTAAAGGTGTCATTCTCAAACGTTTTTCATCACTATGAATTTTAACAATACATCCTTTAGTAAATTTCAATTGCAGATACAAGTAATGAAAGAGTTCAAATGTTTTAGATTTTTCTCTTAAAAATTTAACCCAAGTAAACCTTGAAAAATATTCAACACACAAAAAAATATACTTCTTTCCACCAAACCTTTCCATTTTTTATTGGTTCCACTTGATCCATATGAACCAGTTCCAACACTTTGTTTGTCTTAACATCAAACATTTTCTTGTGATGCACTCTCATTGGTTTTTCTAATTGATATGGTTTGCACATTTCACAATTATCAAGACTCAGTTTAGGAATACCATGAACAATGCTTGAATCTACAGTTTTTACCAATGTTCGATAATTGATATGTATTAATCTTTGATTCCATAACAATATATCATCTTCCATCATAACATGACATTTCTTTTGCGTAAAATTCTACTTTATAATACAGTCACACAGTTGACTAATCCCAATCAAGTTGGCAGTCAAACTCTACACACAATGAACATTTTTTTAATATGGTATGTCCAACAATTTGTAAAATCCCCTATCCAATGATATTCCTCTTGTTTTCATCCCCAAACGTGACATTTCTAGCATACATTCTTTCAGTAAATTTGATAGATATTCTTTATTCTCTGTCATGTGTCTAGGACATCCACTATCAAAGTACAAATTGTTAGATTTATCATTTTGAATGTAAATGTAAGCAAATTTTTATTGAAGATTACTTTCTCTTATCCAAATTTATTTTACTTTGAGTTTATTATGCTTCCATGGACTATTTTTTGAATTATTTAAAACATATGTACTGGTTGTGTCCCAAAATTCCACAATAATAACATCTTGCTTTGTTATTTTGGCGAAGGTCAACTTTGACCCGAGGTGTTCTTATATAACAAATCCAAGTACACATGGAGAGTTGTAACTTGTAGTTGCAATATCTGTAAGATTTTTTCTCGAAACCAACTTTATTTGTGACTTTCTTTTGCTTCCAATGTAAACAATTCCATTATGACTAGTATGTTTCTTCACATGGTAAACAAGTGATCAAGCTTTTATGTTCCATTCACAACAATGTTAAATGGTTTATTTCTCTCTTCAAGTTGTCTTCGAGTCATCACAACGTTTTCTTTCCTCAATGATAATTTCTTTTGAATCTCTTGAAAATGTTTTTCTAGTGGTTTTTATATTTGACTAACTCAATGTTGAATTTGCTCATATTCAACCATTCATTCTATAGGGTTTCAATATTCACATCATCATTATTATCATCATCATTACCAACTTCTTTTATGATCTTGTTCTCATCTTCATCCATTATTCCAATGAATGCTACAAATTTTGCATCTCTTCTTCATTGCTTTCTTCTGATTCAAAACTTGAATCACTGAACATTATTAGAAATTTTATTTTTCTTGCACTTGAATCTCCACATTCATTCTTAGTGTGTTCAAATCGTTTACAATTGTAACATTGGGTTTCAAAAAGATTCATTAGCATTGTTTCTCTCTTTTGAATGCTTGGACATTCAGATTTGGTATGTCTAGATCTCTTGCACTAGTGACATTGTGAACTCTCGATTTTCCTTCCTTATGTGAAATTGAACTTTGATACTTGTACACTTCATTCCAGGTTGCTTCTTCATGAATTTTCTAAATTTTTTGGTCAATAGGACCACATTTCCCTCCATTTCTTCATTCTCATGTTTTCTTTGACGCTTGTAGATCTATCCCTTTTGCATATCTTTGTTGATAATATCTTGTTCACATTGGAGTTTCAACTCATAAGTAGCAAGAATTCTAGAAATTTCCTTGAAACTAGTTGTGTCATTATTCAAGAACATATTCATTGCAACTTTCTATGCATGATTTTTTAGGCAAACACCTCAATAGTTCCTTCACCAATTTTTTTATCTTCATATTCTTGACCATTTACGCTTGCCTTATATGCAAGTGCATTCATCTTCGCACTTAATTCTTTTACACTCTCATTTTCCAGAATCTCTATTTTCAAACTAATGCTCCAAAATGTCAAGTCGAGTTCTTTTAACATTTGTGGTTACTTTTGAATGATCTCTTGTGTGTCCCATGATTTAGATTCACATGCTTGAATTTGTTTAACTCATTCATGTTCACATATGCGAAAAATGATGCAATGGTTTCTCAATACAATTTCCATGTTCATCTATTACCATAGATGAACTCTATTCATTTTTAACTGCTTCCCATGCATCCTCATCAAGGCCTCTAATACTTGCTCGCATTTTAACCATCTAATATCTGTAAGTGAATGCATCAAGCATAACAGGTTTTCTATACATATCTCGCTGACTTTCCATGTGTGTATAAGGATCTCACACCAAAAAATGAAAGAAATCTAGTTTCAGTGACCTATTCTGATACCAATTGAAGGTTAAACACAACACTAATGGTAATGAGAAAAATTTATGAATATGTGTTTTTCCCAACTATTATTATTTATTCATGAATTAACCTTCAAATACACTAGCAAGTTTCAACAATGTACTTACGGCTCATAATAAATTTTTCCTACGTTAGACGATGAATACAAAATACAAAGCTCACTACAAAAACACTCAACCACGCTGACACTCACCACCCTACACTCAAGCGATTGTCTATGGATTGAATATCCTTAAGAGTATCACCACTTGTTCTCCCAAAGCTTGAATACACTCCAAGCTTGTCACGATCATTATTTTATAATGATCACAACCAACAACATTTTTTGGGATTTCAGGAGTGGCATATCCTACATTCGTACAACTTAAACTACACTCGCCTATAGTTTGGAGCTTCCTCGAATCATTTGACTTCTACAACATTCATCTAAAAATGTGGACCTTCCTCAATTTGTATCTTGACATATTCCACTCTTCCTTTTTAATGCTCAAGAACATGAAATTTAAAAGGAGAAAAAAATTCTTTGAAACAATTGCTAATTTAAACATTAACAATCTCTATTTTGAATTCTTGAACACACAAATAACGAAAGCATGCAGTAAATTCATGCATAAAATTTCAAAAAAATTTAAACATAATAAGTCTTAAACATAGTACTTGTTATGCACTTGAAATAAGTTCTTTATTGCAAATAACTAGCAACTCGGATCACATAAAAACAAAACTAATCAACATAATTTTTACATTAATAGAAGAATTTCAGCTTGACCACTTCAACTCTTCCATGTGTTGTTTCTCTAGAGCTAGAACCTCCTTTTTCTCTCCATCTTTGTATGATCAGATATTCAAAATATTAAAAGAAAAATCATACAGATATAAAAAAATTGAACTATAAGGAGAAATGTTACTCTTGTTATGTTACTCTTGTTAGCTTTAACTAAATTTTTTAACTCTTTCTGCAGTTATTGAATCTCAGTGAAAACTGATGCCAATTCCACCTAGGAAGTCATTGTATATTGACTGTCATCTGATCTTCCTTCTATTGCTAATGCTATCATTTGTCAATATACCTTTGCAAAAACAAAAAAAAATTTGTGAAAGGATTGTTTACCTTCTTTCATCTAGCCATATGATTCCTGGAATTTGCCTCATAATGTTGTTTCGATTTGGCATGGAAATAGAAAGATGAACCTCTTACGCTTTTCATTCCTTGAACGATAATTTGGTCTAAAATGACCTTACCTTAGTTTATCTAAATTTCTTGTTTGATATGATGAAGACATTTCATCTTCTTCGTCGGAATCCAATGGGTTCTGCAAATCGTATTCATCAAAGTATATCTCCAAGTAAGCTTTACATGGGCAATTTGTCCATTCAAAACCACATCATCTGAACTCTTGAGTGCTTTTGCAACATCATCAACATATCTACATCAATATTTAGCTCTTTCTCACAAACAGTTTTTTGGTTTGAAGTTTCCATAGTTTTGTATCTCTGAGGAACTTAAATACATTTCCTCAGAATGTTTTTTTGAATGGGCATGAAAATAGAAAGATGAGCCTCTTAACACTTTTCATTCCTTGAACAATAATTTGGTCTAAAATGACCTTACCTAAGTTTATCTAAATTACTTATTTGATATAGTATAGCAGGACTGCAGTAGCATGATGAAGTCATTTCATCTTCTTCATCGGAATCCAATTGGTTTTGCAAATCGTATTCATCAAAGTATATCTCCAAGTAAGCTTTACATGGGCAATTTGTCCATTCAAAAACACATCATATGAACTGTTGAGTGCTTCAACAACATCATCGACACATCTACGTCAATATTAGCTCTTTCTCACAAACAGTTTTTAGGTTTGAAGTTTCCATAGTTTTGTATCTCTCCGGAACTTAAATACATTTCCTCGCACAAAATAGCTGAAATGACATTGTTCATGGTCTATCAATATCATAACTTAAATTTACATAAAATTTGTAGATAAGTTCTTTGCAAATTTGTACTACATTTTTCATTGTGCTAGTCAATCTTTGTTGTAGTAAATACCAAAAGCTCATGTGTTTGAGCTCATCCCCATCGAGGCTATGTTTGATTATACCTAGCTACTCCTATAGTAGAGTAAAAAAACCTTAGAATATATATTTAAAATGCATAAAGTGAGTGTACCTAAAGACTATCAAGGTTTAGTCGATGGTTGTTGCATGTCTTACCTTGCAAATATGTTTCTTTGAGGTTCATGTGTAATTGGTGTAGAGGATCGGTGTCCAACATTAGTTGATTTCATCTCGGGACATGGATTTTGTATATTCCGATCCTTCCTCTGCTTCTGATGGTTCTGACATTCCTTCTGATTCAGATGGTGGATCTTCTTCGATTTCGGACCATTTTTTTCTTGCTAGCATTATATATCTTTTCCATCTATTCTCATTGATTTCTCTGTACACACAGGACCACTCACCTTTTATTGTGATTCATGTGTATCTTCTGTTGATTTGATTCACTTTGCATGTGATTATTCATTAGAGGAAACATCTTTAACCTTTTTCTTTGGTGCCATGAGAGATTGCTTAAAAGAATAAAAAGAGCAAACAAAAACTCTCTCTCAAGAGAAGGTTAGGGTTTCAAAAACAAGAAGATAACATAACTTAAGTTTAGATATGCACAAACCAAGAACTTATTAAGAGGTTTTAAAAAATCAAAAATTAAACTACACTTTACATGTCAATCAAATTAGTTACATATTTATTACTTCCTTCTTCTTTTCATCATACTTATTTATTAAAAATATTTTAAAACAACGCATAAATCATGTTGGTCAATCCATTTCTTAAAATGTTTTTGTAGATACATTCAAGGCAAATATATAAAAGAAACAAATATAAGTACCATAACTATCTTTCTGTTTAAGTGTATTTGTCTTATCACGAGGTTCACTTTCAATAAATTTTCAGTACAGTTATCAGCAAATGTTTTTTCCTTTTTCCTTTTTTTATATTTTATAATATTTTCTTTGTTTCTATGTTTTTAGGATTTTCTAGACATTTTTTTGTAACACATTCCTAAGTTATGTTTTTGTTGTATGTTTCATTTGGATTATATTGGAATATTTAAGGGTAATTTAGCTTTGTGTTTTTAGATATTGCACATTGAAATTGAATATCTCTCAACTTATACCCAAACAATATACTTGTAACAACCCCATTTTTATTTTTATAATCCTTTTCAAAATCATTTGAAAATATCATTTACTATATTTTTATATTTTTCAAATAATCAATCGGTTATACAGGGTTATTCGGTTAAATTTTTCAAATAACCAATCGGTTATCAAGGGTTATTTGGTTAATAACTGAATCAACCCAATCAGTTCTCAAACTGTCATACTCGATCGATTATTTTCTTGTACCCATTATCCGTTTCATTTTGGTTCATTTTTATATAACTTAACCGAAATATCGACTGCCAATTGACGATCATTAGATGCATATTCAACTTTTATTTTGTTTTCTTTTAAAAAAAATTCTCAAAAAGTGATGTCTAATTTTATGTGTTGTGTCATAGAATGTTGTACAAGATTCTTAGAAATATCAATGGTGCTTGTGTTTTCACAAAATGCAACAATGGTATTTGTAGTTGGACTCTCATCTTCCTATTGCTTTGTGGGGTGAGTGCAATCTTATGGTTGAATATCTTATAAATTGTACTAAAAATAGACTTCTAGATGTAAAGTCTCTTTATGAACTCATTTACCACAAATTTCCACCGTTGGGTCATCTTTGTCTGTTACGTTCCTTGTGTTATGCTCATAATAAGGATACACATGTGGACACTCTAAGTCCCACGGTGACATTGCATTTTTGTTGATACTTTTCGGAAAAAAGTTATTGGCTATTTGATTTAGGAAAATAATAATTTCTTAACAAGAGATATTCCTTTCTTTGGAAAAGAATTCCTTTATACTGAAGATGGTTCTTAAAATGCATTTTTTTAGGATGATCCTGATATTTCAGAATCAACTACCACCAATACTTTACCTATATCGCAGTGTAGCTCTATCCCTTCGACTAGTGATCTCAACAGTTCACATAAACACACACCAAATTCATCAGCAAGTTGCCATGTTTTGATTTCATCTAAGGTGTCGGTTTACATGGGGATATTCACGATTATGTAGCACATCCAATTAAACTAAATTAGGTAGCAGACACCATCCTAAACAACAGCGTACTCGACTCAAGGATTTTATTGTTTATTTGACCCTTGCGACAAGCCCTCTTCAAGTTCGACCATTTTTTCACTACTCGCCTCAAATATGCTCTTTCCTTTACACAATTATGTTAAATAATGTGCACATTTATGTCTGCTCACAAATCCTATGTTGCGGCCATCTCTACTTTCGTTGAACTAAAAAATTATCAAGAGGTTATTAGAGATCCGAATTGGTGTAAAGCTATGCAAGAATAGATTCGTGCACTAGAAACTAATGATACCTAAATTGTTGAGCCTTTACCATCAGACAAACAAACCACTAGATGTAAATGAGTTTTTTGCATTAAGCATTGAGACGATGGGAGTATTGAGAATTATAAATTGCAATGGATTATTCTCGGTAATCATAAGGTTGAAAGCGAATACTATTATGAAACATTTTTTTCTCGAAGCAAAGATGTCATCGGTTCAAATTTTTTATACAGTGGTAGCGACTAGAAAATGAAAGAGATGTGCAAAATGTGTTTCTTCACCTTGACTTGAATGAAGAAATATAAATGCATTTTCATTTAGTTTTCATCCTTCGGTTGTTATTGGGTTTATCGGCTTCCGAAATCACTCTGCAGTCTTAAGCAAGTTCTTAGTTTTTTATTTAAAAAACTTATCGTAACTCTCGGATCTTATGGCTTTCAGCAATCGTACTCCTCTATGTTTACGTATTATCAATCGGGTATTTACCAAAATGTGCTTGCTTATGTCAATGATGAGTTGATCATCATAAAAACTTATCGAGGTTCTCTATTATTTTTTGTAGGTTCCACAAAAATTCTGATGGTATTTATTTGTCACTGAAAGTACGTTATGAATATGATTTTGGAGGTGGGACCTCTGTGGAGAAAATCAGCAACACATCCCTCGAGCAAAACGGTCAACTTGCTCTTTCGATGGCCCCTCTCCTAGCTAATCCATCAGGGTAGGTGGATTATAGGTCAGTTGGTCTATATATCGGTAACTCGACCAAAACTGATATATCTCGTACACATTTTATCCCAATTCATGCAAAATTCAATCACCTAATAGTACAACCTTGTACTTCGTGTTGTTCTTTACTTCAAAGGAGCTCAAAGTGGGGTTATTCAAATTAGACATTACACTCCCAAACGTGGAACCTTGGAAGATTAACAATGATGTCAAAAGAATTAACTAATACACAATTATAAACTTCGTTGGATTTAAAATATTATATACATTCATCTTTATAACCTTCATTTAATTTACACAATATAATATAATATATCATTCTAAACATAGACAATTTTATTAAAAACTATAGTAATTATATATGTTTAATATGATAATTATAAAATAATTACTTTAAATTAAATTTTATATTTTTACCCAATAACATATTATTACAGTGTTAATTTTCGCAATTATTAGATTTAATTTAGTGTATATATGTTGTACTTGTATCAATTGTTTAGGATATTGAGTGAATAAGATTCAATTAATCTTTGATCATTTAATATGATATCTGAGTGTGGTTCGTCTCTATTTGAATATTCTATTGTTGAACTCTCGATTGTAATTTCCATGTTTTAGTAACGAATCCGGACGTGATGGAGAGTATTATGTTATATTGACCTATATCGACTCGATATGAGTAATTGATTTTTATATACGATATTGGACAATTTAAAGTTTTGAATTATAGTTTTAAATTTTTTATACCCAATTTTGTATATGCAAACTAAATTAATATTTTATAAACTAATCTAATACTATATAAAACAAAACCCTGAATGAACAGTAAAAGCCACACATGACACATTTCTGACCGTTAGATCGTCTATATTTTTCTGCTGGCGATTTTCCAGCCGTTGGATGGGTCACGGGTACTGTTCAAGGGATTTCGCGTTCTAGAGCCCTCCAATTATTTTCCGCCGATTCATCTTCGCCGTTGTTTGTTTATTCCTTTTTACCCTTCTACAAATGGCTTAACCCATCGGCGATTCTTCCCTTCACTTGCTTCATTTTCCTCGCCTCTCTCCTCCCGGTTGATTTCTCCGAAGGCTGCGGTGCTTTCTCCCGTTTCGCTGTGGCTATCGCCGCCTTCTTCTTCTTCCTCTCAGATGCCATCCGCTGCGAGGTATTGATCTCTTTTGTTTTGTTTCTCTTCGTCTTCCCGGTTGCCTTTTACCCTTTGATTTTTAGGTTACAAACGGGTGACGAGTCAACAAACGATTAGCCTCTCAAACGATTAGTCTTCGTTTTGGAGCTTTTGGCGTCGATGTTTAGCCTCTCAATCTCGTTGTACTAAGGTATTCTCTTCACTTCCCTTCCCAGAAATGTTTGAGTTGGAATCTGGAAATGAGCTGCGAGTCTGATAACTTGATGACAGCCGCACAGGTTCATCCTCAGCTTTTCACGAGGAAGTTGTTATCCACAGCGACGGAGAAGTACGGTGTGGAGGTAGTGATGGGGAAATTGGAGCAAGTAGGGATTGAAGGAGGACGAGTTGAATCAGTGGTGCTGGAGGGTGGGCGAGTGATCAAGACGGACGCTGTGGTTTTGGCCCTAGAGCCATGGTCGGGTAAATTGGAGCTTTTGGCGTTGAAAAGTCTACCTTCTTATTCTGATCTGGGATTTGCCAATCTTCTTACCCTTTTTTCCTTGAAAGACCTCCTTTTCTTCTCCATCATTTACCTTTGAATCTGAAACTAATTGGATATGTTTTGTTTAGGCCATGATAGAAGAAACAATCAAGCAATTACGTGATGAAAATGACGCCCACCTGTAGAAAGTGGTAGGATTCCGTTTTCTTACTTCAAATGGTTTTCCTCTGAACTTTATTGTGGAAGAAAGCTTCGACATTCAATCATGCTCTTCTCATTGTAATAATGGAAATAAATTTTCCATATCTTATCAGGCTGTTCTAGAAGAAACTGTTAGATGCTTGAAAAATGAGAATGAAGCACACATACTAAAAGAGGTTTGTTTAGATTTGACATAGAGCCTCTTGCTTGTCATTATTTTCCCATGCATCACCTGCAAGCTGAAGTTCAAAATGACATTGTGCCGCTACGGGCAACATTGGAAGAGAGAATTTTTTGCATTTCAGAAAAGAGAATGATATGCTTGCTCATCAAATGGTGAGAGATATATTTGTTTTTTTTTCTTCTCTTCTTTTCTACATACATTTTCTTCAAGTTTTTGTTTTCTGTTGTACAATGTTATTTAAGTTTCTTCGTTGTCTCTTCAACCTGATTTGTTTGTTAATATCTCTCCATGTCACTTGATCTGTAGATGAATGACATTTAGATGAATGCCTGATAAGTTAATTTCTGGATTTTCCATTGAACTAAACTACCCAAGTAACATGAATGTGGTGATGCTGTTGAATTTTGAAAGATTCTAATATTTTTTCCTGTAGCATTTCGCAGTCCACAAGATTTTAGGTACAATTTTGACATTATGTTGTTATGCAGTGTAGTCTAGAGGACAAGGTGAAGCAACTGCTGAATGAGAAAATTGGAGAACTGTTGTTTGATGGTGGGCATAAAGGTAGCATATACGCAGTTAGTTGGAATCCCAGTGGTAAACAAGTACTTATTATGTATTTTTTTGCTCTGTATGCTTGAAAATATTTTGATATTCAGAGCCATTTTTCACCTTTCATCATGTTCGAAATAGTTTATACCTGAACTTTTAATCTATCATATAAGGTATTATAGGTCAATCACAATAGCACATGTGAATGGAACAATGATTTTCAGGAATCAAGCAAGAGCATCCAGATCGAAGCTTTCCATGTCTTCAAAGTACCTTTTTGTTTCTTGTGATATATACTGTGAATGAATTGTGAAGGTGCTTTTATATCAATTTTTGTTTACAAAAAACTCTCCCGCGCATTGCGCGGGTACAACACTAGTAATAATTATAAAGCAATATCTCGGTAAACAATGTCATTTGGTGTACATGGCATAACATAGAGCATCAGATTGTGCTTACAATGCATGGTATGTAATGAATCGTCCTTTCGAAACAATACGTCGGAACCTGTAGCTTGCCTTTAATCGCCAATGCTATTACTTTGATTTTATTCATAACGTGTCAATTTCTCAACGATACAATGGTGGGATCTTTTCACAATGGATGTCGAATTTTTTGACCAACACTCCGTCGGATAGACTTTTACTGACTTCATTTATGAAATAACCTTAAATGATGGTGAAATCTTTTTGGTGTTCTCTTTGACTAAAATTTAATCTCAACTGACATTTACTTTTATAATAATGTAAACTTCAAAATATCATTCATTCTTTCCACATTTTTTTGTGATTTTTTTGGTCGAAAATAAAATCTTTTCATTAGTCGATACACTATAAATAAACTTTATTATTATTCTAATTATTTATTATTATTTTATCTTCATAAGGTTGTACCATACTATACCACAACATTAAAAATATATAGTTAAAAAATCTTTACAATAAATGTTTCATTATTATTATTATTATTATTATTATTATTATTATTATTATTATTATTATTATTATCATTATTATTATTATTATTATTATTATTATTATTATTATTATTATTATTATTATTATTATTATTATTATTATTATTATTATTATTATTATTATTATTATTATTATTATTATTATTATTATTATTATTATTATTATTATTATTATTATTATTATTATTATTATTATTATTATTATTATTATTATTATTATTATTATTATTATTATTATTATTATTATTATTATTATTATTATTATTATTATTATTATTATTATTATTATTATTATTATTATGGATATTAGTGCGATTATTATATTTAATTATTATTATACTATTATTAATATCATTACTAGATATTATTAATAATACTTATTATTATTAATTATTATTGATGTTATAATTATTGTTATGTTTAATTATTACTAGATATTATTGTTATTAGATTTATTATTTATTATAATCATTATTTAATATTAGATATTAAAAATATTATTATTGATATTATTATTGTTATTTTAATATTAGTCTAAATTATATCAGAACATGTGTATCGTATATGCCATCTAAATTAATGATAATAATCTATATATATAAAAGGGAGGTTTTTTCCTCCTTTCTCATGTTTCCACGTCAGCGGGAGGAAAAAACCTCCTTTCAAACATAGAAATCCCATTACTTCTTCTATCTTCCCACGCATTCCCTCAATAAATTTCTCTAGATTAAACCCTTCCAATTCCATGAACCAGATAATTACCTCCCCGTCTACAGCATGGATGTCGCATCCACCAACGCGCTTTGAGCCAAAACAAGATGATGGGAGACAGTCGAGGAGCGAAACGCCTGAGATGCAGCGACGCCCAGCTCATAATTTCACTAAATTGGCTTCTCAGCTGCCGCCCATGGGAGGTCATCGAAGGAGAAGCGGCAACCGAAGGCCAGCGACGCGACTGAGAAGCAGCCGGGTCCATCTCCTTCCCAGGCCAGCGACGCGACTGAGAAGCAGCCGCGTCCATCTCTTGCTCTCGATAATCGACGGCTTCACCGACAGTGACGGTGGATGGAGGCGGAGATGGGAGAAGCGCGATCAGTGGCTTTTAGGTATTTTATCCTCGGTACTTTCTCTCCTAACCGTTCACTGTTCTCCGAAGGTTCACTATCTCCGTTAATGTCAAAAGATTCAAAATTTCCGCTGATGGGTTATCCCTGCCATCAAATCAGCACATTATCATGGAACTCTCTCAAGGTTCGATCGCTTCTTCTTTTCCCCTTTTTATGTTCTAATTCTGAATCGCAACCCCATTCTGAATCAATCTTCTTCCATTTTTAATCACCCAAAATTGTCCACAGATGAATGATAAACCGTTGTTTCCAGACCCGTTTCATAGCTTCTACTCCCCCTCAGCTTGGAAGGTAATCGAACCATCTGTGACTTATAGGCCCTTTTCTATTCTATTTCTGTCGCATTTTCCAGATTCTCGGACTGTGATCATTATCAGATTGACCATTGAACTCACACACATTTGCAGAAGATAAGCAACTCAGTCCTGCGCTATTTGTATTTCTTACAAGCTTTTTTGTTTAGGTATGATTTATATATCCTATGTATCTTTAGGAGCACGAGGTTGTGCAGTTTTGTTTGTGGCTTCTTTCAGGCAGTTGAGAGAAACAACATGCATCGGCATAGTCTCTTGGTGGATGGAGAACCTTGATTTGTGCAAAACCAAAGCCAGTTTATGCCGGTGACAAGTTTCCGTGAACATTCTCTTTTTTATTATAATATGTTTAGCTAGGTATTTGCCATATTGTCTCCTCACTTTATTTGCTTTGGATCTTGGTAGTTCTTTTGATTATGAATCTGTCGTACCTATTTAAGTTTGAAATCAAAGGTTTTGTTCTTGAAAGTGTGCTTGAGATATGCTCCACTCTTCCTTCTACTTGGTTATGGATTTCGTTTTTTGTCTGCTTAAGTCCTTTATTTGGAGTGAATAGTTTTTGTTTCTTGGTCTCCCTCAAGATCATATGGTATGCACTATTGTTTACAGTTTAAGGGCGTCTAGACAACATATTGTGGTCTGTCTATGGCTTACATTATTCATAATTGCTTCGATATTTTATCTATAACAATTTGTATTGTTACACATTTACAAAGGCATTTTCACAAGGTTTTATATGTCAAATAGTTCTGCCATTGCATTACAGTTGGCAGTTCTGCCATTATATTGTGATTTTTTGTTTATGGCTTCTTTCAGGCAGTTGAGAAAGACAACATGCATCGGCATAGTCTCTTTGGTGGACGAAGAATCTTGAATTGTGCAAAACCAAAGCAAGTTTATGTCGGTAATAAGTATCCGTGAACATTCTCTTTTTAATTATAATATGTTTAGCTAGGTATTCTGAATGTTCTAATTCTGAATCGCAAACCCATTCTGAATCAATATTCTTCCATTTGTGTTCTTATGTTATAGGCTCGGATGATTCACGAGCTCCATGATAATAGCGTAGAACTCAGCGCATTATCAGAATGGGGTATCCCTGCCATCAAATCAGCACATTATCGTGGAACTCTCTCAAGGTTCGAATCCTTCTTCTTTTCCCTTTTTAATGTTCTAATTCTGAATCGCAAATCCATTCTGAATCAATCTTCTTCCATTCTGAATCACCCAAAAGTGCAGACAGATGAGTGATAAACCTATGTTTCCAACCCCGTTTTCATAGCTCCTAGTCGCCCTCAGCTTGGAAGGTAATCGAACCATATGTGACCCTCATAGGCCCTTTTCTAATCTATTTCTATTACATTTTCTAGATTCTCGGACTGTGACCATTATCAGATTGACCATTGAACTCACACACATTTTCAGAAGATAAGCAACCCAGTCATGCACTATTTGTATTTCTTATAAGCTTTTTTGTTTAGGTATAATTTATATATCCTATGTATCTTTAGGAGCACGAGGTTGTGATGTTTTGTTTGTGGCTTCTTTCAGATAGTTGAGTGAAACAACATGCATCGGCATAGTCTCTTGGTGGATGGAGAACATTGATTTGTGCAAAACCAAAGCCGGTTTATGTCGGTAACAAGTTTCCATGAACATTCTCTTTTTTATTATAATATGATTAGCTAGGTATTTGCCATATTGTCTCCTCACTTTATTTGCTTTGGATCTTGGTAATTCTTTTGATTATGAATCTGTCGTACCTATTTAAGTTTGAAATCAAGGTTTTGTTCTTGAAAGTGTGCTTTAGATATGCTCCACTCTTCCTTCTACTTGGTTATGGATTTCGTTTTTTCTTGGTCTCCCTCAAGAGCATATGGTATGCACTATTGTTTACAGTTTAAGGGCGTCTAGACAACATATTGTGGTCTGTCTAGGGCTTACATTATTCATAATTGTTTCGATATTTTATCTATAACAATTTGTATTGTTACACATTTACAAATGCGTTTTCACAAGGTTTTATGTCCAATAGTTCTGCTATTGCATTACAGTTGGCTCTACCAAACCTAAGGAGCAAGGATGGTTGCGAGTTGGCGTAACTCTGTACTCATCCAAGGTATAGTCTAATAATATGATACGAGCTAATTAAAGTGCAATGCTCTTAAACTGTTTTCTCTCTTTGTAAACATTCATAGTTGATGGTGGAATTTGTAAAGGGCATATTGATGTAATGCGTCTAGACAACATATTGTGTTGCTTCAGAATGGAAGAAGCATCTATCACGTTCACATAAGAAGATTTGAAACAAAACCCGTTTATGTCAGTAAAAAAGTTTCCGTGAACATTCTCTTTTTTATTATAATATGTTTAGCCAGGTATTTGCAATATTGTGTTCTTATGTGACAGGCTCGGATGATGAAGGAGCTCCACACTGGTGGCATAACCATTGCAGACATCAAACGAGTCCTCAGAACGATGCCGCCTGTCAGCACATGGGTAAATTTACATCACTTCTTTTTTTAATCGTTGGAAATTATCTAATTACGTTCTGCTAATGTTTACCTTTCTTTTGAGTGAACATTGCATTGTTTATACACCATATTTCAACTCTTTTCAATTTTTATGTGCAAGTGTCAGTTCTTAACAAGTTGGGCAATCTAAATTCAAAACTTTTTCGGGTTCTTGCTGATAGTTCAAGTCTGTTTTGATGTTTCCCCTTATTCAAAATTCTGTAGGGAGGAGAATTCACACCAAGTTCATGTAAGTCTATCTTCTAATCAGTCGTTTTTTAATTTTCTTCATGTTATGCTCACATTTTCTTGCGTTGATGTTAAATGAGTAATCGAATTTGACAATTCCAGTCTTTCCCAAAATACAGATCCCGATCTATTGGGCTAGCAAGGTTTTTCCACTGAACCAGCGGCATCCTCAGCAGGTCACCCTTGTCCATACATAGCCTACTTCGGCCCAATCCATCCTTTATCCTCAAACTCTGTTGCCGTGGGTGTTTCACATAGCTCAAGTTTTATGTCACTTGAACTCCGCTTCATCTGTTTGTGAAGTGCTTATGCCATATGGCTTCGCTCCTCTGGATCCGCACTATCACGGTTGGGATTATCACTCTCCAACTTCACCACCACCACCATTTTCTGGGTCCGGCACTCACATTGGCAGCTCATCTCAACCTACAGCTCCTTCTATGGCTCCTAGAACTTCACGGGTGAGTTTTGACGTTTTCAGACCCAGGCCTCCACATTATATGCGTCCTTTTCTTGGCCACAGGTAATCTTTCTCAAATGTTAGCAAAGTAAATGTATAAAGTTCACCCTCAAATTAAAATTGCACACGTTATGTAAAAACATATATAATCTTCGTTCTTTTTCAGGTATTACAAAACGAATTGGCGAACCGAAAAGAGTGATGTGTGCAGCTTTGGAGTAGCATTGCTTGAGATAATCATGAACCAGGTAGTGATAGACACAAGCCATTAGAAATCTCCCATAACATAGTGGGTTGGGTTTGTGCTTGTGAAATGAGACATCAGACACATCACTGATCCGAAACTAAACGGAGACTCCGATATAAATAGTGTCTGGAAAGCTGTGGATCTTGCTTTGGCATGTGTGAACCCTTCGTCAAGCCGACGCCCGATAATGCCACAGGTTGTCATAGAACTGAATGACTGTGCGTTTGAAAGGTAAAGGATGCAAGGTAGTTCATGATCTGTAAATGATGTGTTTAGTTTGTATTTAATTGATGTTTGATAATGCTATCCTTCATCTTAATCTTTCTGGTTATGATCTCAGTGGTTCTCTCATTATGATTATGATACTTATAGATAGATATTACATGTTCACCACGACTAGAGAGAGAATGAAGTGTTTGGGAAGGGGGTTCAATCCTCGCATCTCTCAGCACCTTCCAACAAGTAAAAATCGATTTAACCCTTTCTTTCATAACCATAATATTGATTTCTTTGCATTGGACATCAATGTTGTTTATTTCTAAATAATTAGTCCCTTCTTTGATTTTGGGTGGAATTTAGAAATTCGAGAACAGTGAAAAGTTGTCGTACATATTAGTGACATTGATTACTGTGATTTTGGTTGTTCATTTTCTATTGCTGCATTAGTGCTTCAAGGCTTACCGACTATTCAAAGCTCTTTTGGTTGTTTTTTATGGTAATGTTTCTATGGGTTTGATTATTTTGTTGTTTGATTTCGTCTATGATCTGATTTGATATTGCATTGTTAATGTTATGAAATTTGTTTCTTTAGGTAGTTTAATTTGAGTTAATGTTAAGTGTTGTAGCCTTTGTTTTTTGTAGGTTGTTGTTGTTTTGGTTGGGATTTGGTTTTCAATCGAATACCAGTTTAGGTGATTGCACTAAGCAATATATGTCAAAGGGAGAACAATGCTAGATGGAGTCAACGCACTTTCAGGTTTGAAAAATGAACACTGTCTTTCTTAGATTTTGTATCTCTACTTGGCGACTTGATATTTCCGGAACCATTTATTGGTATGCCAGATTCGTGCATCTAGGCTCTCGGTTCAAGGCAGGTTATGAAGTTACATGGGACAAATACAATTTTTTAAGGAATTTAAAAATCCAACTACAAGAAAAGTCTGGTAGAGTTTTGATCACGGCTTTCATATGCAAACCATTTGTTCCCGCGTACAAGGGATGCCATGCAGAAGAGCTTTTGGATTCTGGGGTTTTTTTGTATGGATTTAGATGTTCTTGAAATCTTTAGTGATGGTGTCAAGCATTTAACTTTGCTCATGATTAATAGAAAATTACTCTATTAGATGTGTTAATGAAATAATTTTTACATCACTTCTAATTATATCTATAATCAATACAATGCTCTATATTATAATTAAAAAGACTGTATTACAAGTTTTACATTGTTATATTATGATTTATATGATGAAAACCATTTGGTCTTAAATTGTATTGTCCACTTCAACGAAATTGTATATGTTGGGTCATTTGTCATGAATCATTGTACAACAATGTTCAACAATAATTCTTTATCAATCTCTATAATATAAATATTGGACCACAATCTCAAATCAGATCGATGGTGTTTCTAATCCAAGACACAATGTATAAATTATCTAAACCATGCAATCCCTTTCTTTGACAAATTACGTTTTTAAATATCAAATATATTATGAACAAATCGCAGTGTCAGTTTATATTACATTATATAAATATATTTTTTAAACTTTTAAATTAGATTATTACATTGTTTTGTAATAACCGATTTATATCTCAAATGTCATTATAATATTTGAATTGATGATATTATGTACAACATTTAAGAAAAAACCAATTTAATTATCACAAAAACCGCGTAACGCTTTTCTATTTTTTAAAGTTATATCATGCATTCATCCATTTTTTTAGAATTTCAAAAAATCACAATGGTTGATAATATATTTGAAATTGGAGTAAATCATACACTTTATATACTAATATTTAAAACTTTTAATACATCGAGATCTACAATATATACTAGATTTACATATTATGCCAAAATTTTTATTTAAAATGATATATGAATCATACTTTAATGGTTAAAAATTTCACAATTTATAATAAATATAAATAATAGAACAATATATGTATATATCTAATTTAAATCTAAACTACAATATAAATCTTTTATATTTGTTTGAAAATATTGTATATTAAATAAAATATTATTATAGTTTTAAATAAAATTTTTAAAGATTTCTGAGAATACCTTTTTTATATATTTTTATTAAGTTATAGTATTCATTCATTCAATTTTTATTTTATTTTCATATGTTTTTTTATGGGAAAATAAGATCATTAATTTTTACAAATATTTAATGCAAAATTCAAAAAATTTTGCATTTGAAACACAATGTAAATCGTACAAATATATTTTAAGCAAAAGTATTGTTAATATATATCAGAAATTGGATAGAATCATATACCTTATATAGTAATATCTAAAATTTAAATAAATTGAAAACTACAACAATATATACGATAGTTTCAATATATCACTAAAAGATTTGTTCATATACTAATATTTGAATACTGTACGAATATTTTGTTTGTTTAAAATAACATGTATTAGAAATTGAATTTAATATTTTATTGGTTTAAACCTTTATCGGTCTTAAATGATATCCATATGGTTTCAAATGAAAGCCCTAGCCATGATTCAAAGAGCTCCTTTGCATGACCTGTCACATATAACATGAAAATTAATTTCGGATTTCGATGTTCACGTTCAAAGGAAGTTTGATTAATGCTCTTTACCTATCGGATCTGATGAATCCACGATAACTGCATCATACGTACTTTCAACAATATTCTTGTAGAAGCAACTTATATATGCAAGCAGAACAGATCATTGGTTGAGCTGTAAATTAGTTTGAAAAGAGAAGAAAGAAAGCAATTTACACGTTTTAAAAATTTCAATGATGTTATGAATAAATGACATTGTTAGTTTACATTACATATTATAAATCTATTATTTAAAGTTTTATATTGAAATTTGGAATTTGTGCTTTTGTATTGAACGATATATATACCAAATGTCATAACAATTTGAATTAATAAATTATGCATAACATTAAAGAATCATACAATACAATGTAATTATCATAAAACCGCGCAACGCGCGGGTATCATTTAGTAATAATAATAATAACAATAATTAATATTTTTATGAATAAAATAATATCTAATAATTAATAATAATGAAATGTAATAATAATAATAATAATAATAATATATCTAATATTATATACATAATATTAAAGTTTTAATTTTTTAAAAAAAATCAAAGTTAATTAAAATTCAAAAGAATCAGAAAACAATTAAAGACCATAAATTATTTTAAATAAGAAGGTCTATATATATAGGGTTGGAAAATAACGAATATTTGCGAATATTCGACTATTTATATTTGTATTTGTATTCGACGAATATATGGATTTATTATTTATATTTGTATTTGTAAATTCGGGTATTTGAAAATACGATTATTTGTCGGATATGCGGATATCCGTATCTAAACTTAATTTTTTTAACATAGAATATATATATATATATATAAAGAGTTTTAATAAAGCCCAATAATCATTAAATATAATCTAAAACTGAATTTCAAATCACACAAAGATATAAAGATATATAATATGAATAAAACAATATACCAAATCTTCACATTCATCTCCACATAAGTCATTTAAATTTAGTTTCTTCGAGGATTATACGTATATCGTCAATTCGCCTAAAACAATGGAACAAATTGTTAGATTATCAAATTAATACATCAAAAGAAAAATCGCATAAAATTTATATATTTAGTGAGTTCTTTTTTTGTCATATCTTGTAATGTCTCTATAACATTATTCCAAGCCATTTGGATCAGAACCAATCTTAGTGCAAATTAAATCTTCAACAATATTATAGTTATTTAAAATTATTTGATATTTTAGTCCTTCAATCATAAATATATTGTATATTTGTCTATATATTTATATGATGAGTGTTAAATAAGATTCATAATGTTTTTATTCCAATTTTATCATTAAAATCAATTTTGTTATATATGTATTTGTACATTAACTAAATTTTCTATTTAGTACTTACGGATATGAATAGTTCAGACTATTGAGTCTACTATTTTTATTTGTATTTGTATTTGTCGAATATCTGATTTTTAATAATTGTATTTGTATATGTGTCAACGGATATTCGAATTTTTTGTTCGAATACGTATCGAATAAGAATGAGATACGAATAATTCGAATATTTTGTCAAGTCCTATATATATATATATATTATTTGAATAAATTTAAAATTTTTAAACAATATGTTATGATATGTTTTTCACATCGGCTAGGACATGAATTCACTAAAAGAAATTCACGGATTAGGGACTGAAGATTCAGTCCCTAATCCGTCCGGAAACTCATTTAGGGATTGATTAGGGACTGGCACGAGCCGTCCGCAAACGAGCGTCGGCAATCAGTTCCAGTCCGCAATCCGTCCGGAAATAGAAACGGTAAGGATAGATTTTTTTTTTGCAAGGTAAACATTTAATAATTCTTACTGAGATGACTTCACGAGAAGCAACCTTGCAAAGATTATTATATATATAATTTAGTTAATTAGGTTATTCTCGTTTGTAAGACTTGAGTCAGATTTAAGGCCCAGAGTTAGATTTTATGTGTGTTTGATAAATTTTGTTTTGAAGTTCAAACTCAGAATTTGGACAAGGAATTTAGAATCACAAATTTTGGACGCTGAAATTTTTAGCATTTGGATTCGGATTTCGAATCCAAACCAAAAAATACTCTTGAAAATTGAAAATAAAAAGTTTTCCTTCTCTCATCCTCCGTTTTATTTCCTCTGGTATTCTGTTATCGATTACTTATTTGACTATGGTCTCTCTTGCTCACTCTACTTCTAAGATAGTTAGTTACTGTTAATTATTATAAATGAAATCGAATAATGATATTTTATTTTTTATCAATAAAATGTACTTTCTTTTGTTTCTCTTGAAAACTTCAATAATTATGTGTACTTTTTATATTGAAATTAAAATGCAAAAATTGCACAGTTGATTCCTTCATCCAAAAAAGATGGTTTGATGTACTTAATTTCTATTCGGTGTGAACTCACAAAACAAAATGGTTCAATCTTGTTTTCTAAACAATTTATAAAATTTTTATCCATTTAAATTCATTATGAAGTTACAAAAAATATTGATTTACTAGTTGAAATATATTATAATCTTAATTAAGTATTTATCTTAAATATTAAAATATCGAAGCCAATACAAAATCATAATACAATTAAAATACTCAAATAAATATAAAATCATAAAAATATTAAAATACCAAATTGAAACTATAAAAAATACTTTTTCATTTTTTAATCAATCCCATTTCATTTAGCGAATGACATATGTCATCTGCATCCACTAAAAAATTGTTGTCCTCCTTTTTCCATTGGTCCAATTGAATACTAAGGATTGATTACCCAATTTCTCGCTTATAATAGAATCTCCATAGTCGAGGGAGGAGCCTGAAAGAAAAAAAAATGAAAAATCAGTTATATAAAGAGGTTAGTGTAGAAAGCATGTTACGAGAAAGTTAAGATATTACCAATAGAGTAATCTCTCATGTTTAGACTTAGAAAAGATCGGTCTTCATTTTGCTTGCCCTGAAAACCATGTCCAAAATCTAAATCAAAAAGAAAGAAAAAATGTAGCAAATACAAATGTCACTACTACAATTACAACAACTGCAATGTTGATTGTGTTCTACCATACATGTTTCAAAATTAGAAAAGTCTTTAATTGTCCATAAGTATCTTACAAGACAGTTCCACACAACAACAACAAGCTTTATAGGAATTAACTCCCTAAAAATTGTCGTTGTATGGCATCAAGAGCTTTGAAACATGTGAATTTAAAACACTTGCATCTCATATCTAAAACATTTGCATCTCGTCATCGATCATTTTGATATTATAATTTTTTGATGAAGAGTAAATCCTGATGATGGAATTTCCAGAAACAAATAGAAAAAGGGTAAATCAGAGACATTAATCAAAGAATACTAATATACAGTTTCATCAGGTCCATCTCTTTACATTTGCTCGAAGACATGGTTAATGTTGTACTTTTTCTTCATACCCCTTCGCCATTCATCTCTTACTCGATTCAATTAGAGCCCTAGACCAAACCCAGAATTCTAGAAGAAAATATGTGAAGAAAACACGCCAAAAGCAAATGATAAACGTTGGCCATCTGGTCGATCCCAATATCAAACCTGACTCCTCTGACATCCTTATCCTCGCTTCCCCCACCGAAAGAATCTCGCACCTCGCTCACGTATACCCTGCTTGTGTCGCTGAACAACTCGTTGCAAGAATCCATACCAATGGCAGACGAAAAATACGAGTAGGCGCCATGAGGTCCGATGGATCAGCACCTTCGGATCCTCTCGTCGACACCGCTTCCTTTTTCTCACCACCAAAGCAATGGAGGCCCAATATTATCCAAACGACTCTTTCTCTTCCCGATAGAGCAAAAAAGATGAAATGAAGGTTCTCTCGCCAACGCCACTTCCTTTTTCTCACCGCCAAAGCAATAGAGGTTCAATATCACCCAAACGACTCTTTTCTTTTCCTTTAGAGTAAAAAGAATCAACCATAAATTTCCACTACAAGAAATTCACGGATTAGGGACTGAAGATTCAGTCCCTAATCTGTCCGGAAACTCATTTAGGGACTGATTAGGGACTGGCACGAGCCGTCCGCAAACGAGCGTCGGCAATCAGTTCCAGTCCGCAATTCGTCCGGAAATAAGAACGGTAAATGTAGACCGCAAACTGTCCGTAATTCTGGACGAAAATGTTAGTCCGAAAACCGTCGCGAAATTTCCGGACGGAGCAATGCCGTCGGGAATTTCCGGACGGCAACAAACCGTCGGAAAATTTCCGGACGGCAGCCTTCCGTCCGGAAATTTTTAAAAAAAAAAATAAAACATGAAATTTAAAAAAAACGTTTGATTAGACAAAGCTTTCTAGGCTGCAATTTCCATCAAGAAGCAGTCGAATTTTAATTCAAACTACTCAGAGCCCAGTGCATATATCATCAAATCAAGGAAACACAAAAATCTATGACTCTAAACGATGGATCCTCGGCGAAAATGCTTATTGCTTTCATCAATTAAATATCAAGTCTCAAAGATTCATGCCATCACAGGATCCTCATCTACAGCCATAAACAATGAAAAATATACAAGAATAAACTTATATCGCAGAAACTTATTCGCTGTGCCTGTTCGACATTCACGAAGGCCAGCGACTCAACGTTCCTGCAAAACTTTCCCGCTTCCTAGAAATCGATAAGAAAACCATCCCTTCGTTCGAACTTCGAAGGAAAAATCCAATCTGAGAAGCGGAATGATAACGAAAACAAAGCGAGACGTATGTATATATACATAGAGGGAGAGATAGAGAGAGAAGAGAGGCTGACGCTCAACTCTGGGGAGAGATGGTGTGAAATTTAAAGGGAGATTTGGGATTTAGGGTTTTTCTTCTGATGTACAGCGGCGGAATAGCTTAATTGGGCCTGAAAAAAGTCCATTAATCTTTATTCCGAGTTAAGCCCGGCCCGACTCTTTATACTCTTGGTTTTATTATATGCTAATCTGTATTTAATTTAATTTTCATAAATTCGAAGAAAATGTTACACTCAAAGTCTCCTTGATCATTTGTGTTATTGTTCGAGCCAGATGTGCTTTCAAAACATGATTCAATCATCACATCAACCTTTTATCAGAAATTTGAATACCTGAAAGCAATTGCAATGTCATTTATGAATTTCTCGAGGGCTTTGTCCATGATTTCAAGCGGAGAAGCATTGATGAGTTCCTTGGCAAGCTGTTCATAATCCTCAACAGGTTCTTTCTCTTCGACTTCTGTGAAATTCAAACATGAAATCAGTCGAAATAAACACTAACCAACGAAGAAATCACTGAAATTAAACATGAGGAAATGGTCATCGATCCAAAAACTCAAGCCTTAATCAGCGTGTACAAATCTCGAAACCCTAAACCAAAGACGAAATCAACCACAGTCCGAGATTAGCATATCGAATGACTCGTATCAGACAATAAGTTAAACCCTAGAAATCTAGAATCCCAACCGCATACCAAAATTAAAGGCCAATCCACAACGAATACCCTAGATCTTCGTCAAGATACAAAAAACACGATTCCTTTGTCGTAAAAATAAATTAAAATACTACAGAACATATAAATTGACCTAAAAATCTAGATCAATCAGTTGGAAGAACAAAAAAACAGAGAGAGAGAGAGAAGTTGGTTCTGTTTGCGATAGATCGGGCAGGTCGGCTATGGGTTAAGGACGCGCAATGTTCGAGGGCTTCGTGATGATGGGATCGCTGTGTCTTTTGGGATGGACCGGTCTCTGGTTCCTGAATCGGCGACTCTACAAGGAGTACGAAGAGAAGCGAGCCTTAGTTCATGGAAAATCAAGGAAATGGAGGCGAAGGCTTCTAACGCCAAGGAAATGGAGGAAGAACCCTAAATCATGGAAAATCGGAGGAAAAATGGACGAAATCAAAGAGTCGCACCGTCTAAAAAATTTGAAGCCTTCAACTGCGAGGAAAGTTCCGACTCTTTATACTCTTGGCATAATGGTAATTGCAGACGGATGACTCAACAGTCCGCAAATTGCGGACGGATGACTCAGCCGTCCCCAATTTGCGGACTCGAGACATTTGTCCCGAATTCCGGACGACTTAGGGACTGCCCATCGGTCCCCAAATTTAGGGACGGATTCGGGACGGTTTTCTTAATCCCTCGTTAATTAGTCCCTAATCCGTCCCTAAATTTAGAGGCGGATTAGTCAGTCCGCAAATTCAGTCCCAAAATCCGAATTTTCTTGTAGTGATTTTGGACTCATATATATGGTGTTGAGCAATCCTAAACTCTTGAGCTACCTTTTGGGATTAGTTAAGCCCAAATCCATTTTTGATATGATATTAGAGTCTGGTTCGTCTCGATTTGAATATACTGATGTTGGACCTCCGATTGCGGTGTTCACGCTCCAGGACCGATCATGGGCGTGAGGGGAGTGTTATGATAAGTTTTCTCATATCGACTAGGACGTGAACTTTTGACTCATATATATGGTACTGAACAATCCTAAACTCTTGAACATGCTTTTGACATTAGTTAGGTCCAAGCCATATTTGACAATGTCTTACAATACAATGAATTACAATAGTAAAGTTCGGTAAAAAAAATTCAAACAAATTTGAAATTATTTTAAATTAAATATAATTTTGGAAAATCGTAAAATTAATTCAAAATTTTTTAAAAATATATAGGCATATACATGTTTTTATATATGTATATCAAATGACGTTTGTTATAAATTATGGATAGTTTTAGTGAAAGGGTTACAAATTTATCAAATTATTTAAAAGATTGCATTATTAATTAAACATAGAATTTAGAATTTTCTAAAAAAAATAATTTAATATGTGTAATACATAAAAAAATATTTTTTATTAAAAGTGAGTATACTCGAAAAATACAAATAAAAATATTATAATAATTTGTTTCGGAATAACAAATTTTAATATCCGTGCAAAGCGGATATAATACTATTATATATATATATATATATAAATCAGATAGATGTATCTAATACAAATGGTAATTTATTTTAAGGGAAAATGTCTATTATTCCTAAACTATCGGACTTTAATTTTATTCTTCCTGAATTTTCATTACAAACACTACAAGAAATTCACGGTTTAGGGATTGAAGAATCTGTCCCTAATCCGTCCTCAAACCTGTTTTAGGACGGATTAGGAACGGTAGGAAATCGTCCGCAAACGAGCGTCGTCAACCTATATTCGTCTGCAAATACATACGAAATATTTAGTGCGCACACCGTCCGCAATTTCGGACGAAAGGGTAGTCCAGATTTCGACGTGAAATCCGGACGGATATCGTGCTTAAAAATTCCAGACGAGAAAAAATTAAAAAACCAAAATTTTAAAATTGAAATATAAAACTGAAATTGAAATTAAATAATCATTATTTATACAATATTAAAATTATTTATTTACAAACTAGTTGGTGGTAATTGGGAATTATCATCGTCATCGTCATTGTTTTCGGCTGTATCCCAATTGATAGTGGACATGTGTTCCTTCCTCATTCAGAGCCACTGCTGACGTTCCCTTCTTGATCGTTCAACTTCTCTTTGCAGAGCGTTGAACTCTGAACTTTGTTATTCTAATTGTGAACTTTGTTGTACTAATAGTGAACTTTGTTGCTCTAATTTTTCTTGCATCTTCGAGATTGTGTTTCGAAATTCCTCGGTCGCGACCTTTTCCTTGCCTTTGGAGGAACTCGCATGTTTTGATGTCATTCCTCCAAGATCAAATAAGCGACCTTTGTACAGTATTACGTGCTACAAAAAAATGAAATTTAATTTAAATTTAAATTATTAAGAACAAATTTATTGTAAAATTATAATAAATTTACCTCGAAATACATCTCCTTGTATTCTTCTTGAGAAAGAGTCGGTTGCGTTCCATCTTCTCTTGGCAGAATTCGGGACACTCGTTCCGATACTATATTCACAACATCATCGTGAATTTGTTTCGCCCTGGCATCTATCCACGAACCGTCGGATTTTTTCTTGTGTGTACATTTCAACAATTCCACGTACGACGGTTCACATCCCTTCTCTTTCGCCTAAAACAAATTTGAAAATCATGTTTTACCTATTAAACAAATGTCACTCATAATAAAACTTTAAAAAGTTTTAAATCTTACTAAATCTTCGTAAACCTCCGTGAAAGAGCGGGAACCAACAAAATTCCTTTTGAAATTCCTCTTGTTGCATCGTAGTGTATCATCAGGAGAAAAAAAACGGCGATGACAATCAAACCAACTCGTCTTTCGTCTATACTTCAACTGAAAAGCGTCTGTTTCCTCCATGCAATATGGAAAAGCCAATCGACCATGCATTGTCCATCCAGATAGCATACCATAAGCTGGAAAATCACTTATTGTCCACATAAGAACACCTCGTAATATAAAATTTTGTCGTCTCGAAACGTCGTATGCTGAAACTCCCTTCCATAATTCTTTCAATGCTTCAATTAGTGGTTGAATAAATATATCCAAACTTCTTTTCGGATGATTAGGCCCGAGAATATTATTGTTAAGAACAAAAACTCACGTTTCATGCACATATCTTGTGGTAAATTATACGGTCGGAATGGATTAAAACCATCAGTGCAAAGGCCTAAATAAACATTTCGACTCTCAGCTGCAAAATCAGGATATACCTTGTTAAAGTGTTTCCACGCCTCACCATCTGAGGGATGACACATTTCTCCGTCAGGACTTGAATGCACGGCATGCCATCTCATGTCGCTTACGGTCTTCTCTGATTGATACAATCTTTTTATCCTGTCTGTAATTGGTAAATACCACATACGACGAAACAAAACCGATTTTCCATTTCTTGTCAAATAAAATTGATATTTTCCACAAATCGACAATTGATCAATTCTGAAGTTTCTTTCCAGAAATCATACAGTTGTCTTGGCAAACATCAATCTTTTGATACGGTAATAAACCCAATGATCTCGTCATCTTCTTTTTTTAATATGACTCGACTGCATTATTATCTTCGGGCAAATAATCTCTTACTAATTCCGATATAGAATCCATGCAATTCTCAGAAAGATTATTTTCAGTCTTCAAATTCATCAACCGTGCACATAAAGACAACTGTGAAAGACCACAACCATTATAAAGTGGATGCCTAGCACTTTCTAACATTTCAAAAAAACTTTTTGCTTCTTCATTCGGATCTTCTTCAATATTTTCATCTTTGTTTCTTTCAACGAATGCATTTTGCACCATTTCTATATAAGGGTTTATTTCTACATCTTAAAAAGTCTGAGATACTTCATGATTTACAATACCCCTACTAAAACTTTCCACAACATTACTGGGTCGTAGTGCAAAATTCTCTCCATGAGATAACCAAATAAAATAATTTGGAGTAAATTCTCTTAAATAGAGATGATTCCAAATGGTTTTCTCATTAACGAAACTTTCATTTTTGCATTTGACATATGGACAAACCAACTTACCGTTTTCTCTATAAACTTGTTGATTTGTCGCCACCGTCATAAACTACGTAAGGCCTTCTACAAACTCTTTCGATACACCTTGAGTTTCCGGATCAATTTTTATATACATCCACTGTCTCGAAACAAAAATATTCGATCTTGACGACGATGCCATTATAATCAGAAACAATAACAAGATATGTAGAGAAATATATGAGAATTATGTGTGAGAAACGGATAGAAGAGAAGAGATTAAATAGAAAATTTTAAGACTGATTATGGACGGATTACAAACTAAGATAAATATTTCCCGACGAACTGTCCCGAATACGTCTGCAAATTGCAGATGGATTGCTATACCGTCCCAAATTTGTGGACGGACTTCTACATCGTCCCAAAACCGTCTGTAATTTTTGGACAGATTGCTATGCCATCCGCAATTTGCGGACGGGTGGTGAATCCGTCCGCAAATTGCGGACGCCCATGAAAATGGTCTCGAATCCGTCCGCAATTACGGACGACTTAGGGACTACTATGCTGTCTGCAAATTTGCGGACAGATTAGGGATAGATTTATTATTTCCACTACAAGAAAATCAGGTTTTAGGGACTGAAAAATCAGTCCCTAATCCGTCCCTAAATAGGTTTAGGGACGGATTAGGGACGACCGGAGGTAGTATCCAATCGCGCGACTCTAAATGCTATCCGTCTCCAATCTGTTCCTAATTAAGGACGGATTTCTCAGTCCCCAATTGGGGACGGGTGGTTTTCGGTCTCTAAAATTTGGAGATGGACCACAGAATCCGTCTCCAAATTTGGAGACGGCAGTTGCCCGTCTCCAAAGTTTTGAGATGGCACTCTCCCGTCTCTAAATTCGGAGACGGTTCCGTCCCTAATTTTTTTTAAAAAATTAAAAAAAAATAAAATTTTAAAAAGTTCGATTATATTAAAAGATAAATATTAGTACATAAAAATTAAAAACCATACATATAACCAACATTTCGATTACATATAATACTAAGCCGTTCCGATTAGTTGTGGTCGGAATCACTGTTCTGAACTGCATCCCAATCGATGTTAGGCATTTGCGCTTTCATCATGCGCAGAAGCTTTTCCATTCGCCTATCTGATCGTTCGGCATGCTTTCTTGATAGTTCAGCCTCCTTTAGTGCTTGTTCAACGCGTCTGTCGGATTCTTGGAATCTTTCGTCCATTTGATGTCGGAGCTCGTAATCCGATACTTTTTCTTTACCTTTGGATGAAGTTGAATGTTTTGAGGCCATTGCTGCAAGTCCGAAAATACGACCTTTGTATGGCGTAACTTGTTGTAAAACAAATATCGAGAATTAATAACATTTATAAATAGTGAAATTAGATCATAGTAGAATTTCATTATTACCTCGAGATACAACTCGTTGTATTCTTCCTTACTAAGAGTAGTTTGTGAGCCGTCTTCTCTCGGAGGAATTTGAGATACTCGCTCCGCTGCCATGTTTTCAATTTCATCGTAAAGGCTTTTCGCCATAGAATCCACCCACGAACCATCTGACTTCTTAACGTGCGTACGTTCTAACAATTCTATATACGATGGTTCGGATCCTTTCTCTTTCGCCTAAAAAAGATAAAAAAGACATAGTTTAACAAAATGTTAATTTTATATAAATGCATAAAAATTGAATAAAGTTTACCAGATCTTCGTATACTTCCGCAAAAGAATGAGATCCTGCCGTGTGTACGCTTATCCCGTATCATGCTCTATCAGAACGCTGGGATTTACTTGCTCGCTCGCTCTTTACCTTAAATTATGGGAAATCCCCATGTGCGCACATCTGATCCCAAATGTCTTCTGACATCCAATTGGGTTTTCCTTTTATATATCGTTGTGCGTGCAATTTACCTACGATAGACTTGAGACGCTTTGCCGCATTTCTTTCAAATTCGGACTTTACTAGTCCGGTAATGGCGGGATTCCAATAAAATTTTTGCTGCAATAATAATAAGCTTATTATAATTAAATTGATTTTAAATTACTTGATAAAATTAAAAATTGTTTAAAACATACCACAAATGATTTCCACCATTGTTCCTTAATATTTGGATCGGTATGTGTCCAATTGTAACAGAACCGATCATAATCAGCTTTTATCGTAGTTGTTATTTGACGATTAAGTTGCTCAAAGCCAAACCTACAAATCACAATGACAGATAAATTAACATTTAGTTAACTATTTATAGTTGAGATTTGAAATTGAGTATACGTACCATAGTCCGCCGGTTTTTCGATCATGGTCTATAAGAGGAAGCTTTTGTCGCTCTTCATCCATTGCTAAAATTTCTTCCACTGTTGGTTCCTCGTATATATGCGGATCGTGATGCTGTACTTGATCTGGTGGTGGTTGCATTTGCGAATAATACGGCATATATTGCCTCAATTGTGTCGATCCAGTGTTTCGGAAGAAATTTGGATTCAGGTAATCATCATATCCTGAATTGGAATGTCGGGAATGAGACGAAAGGTTGCCACTTTCCTCGGACTAAGCACGGTTTCTCGTTTTACCGCCTCTTCCAACGCGGCGCGACATACTGAAAAGTGAAATAAAAATATTGTCAACGTACATTTCTAATTTTCGCAACTTCTAACATCAACACATAAATAAACAGCTAAATTTATTTAACCCATTTCCGCATTTTTTGTTCTAAATTTCAACGATGAATCCTAACATCTACTCTAATTTCAACGATATTAGATTCTAAATTTCAACTCTAATTTCTATAACCTCATAGAAATTATCCTCTAATTTCATCATCATCTACACACAGCCTTGAAACGTCACAATAACATCAAACTAAGTATAAACCAACACATATACACATTCTAACGTCTAGAACCGCTAACATCACGGCTGGAACCACTAACATCACGGCTGGAACCGATTTCACAACAAATCCGACCGATTTCACGACTGGAACCGATTTCACAACAAATCCGACCGATTTCACGACTGGAACCGATTTCACGGCTGGAACCGCTAACATCAAACTAAGTATAAATTAAATCTTACCTTGATTGATTCGTCCGACAACAAAAAGGTACGAGAGGGGACAGGAGGGGAACGCGGCGAACACGGCGAGAGAAGCGAACGGCGGTGACGGATGGGCGAGGCGAACGGCGAGAGAAGCGAACGGCGCCGAAGCGTTAGGAAGGGGATGGATTCGAGCGTTAGGAGGAAGGGGATGGACAAGTGAGAATTTAAAAAAAATTGGGGACGGGGTAGAAAATCCGTCTCCAATATGAGACGGGCGTATAAGTGGCGTCTCCAATTGGAGACGGCAGGATAACATCCGTTCCCAATTGGAGACGGCTAGTGCCCGTCTCCAATTGGGAACGGCTCATCCGTCCCTAATTGGGGACGGTTCAACCTTCTGTCCCCAATTTCGGGATCGGTGATTGATCAAGACGATTGACCGGGACCGGGATCGGGACGATTGACCGGGACCGGGATTGGGACGATTGACCGGTATCTTCATGAATATCATCTTCATTTCTTTCGATTTCCTCCATTTCACCGTGCGTAAGTTCTTCAACGCGTACATCGTCAATATCAATAATCTCGGTCATTTGTTGTTGCATTGGCAATTGTTGTTGTTCTGTGTTGTCGATAAATTTGCCCCTCGGAAGTATCTTCATTGCGACACGCCAACCTGAAGATCTTCTAATATGCGGATAGGAAACGTAACAAACTTGATCAGCTTGTGACGCAAGAATAAAAGGCTCGTATTTTGCATATCTTCGTGTGGAGTTAACTTCTACAACGCCTAGTTTGTTTACTCTTGTTCCGCGACCGATTACTGGATCGAACCAATCACATCGAAATAACATCACTTTTAAACCGACATAACCTACAAAAAATATCAAAATATGAGTCAATATTCAAAATGACATATGTGGTAAGGATAACATTGTTTTAAACTTGTTTTCTATACCTGGATATTCCAATTGCAAAATTTCCTTTAAAATCCCATAAAAATCTGGTTCATCGACCGATGCACAATAGCTTTCACCTTTCACACATACACCATAATTCATCGTCGACTTCAATTTCCCATGATCGTAAGTGTGAAAATTATAACCACGTGTAAAATACATAGGCCAACTCATAACTTTCACAATCGGTCCTTTGACAAGATCTCGTAGCCACAACGGGTGATTGCCCATCTCAACATGCAGTACATGTACAAACTTAGACACATCGTCAGAATATTATAAAAGTTATTTATGTAAAATTTCATTACTTACATATTGTCTTGTGGAGAAATTTTTTTTTTTAAGTTCTTGGAGTTGAGAATCATCAATGTTCGTATATGTATTCTTCAATATAATTGGAACATGTGTCTGGATTTCTACTCCGCGTTTGAACATGTGGCTCGAAGTAGTATGAAGTGAAGAACGATATTTCCTCATTGATGTATTGTTCCACAATTGAACCCTCCGGTCGAGCTTTTTGTTTGGTTTTTTTCTTCAGATGAAACATAAATCGCTCGAACGGATACATCCAACGAAATTGAACTGGACCTCCTAGTGCGGCTTCGTGCGGTAAATGAACTGTCAAGTGCTCCATAACATCGAAGAATGATGGTGGAAAAATCTTCTCTAAGTTACAAAGTATAGTTTCTATGTTAGTTTTGAGTCGACGAACCACATCCATACTCAGATTTCTCGAACATAAATCTCGGAAGAATAGGCCAATACCTATAACATTAAAGTATTCACACTACATATTAATATAAAATCAACCACATACCTCCAATTGCTTCGTGTGCATGTTTGTCCATCAATTCAGAAAAACATATCGGAAGTAGTCTTTGCATGAATACATGACAATCGTGACTTTTCATCCCTAATAACTTTCCTCCTTGAATGTCAACGCACCTTCCAATGTTAGACGCATAGCCATCGGGAAATTTCACATCTTCTTTCAACCATTTCAACAATTTATATTTCGTATCATTTGATAATCTGAATATCGAGACTGGCGCTTTACCGTCATCACCTATATGTAAATCCCTTCGTGAGCAATATTCTTCTAGATTCTTGCATTTGACACATGGACAAACCAACGTACCCGTTTCTTTGTAAACTTGTTGATTCGTCGCCATTGTCATAAACTGTGTGACGCCTTCTATAAACTCTTTCGATACGCTTTGAGATTCTGGACCAATTCTTCTGTACATCCATTGTCTAGAATCGAAAATGTTTGATCTTGATGAAGATGCCATTATATCGCAAACACTATAGAAGATATGGGGTGAAAAATATGAGAGTTGCTTATGAAAAACGGATCAATGGTTGAGGGGTTAAATAGATTATTTATACACGAATTAGGAACGGATTAGGGACTAAGTGATTAATTTTCCGAAAAATCGTCCCGAAACCGTTCCTAAAACGGTTTTTGAAGTCCTAAATTTAGGGACGGTCCCAAATCCATCTCAAATTTTGGAGACGGATGAGTGCCCGTCTCCAAATTTGGAGACGGATGACCTGCCGTCTCCAATTTAGGAACGACTTACTATTCCGTCCCTAATTGGTCCGCATTTAGGGACGGATTAGGCACGACCATTCTGTACCCAAATTTGGGGATGGATTAGGGACGAATTTCATTTTTCGTCCCTAAACCGTGTATAATCCGTTCCTAAATTTAGGAACGGAATAGTCGGTCCCAAATTCCGTCCCTAATCTTGAATTTTCTAGTAGTGTTTGTCCTTAAATCGTCCCTAATCCGTCCCTAAATTTAGGGACGACTGATTCAGTCCGCAAAGTCAGCCCCAGAATCTTATTTTTCTTGTAGTGTAATCCCTATTCCCCCTAAACTTTAAATATTCATCCTATCTCTCCCTTCATTAAATATCCATTAATTTTTCAGTTATACCTTTTTAAAACAATCTATTTTCCCCCAAACTATATGATTTCTAGCATATTTCCCCATGAACTATATATAACCTCTAGCATATTCCTTCTCTCCTTAGAATTATATGACTTCTAGCATATTCTCTCTGAACTATATAACTTCTAGCCTATTTCTCCCTGAACTATATAACCTCTAGCCTATTTCGCCTCGAACTATATGACTTCTAGTCTATTACCTCCCGAATTATATAACTTCTAGCTTATTACCCCCAAAGATTATACATTCAACCTATTTCACCCCAAGATTGTACAGTCAGCCTATTCCTCCTCCCCTCCAAAAGATTGTACATTCAACGTATTTTTATATTTTGGTTATTATTAACGTAACATATTTTCTTTAATAGTAACATATTTTTATAAATGTAACATATTTTATTTAATAATAACATATTTTTTAGCTTTGATTATTATAAACGTAACATATTTTCTTTAATAGTAACGTATTTTTAAATTTTGGTTATCATAAACGTAATATATTTTCTTTAATAGTAACATATTTTTAAATTTTGGTTATTATAAAAACATATTTTCTTTAATAACAATGTATTTTAAATTTCGGTTATTATAAATGTAACGTATTTTCTTTAATATTAACATATTTTTAAATTTTGGTTATTATAGACTGGAGGTTATATAGTTCGGGGGAAAATATACTAGATGTTATATAGTTCGGAAGAAAATAGGCTAGAAGTTATATAGTTCGGGAGGAAATAAGATGTTTTAAAAAGATTTAACAGAACAATTAACGGATATTTAACGGATTGGAAAATATAATGAATATTGAAAGTTTAGAAGAAAATAAAATTAATAATGATAGTTCCAAAAGATCGGATGAAAAAAATAGAAAGAATAGAATTAAAACGCGATAATTTAAAAAGAATTGACTTTTTGTTTTTATTATACTTGGAATACTATTTTGGAAAAAACAGTCTATTTTCCCCCTCAAAATACTGCTTTAGTCCTATTTCTCCCTCGATTTTTAGTCGTATCTTATCCCCCCCCCCCTTCGATTTTTAGTCTTCATCCAATTCCCCCTCGAAAATACTGTTTTAATTCTATTGTTCCCTTGATTTTGACCACATCCTATTCCCCCCTCAACAATAAAAAATCTACCTAAAACCCCCTCAGTTATTTATCTCTTAATTATCCGTTAATTGACCCGATTTTAATCCAAATTAGACCAAATTTTAACATTAATTTTGACCCAAATTTGACTCAATTTTAACTCGATTTAACCAGAATTTGTACTTAATTTTAACCCAAATTTTTACTTAATTTTAATCTGAATTTTAACAATAAATAAAGTTAATTATTCAATTTAATTGATTTACTTGATTTAATTTTGACTCGATTAAAATTGAGTACGATTTTTTTTACTTGAAATCATTTTTTACCCAAATTTGACCCCAATTTTTACTCGATTTTAACCCAAAATTGATCCAATTTTGACCCAAATTGCGACCTCAATTTTGACTCAATTTGAACTCGAGTTTTTTACCTAATTATGACTCGAATTTTACTTAATTTTAACTCAAATATCAACAATAAATCAAGTTAATTATTAAATTTAGTTGATTTCGAGTTAAAGTTGAATACGATTTTGTTATATTATCAAAATTGGATCAAATCAAGTTAATATTTGCCTCGATTTTGACCCAAATTGTGACCTCGATTTTGATTCGATTTAAACCCGATTTTTTACATAATTATGACTCAAATTTTACTTAATTTTAACCCAAATATCAACCATAGATCAAGTTAATTATTAAATTTAGTTGATTTCGAGTTAAAGTTGAATACGGTTTTGTTAATATTATCAAAATTGGATCAAATCGAGTTAATCAATTTGCCCCGATTTTGAGCCAAATCCGATCCAATTTTGACCCAAATTGTGACTTCAATTTTGACCCAAATTATGATTTCAATTTTGACTCGATTTGAACCCAATTTTTTTACTTAATTTTGACTTGAATTTTACTTAATTTTAACCCGAACATCAACAATACATCAAATTAATTATTTAATTTAGTTGATTTTGAGTTAAAGTTGGATCAATTTTGGGTTACAATCGAGTTAAAATTGGGGTCAAATTTAGGTAAAAAATAATTTTCAAGTAAAAAAATTATGACTCAAATTTTACTTAATTTTAACCCAAATATCAACCATAGATCAAGTTAATTATTAAATTTAGTTGATTTCGAGTTAAAGTTGAATACGGTTTTGTTAATATTATCAAAATTGGATCAAATCGAGTTAATCAATTTGCCCCGATTTTGAGCCAAATCCGATCCAATTTTTTGACCCAAAGTGACTTCAATTTTGACCCAAATTATGATTTCAATTTTGACTCGATTTGAACCCAATTTTTTTACTTAATTTTGACTTGAATTTTACTTAATTTTAACCCGAACATCAACAATAAATAAAATTAATTATTTAATTTAGTTGATTTTGAGTTAAAGTTGGATCGATTTTGGGTTACAATCGAGTTAAAATTGGGGTCAAATTTAGGTAAAAAATAATTTTCAAGTAATTTTTGACTTGAATTTTACTTAATTTTAACCCGAACATCAACAATAAATCAAATTAATTATTTAATTTAGTTGATTTTGAGTTAAAGTTGGATCAATTTTGGGTTACAATCGAGTCAAAATTGGGGTCAAATTTAGGTAAAAAATAATTTTCAAGTAAAAAAATTATGACTCAAATTTTACTTAATTTTAACCCAAATATCAACCATAGATCAAGTTAATTATTAAATTTAGTTGATTTCGAGTTAAAGTTGAATACGGTTTTGTTAGTATTATCAAAATTAGATCAAATCGAGTTAATCAATTTGCCCCGATTTTGAGCCAAATCCGATCCAATTTTGACCCGAATTGTGACTTCAATTTTGACCCAAATTATGATTTCAATTTTGACTCGATTTGAACCCAATTTTTTTACTTAATTTTGACTTGAATTTTACTTAATTTTAACCTGAATATCAACAATAAATCAAGTTAATTATTCAATTTAGTATTTTAACCCGAACATCAACAATACATCAAATTAATTATTTAATTTAGTTGATTTTGAGTTAAAGTTGGATCAATTTTGGGTTACAATCGAGTTAAAATTGGGGTCAAATTTAGGTAAAAAATAATTTTCAAGTAAAAAAATTATGACTCAAATTTTACTTAATTTTAACCCAAATATCAACCATAGATCAAGTTAATTATTAAATTTAGTTGATTTCGAGTTAAAGTTGAATACGGTTTTGTTAATATTATCAAAATTGGATCAAATCGAGTTAATCAATTTGCCCCGATTTTGAGCCAAATCCGATCCAATTTTGATGACCCGGGTGACTTCAATTTTGACCCAAATTATGATTTCAATTTTGACTCGATTTGAACCCAATTTTTTTACTTAACTTTGACTTGAATTTTACTTAATTTTAACCCGAACATCAACAATAAATCAAATTAATTATTTAATTTAGTTGATTTTGAGTTAAAGTTGGATCGATTTTGGATTACAATCGAGTCAAAATTGGGGTCAAATTTAGGTAAAAAATAATTTTCAAGTAAAAAAATTCGAACTCAATTTTATTCGAGTCAAAATTAAATCAAGTAAATCGATTAAATTGAATAATTAACTTGATTTATTGTTAAAATTCGGATTAAAATTAATTAATAATTTGGGTCAAAATTAAGTACAAAGTCGAGTTAAATCGAGTCAAAATTAGGTCAAAATTAAGTCAAAATAAATATCAAAATTTGTTCTAATTCGGGTCAAATCGAGTCGATTAACGGATAATTAATAGATAAATAATTGAGGGGGTTTTATGCAGATTTTTGATAGTTGAGGAGGGAATAGGATGTACTCAAAATCAAGAGTGAATAGAATTAAAACAATATTTTCGAAGGAAGAATAAGATGAAAACTACAAATCGAGAAAAAATAAAATTAAATCAGTATTTTTAAAGAGGATTAAGCTGTTTTTTCTAATATTTCCTGAAAATGAAATACGTCCGCGTGACAAAAGCATTGAACAACGAGTGCGTAGGGGACTGACGCGCCGTGGATGGGGAGAGAGTGATCGCCACGCGTGTCAATAGCACGTGAAAGGGTCGACGCGCGTTGGCAAACACGATTTTCCTCCAGGTTCCTAGCGACTCGAAGTTTTGACTTTTTGTTGACGCTACTTTTAATTGGCTTTTCGTTGTGGGCCCATCTCATCGAACCATTAAGCCCAGAATAATAATAGCTAGTAAATAATTATCAAAATATTTTATTAAGGATTTCACACACACATACATAATATAATTATAATCTTCAAACCATTTTTCAGAATAAAATCGAATTTACATGTCAGGGGAATACTGTCTATTAACTTTTTAAGTAAGAAATCTGTGTATTTCAGGAAAAGTATACACGGAATTGAATATTTTTAGAATGTATAAAATTTTATTCTAACCACCTGAACTACTTTCTTAATGTGAAGATGTTTCTTTTACATCACCTTCGATGTTGTGGTGATCTATTTATAGTCTCCATCTTTTATTATGTTCATACTTTGTAGAAGGATGTTTTAATTTTAATAATATTAAAGAGTAAAGATGAAAAATGTAAATAAAAAAGACAGAAATTAAGAATATTTTATATTACGATGTAAGTACATTTTTTTGTGAACATTTTTTTACATTATAAATCGGAAATACATTGGCACGACACAACCAACACTCTCTTCATCATTGTCATTGACAAAACGTCCTGAGACTTCGCTCTCTCTCTCTCTCTCTCTCTCTCTCTCTCTCTGCGTATCTGCGCACCTCTGCCGCTGCGTCTCCGCCGTCGAACCGCCGTCCGGGGAAAAACATCTCGAGCTCCCGATCAATGGGAAAAGGCGGCGAGCTCAGCGAGGGAGTGATAAAAAAAATCCTCCTCTCCTACGCATACGTCGGCATATGGATTTTCCTTAGCTTCAGCGTCATCGTCTACAACAAATTCATCCTCGACAAGAAGATGTACAATTGGCCCTTCCCGATCTCTCTCACCATGATTCACATGTCCTTCTGCTCAACCCTGGCATTCCTCCTCATCAAGGTCTTCAAAGTCGTCGAGCCCGTCTCAATGTCGCGCGAAACCTACCTCACATCCGTCGTCCCAATCGGCGCGTTATACTCACTTTCCCTCTGGTTGTCCAACTTCGCCTACATTTACCTATCCGTATCCTTCATTCAGATGCTCAAAGCCTTAATGCCCGTGGCTGTTTACTCCATCGGCGTTCTCTTCAAGAAGGAGAGCTTCAAAGCGGACACTATGGCCAACATGCTCTCGGTCTCCTTCGGTGTCGCCATCGCGGCTTATGGGGAGGCTAGATTTGATGCGTGGGGTGTGATTCTTCAACTGGGTGCAGTGGCGTTCGAGGCAACTCGTTTGGTGATGATCCAGATCTTGCTTACATCCAAAGGAATCACGTTGAATCCCATCACTTCACTGTATTACGTTGCTCCGTGCTGTCTGGTTTTTCTGTTTATCCCGTGGATATTCGTCGAATTCCCATTGTTGAGAGACACTTCTACCTTCCATTTCGATTTCATTATTTTCGGGACGAATTCGTTATGTGCGTTTGCTCTGAATCTCGCCGTGTTCCTGTTAGTGGGGAAAACCTCTGCTTTGACGATGAATGTTGCGGGTGTGGTTAAGGATTGGCTTCTGATTGCGTTTTCATGGTCAGTGATTAAGGACACTGTGACTCCTGTTAACCTTTTCGGGTACGGGATCGCGTTCTTGGGTGTGGCGTACTACAATCATGCGAAACTTCAGGTCTTGAAGGCCAAAGAGGCACAGAAGATGGCTCAGCAGGCTGACGAAGAGAGTGGTCGGCTGTTGGAGGAGAAGGAAGGTGATGGATCCAGTAAGAAAACTGAGTCACAGAACTGAGTAAATCATTGGATTAGGGAAGGAAAGAAATAGTGTATGAAGTGATCTTTATTTTTAGGTCGCATTTATGTATGCTTGCATCTAAATCTCCAGATTCTATTTGCCATTTCGTTTCATGCTCGACAACATCTTCATAGTAGTTAATGTTTTCTTTCGATTCGATTTCTCCATATATTGTGAGGTCATTTTGATGAACTTGGGTGCGTTCTTGTCTCATTGGTAGTGTCATCTAATCATTATGAAAATTGTATTTTGAAATTGGTCTAACCAAGTTCGACTTTGCTCGTCTTTGATTCCATCCATCCATTCTTCAGTTCAGATTAGGCGGAAAATACTGCAGCATCTAAGATCCCACAGCTTAGCCAGCTTCACAGTACAGTTTGTAACTGAAGCAGCACGGTTAGTTCACTTGATATCCTTTGTTCTGGGAATAGATATTCTGGTGACGTCATTGTTATACAAAATTCAAAGCTTTGATCATAAACACTTCAATACATGGATGTGATTGTGGTAGAAGAATCAATGTACAGTTTCATTCCAACGAAAAGCATTCTCCGTCAACAATTCTGTCGAGGCTCCAGTGATACATCTTTAATTCTTAACAAATCTTCGGTAATATCATGCAAGATCACACAATTTCAGTATGGACACAAGAGTTAATCACACTTGATCATGTTTTGAAGACAAGGAGACAAAAGTCACATACTCAGTTGTTGTGTTCTTCTTGTGCTGCATCCGCCGCCAGGAGGTCATCAAATTTATCTGATTTCACGACCACGATTTCAATCTACAAAATGAGGTATTAGGTTAATCATTACGAATCACAACGATCTCAATCTTTTTATGTATTTTTGTACATCGTTAAGACATGGTTTAACATAACGAATGCAACACTTCGATTTTCCTCTTTTGAATGAAAATATATTCGACAGAAAATCTTCGTTCATATGATCTATGGATCATTCCGTTCAAGAAAAGGATTATAGCTTGAGATGGAAATTCCAATGACAAAGGGCGAGTATTATATATATATGTATATATTTATATATATACCTTGGCCTTTGGTGTAGTTCGTCCTCGGATCTCTTCCGTCAGATTCACAGTGGACGTCATGATCTCTGTCCCATTGATTTAAACGATCAAAGCTTGCTTAAGCAACTTCTTGAAGAACAGTACAAGCAACAACCCTTTACGTTTACATAAAAGGCAAAAGTCCTTACTCTTCTCAATAGCAAATCCATTGTTCTTCAAGATCTCCACGATTGTGACAACCTTTGACATAGCTGTGGATATAGAAAGAACATTGATCCCTAGTGTAACCCTTTTGTCGCCCGTATAAAAAACTTTAGATCTATGTTATTGTCGATATTTTATAGTAGATTATGATACTATGATTAATTAGTTCAAAAGTTTAGAATTGTTCAAAACCATAAATATGAGTTAGTAATTCATATCTCAACCAATTAGCCAATGTAAATATGAGATAACATAATATAACATATATTTATACATCTAGATTATACGATGAGCTTACTCGTTCCAAGACCTGATAACTCCACCTCGTCATATTGTTGCATCTGTCTCTGTGATGACATCCTCGCATAAGAAGCAGAAAAGCAATGAAGAAGTGCACCATTAAGAACTTGTAATCCAATAAGGCATATGCAGAAAAGGAAACAATATTCACTGAGAAGATCGTATAAATATGATGTTTGGAACATTTTAAAGATACTTTCTAGATGAATGAAAAGTGAAATCGTAACGGTAAATGCTGGTCCGAAGTATACAAACCTTAATGAAACAGCATTTCGATTCGACAAGAATTTTCATACAAATGATATGATACATATATATAGATATAGATATATAAATATCGACCTTTGCAAGGTTAACATAAAAGAAGAGAGGTCGCTTCGTGTTGGAAACTTGGATTCGATTCCTTTTGTTCATGTTTTTCGTTCCCTCTTTTTCCTTCTCCATCCTCAATTCACTTCTTATTCTTCTTATCCGTGGTGTGGCTTTCTCTAACTGCGACGTGAATGCACGTCAGTGTTGTACAGAAGATTGAAATAGTGATATGAGCAAGCAAACATATGAGACTCAGTCATATGAAAAGAATATACCATCAACTCCTTTGTTACCGATTCTCGAAAACGATTTTTTTTAACACTTAATGCAAACTAATTGCAAATTTATATAGTTTATTTAGTCATTAAATATAGAAAACAGTCTATTCCCCTTCAAGAATATCAATTTAGTGTTATTTCCCTTTATTTTGATCCTTATTTGATTCCCTCCTCGACTTATAGTTTTCATCCGATTTTCCTTTCAACTGTCAAAAATCTGTCTAAAACTCCCTCCGGTAACTATCCGTTAACCGACCCGATTTTGACCCGATTTTGATCCGAATTTGACATAATTTTGACTCGAATTTTCACTTAATTTTGATCCGATTAAATTTTAAATGTTAAATTTTAGAAAATTAGATGTGAATTTGTTACACACATAAACACTAAATGTTAATTTGTTTTGGATAATTGTATCAAAATCAAATTAATTGAATTCTAGTAAAAATTGAGTATTGTTTTGTTAATTGTAATAAAATCTGATGAAATCGAGTTAATTCTAAAATTTTGATGCAATTATCCAAAAAAATTAACATTTATTGTTATTTGGGTTAATTAAAAATTTTGTTGAGTTAATTCAAGACTGAGTTAGTCATAATTAATCCGGTTTTATATACAATTAACAAAATCGTATTCAATTTTGATCTGATTTGATATAATTAACAAAATCATACTCAATTTCGATTCGATTTTTATACAATTAACACAATCATACTCAATTTGTTTATGTATGCTGAAAATTCACACTAATTTCCTAAAACTTAACATTTAAATTTTTATTAGGAAATTCTTGTCAAAATTGGGCCGGATTTGGGTCAAAATCGGGTTAGTTAACGAATGAAATTTTAGATAGATTTTTAATAGTTGAGGGAAGAATTGGATGAAAACTAAAAGTGGATGGGAGAATCGGATCAAGATAGAGAGGAATATGACTAAAGCAATATTCTCGAAGGGGAATAGACGGTTTTTCCTTGAATAAAAAACTTTGCTTAATCTTAACATATGTCTTGACACATCACAATAATTTAATGTTTATTTGGATACAAAAAAAATTAAATTGGTTTAGTTGAACATATTCTTTTAATCATAGTTATGTTATTTTGGGAAATGAAAAATATAAATTATCTCTTTTGGTTCCATTGTGAAAGTATTTATATTAATTAGAATCCAAAACAAAGAGAAATATAATAAAATAAATTGTGAAAAATTTAAAACAATACAACATAACACTATTTTTATATCCAAATTCGGCCATAAAACAAATTCATGTGATTAACACTATTTTTATATCTAATATCACAATGGGAGATACATTATATTCAATAAAGATTATCTAATCTCGCATACCATATTAAAAGGACTTTCCTTGTACACAGGTACTTCAAATCAAACCCAAACCCATGTTACCTTATATTTGTTCCTCCAAACCATTTCTAAACTGACTCCATGCAAGGGAGAACTCTTCGTATCCTTTAGATCCAACATTCAAAGATAAACCTTCATCTCCATTGATAAATAACCTAAGGAACATTTGTGTTAAACATATGAATAGGGCTTACAAGGGTTATATACAAGTCTAGCTTTAACTAACAATCCTTAATATATGTAAATCTCCAGATTTTGATAACATCCTTTTATATGCCCCTCAAGATGGATCATTGGAGATGATTCCAATCTTGTTACAAAGAGAATGAAATGCAGCTTGAGGTAATGGTTTGGTAAGAAGGTCGGTGAGTTGATCTATCAAGGAGATGTGAAAGACACAAAAGAGACCAGTTTGCACCTGCGTACGCAAAAAATGGTAAGCAAGGCGATATGGTTAATGCGTGAGTGGAACACCGGGTTCGCACATAAGTAAGTCGCTCCAATGTTGTCGCAATACACAGTGGGAACATTCGACAGCTCTACTTGTAGTTCGGTGTGTAGAATTGGTAGAACAAAGATGAATCAGCGGAAGCAAGAAAGAAAGACTAAGACCGAGCGAAAGATCGAGAGAATTAGAGAGAATAAGAATAAGTATTCTATTATGTATTTCATTAGAACTAAAGGTACCTATTTATACAAGTAGAAAGGGTGAAAAACAAGAAAAATACAAGTTCACATGCAAGGCACAAGTTTAGATGTAACATGCATGAGCTAGCTTGAGTCCTAGTGTACCAAGCTCGTGGGGACTGTTTGAGTCCATAGAGAGCTCCCTTTAGTTTCCATACAATTCCTTTTTCGGTTTGGAGGCACGGGGGAGGTTTCATATAGATCTCTTCCTTTATTTCCCCTGGAAGGAAAGCGTTTTTAACATCCATCTGCCATAAACTCCAATTAAGGTTAATAACAATAGAAATGATAATGCGAACAAAATGAAGTTTACCAACAAGATCAAAAGTCTCAGTATAATCTTCCCCATACTTCTGATTATACCCTTATGCTACAAGGCGAGTCTTGTAACGTTCTACCTCACCATTACTTTTATATTTAATTTTGTATCCCCGTTTGCTTCCAATGGGCTTCTTTTCGTTAGGAAAGGGGACAAAGTCCCATGTTTTATTATTTCCTAAGGCTGCTAGCTCCTCAACCATGGCTTCCTCCCATTCTGGCTTCCCTTTGGCTTCTTGATGTGTGGAAATTCAAGCCAAATATTTCCTAGACCACTTCACCGCAAGTATACGGTTCGTGTAGTACCAGGGTCGAACTCTAGGGACTAATGCAGCCAATTCTAAGAATGTAACTAAACTAAGAAGGTGAGAAGTAGATGATGGCGTGGTGTGAAATATCTAAAACACTAAACTAAATGGTAGCAACGATAGAAGGATTCAGAAGACTTGAAGATGAAGAACACTACGGGTGTCGGGATACCGGGGATCGCAAGGATGTAACAACTAAAGATCATAAACCTATCGAATTATCTTTATAACGGGAAATTCATGCTCTAAGATGAGGAGTGATTCTGCCGAGCCTAAACCTCCTAACCATAAGTACATGTAATCCTACCTTCCAGCAGCGATTAACTCGTACTATGGCAGCGTTACGCGCGCAATCCTAATTCCTAAGTCGATTAATCGACCGGTCAGATTCTCATTAACCGAACTTAACTTACAATTCAATAGTTTCGGATTCATACTTTAACCTTCCAGCAAAATACGAATTCCTATGTTACTGAGCGGGCAGCACTAGTGTAAGCGTTACGATGTTGATTATAGGACCGAATATCAAGACAAATACGATAGATCTAAGCATTAACGAAAAACTTGTACATCCGTTACAAATCCGATATCCCTAACCCATAGTTGGGAATCTACTCACTCATGGAGTTTACTGACAATGGAAATAACATAACCCTAAACATGATAAACCCTAGGAAACTCGATGTCTCGATCTTCCCTACTGTGTTACCGATGTATGGATTGATGCTTCTCTCTTTCTCCATGCGTCTCCCGAGCCTTTCCTGATGATTTCCAAGCCTTTACTTGCCCTAGCTGTCGCCCACTTGCGTCTGGATCTCCTCTGTTCGCTTAATTTGCTCGTTCAAACTCTAAATAAAGGTTGTTGCGAGAAAGGCGGCCCGCTCGGGTACATGTTTTACTCGGTCGTGCAGAGGCGCGCCCGATCGTGTAGAGTGCTGAGCCTGATCGGGCAATGCTTCCCGATCGTGTGGTTGAACAGCTCGAGTCGTGTAAACTCTTGGGGATTTTCAGGACCAATTAACGCCCGACCGGGTACCATGTTGTCGCCCGATCGGGTATGGTCACCCGATTATGTTGCCTATATGCCCAAGTCGTGCAGATTGTTGTAATTAACCCCGTAGGTTTTGCCCGAGCGGGTAGACCTCAGTGCCCGAGCGAGCACTCTTCAATTCATGATTTTGCTCTTTTCCGCTCGATGCACGGGTGTTCCATTGAGTTCTGTGGCTTGATTTTGGCTCCGAGTGAATTGTATCTTCAATTTGTGTGGTTTGATTCAGGAATTTGCCTTTTTACGCTCGTCTAGGCCTTGTCGCCTTAAAACCTGAAAACCAATAAAATGGGCGTATATAAAGAAAAATCGTATCGGAATTATAACTCGTGCTAACAAATCTATGCAAAAATGATACGAATACCTTACCTAAAACTAGTACACTTTACGTGATATCCAACTCCCCCAGACCTGAACCTTTGTTTGTCCTCAAACAAAACTAAAGCCATGTGTAGGAAGAATTTAATAACGATGGATACTAGCACGAATAGTTCGAAGAATTAGTCATTCCACAAAATCAGCGGGTCACATGAACGTAAGCCTAAGCGTATCGAGTTTAGCTTTATATCTACCGAAAGTTCTGAGCCATGCAATCGTACCAAAAATCTAAGTTTATTTCACAACCCTAGATAACGTCCAAGCGATCTCCATACCAATTCCCCTAAGCTTTTGATATCATTAAACATGTCTTCTCATTCTTATTTTTTTCTTTCTTTCTTTCGATACTTAAACACAGGCTGCCTACGGCACACTCATAAGGTCGTGTGACCTTAGCGGAGTGAAGAGGTGCGTTATTGAAGATTATTTTATTTTATTTTTCGCTTTTTATTTTTTTTAGATTACGCATCACTCTAACCCTTAGGATGTAGAAAAGCGCCTCAACCCACCACTTAGACCCGAACCATCAATCTCGATGTACTCATGTCAATGCTAACCCGGAATAGTCAGAAAGTTATCCTAGATGACAGCAAAGTATAAACGTGTGGATTCTAATAACTATGAACGGTAGAGATATATCAAATAAGCAAAGGCTAGACGGTATACACGGAGATATGGATACTTGGTACTGAAATCTAAGAGGTGAATTCAACTATAGATCATGGCTTCAAACACAACTACTCGACTAAACGGTATCCAAAAGGCTTCTAAGCAAACCTAGACTATTATTCACGATTCGACAAGGTCGCAAGAAATGACTAAAAGCTCGAAAATTCGTACTAGGTATCCATCAATTATTCCTAATCCTAACCCTAATCCTAATCCTAATCGCAAATATGTCACTCATAAAAAAAATCGTATCACTCAAAACGAAGAGTACCCCCCAGACCTGAACGGAACACAGTCCCGGTGTTCGAGATCCATGAGGGATACCCGCATGCCAAAACTCGAGAAAATATATGAAGTAAGAACGAGTACACCTAGTGTGTTTAGCTTTCTCGAATTTGTGATACATCCGAATTTGTGATACTCTCTTGCTCTAATGCGGGTGTTATCGTGAAGGACATGTGATGTGAATTATGCAACGCAAAAGATAGAGAAAAGAGTACTAAATCAATAAGTCTCAAAGAGCGTACATATGCGCGAAAACAAAAAAAGAAATAAGAAAAATAGGTCCATAAAACAAGAAAAAGAGAAAGAAAGAAAAGGAAAAAGTAAGAATGATCTAATCCTCTTCCTCTCCACCGCGGGTGGCCGAAGGGTCTGCTGGCTCCGCGGGTGCCCCTTCCCCAGGTGGGAAGTAGAATGACTGAAGCTCGTATGGAATGTGCGGGCGATACGGGATGGCGCCAGTGTGGTAGTCCTACGGGATCGGCACGTACGACTCCTGATAGTGCTGCATGCTGAGCTGCTGGAATCTACGAACGGACTCCGTGAGATAGTACGTATGCTGTATCGATTGCTCCTGAAACTGCTGCTGCTCCGCATATCTCGCAACCTCAATGTCGTGCCTTGCTGCCTCGAGGTCATACCTCTGCTCTGCCATATAAGACTGATATCTAGTCTCCTCCGCAACATACCTGAGAACGTCGGAGACCCCTTCCATGGAAGGGAAGTCAGAGCGATGATGAGAGTACTCTGGTCGGGCACGAGAGTGAGTGGCGCGTCGGCTGCGCTGTCTAGACATCGACGGTCCTGGTGCAGCGGCTGGAGGTGGATCTACCTCACCCAATCCCGGGCCGATGTGTCCGATGGCTGGGTCAATCCTGAATCGAGAGCCCTCCTCGTCTAAACCCGACATCTGAATCTCGTGTAGGTCGACTTCCAAGTTTTGACCGTGTTCGTCCTTGTAGCTCCATATGACTCTGCACCTCTCGATCGTTATCGCCCATCGGTTGCGTAAGTTCTGAAGGTTCAGCTCAGGCTCCTCATTGATCTTGTCCTCTATCAGGATGCCAAGGTTGATCCCGACTCTTTGTGCTATCATCGTGACAATCCCACCGCACATGATCTTCGTGTCTGTGCTACATTTTTCGGTGGCGATGTCGTGGAAATGCCGCATGACTAGCAACGCCAAGTCGACGTCTAGAATGTCCCACTTGTCCACAGCAAAGCCTGAGTGTACCACCCGCCTAAGGTACGCCAACTCTATGTGGTTGACATCGCCTTGTGCTCCTTTTCCTAGTATAGAAGAGACTAGGAAATAATGGAAATACCTTAGGGCAGGGTGGCGTATGTGACTGGCTTTGGACCTCGTCGAGTAGTCACCATAAGCAATCTGGGTCCAGAATTGCACTTGACGGCTCCTGTTGTGCTCGGGCATCTTCGTGAAGTTGCAGTGCGGAGCGTCAAGTATGATAGCGAACTGTCGCGCGCTAAGCCAGTAGTTCTGTCCCAGTAGACGGAACTCCATGAATGCTCTCTCCCAATCTCCGGACTCGGGGATGAATGCCGTGTACGACGCGAAGAATTCCGTTGTGAGGTAGCGGTATGTGTACTCCTGTGTGTCCCGCAATCCCGTCCATCCCAAAGTGTTGAAGATGGCGTCGATGTGCTCCTCGATGTGGAGGGCTCTCATGGCTTCTGAGGATAGGAAGCGGGATGGGAATATCCGCGGTTGTAGCTCGGTGAATCTCGACTTCTGACCGGACAAGAGGGTTGTCGTCCGGTAGTTGTATTGCTGATGGGATGTAGTGATCTGCAGGTATGGCGTTAGTTTCGTGATGGCATCCGACTTTTCTGGCCATCCGTGTTCTGGATCGTAGGCATCAGATCGGCGTTTCTTTGAGCTCTGGAAGATCTTCGGGGCCATCTGCAAAACAATCGAAGAAGAAAAATTGAATTTTAGTCACAGTTTGCAAGTTGCCCGATCGGGTAGATGGTCTTGCCCGCTCGGGCTCAATTTTGTCAAATATACCCCGTAGACACCGCCCGACTCGGGTAAAACTACTGCCCGAGCAGGTTCAGAATCACGATGCCCGATCGGGTGCCAACCCTAGCCCGATCGGGTTGGTTCGTGAAATCGTGACCTGCAGTTCGAATCTTTGTTTCAATCCTCAAATTCACCATAGATCCTTTCTAATCAGACCTAAATCTAGCCCAGAGCTGTCCAAAATCACAAAATATTGCATAAATATACCTAGAATTCAAAAGAAAATTGAGGGATTTTGGGTAATTTGCGAGAGAGGAGGGAGAGGGTATTTCGAGTAACCGAGGGTCGACAGGCGACGATGATGAACGGTGGTGGCGTACGAGCGACTCCGGTGGATGAGTTGCGGCGTGAAGGGTTGCAATTTGTGGGAGCACGCTCGGGTGAAATTTTGTAGTGAGAATGGCCGCTCGGGTTACTTGAAATAAAACTTACCTGTGCAGGTGATATACGATGCCCGCGCGGGTACTCTGAGTCGCCCGATCGGGCGCCTTTCGTTTTGACCTACCCGCTCGGGTGGAGATGTATACCCGACCGGGCACTTGCTGCAAACCTGAAAAATTACGAGAAAATTCATGCAGCATAAAAATATCGATAAGACCACAAAATTCCTAAATCCTAAAAAAAAGTTGTCCAAGTCTTAAAAATAGAAATAAAATGAAAATGACTAAAAGGATAGGGAGCTCGGGTTGCCTCCCGAGAAGCGCTTGTTTTCGGTCTTTAGCTTGACCCTAGCGTCTTCATACGCGTGTGATGTCGGAAAGAGGAGGTATGCCTCTCCCGTCTTCTAGCTGATCAGCATGATATGGCTCGAACCCTGGAGGGTTTTTCACTTGCGATTCTCGGTTCTTCTCGTTCGATCCCACGACTCCTTGGTATCTCCTTCGGACTTGGTTTTGGTTAAGCGTCTCCTGGGTATTCCAGGCTGGATAAGTATGTATGCGGGTCACCGAGGGTGTAGGAGATGATGTGGGTGACCGTAGAACCGCTGCTCGCGTGGAAGTCTCGATCAAACCGTGTGGATTTGGTTCTTCTCAAGTGCCCGATGGGGCTCCTTCTGTGCCCCGCTCAGGTATCCTGAAGTGTAACTTACCCCCGTGGGTTGTGCACGAGTCGGGCTTTGAGGTCGCCCCGGCGGGTTCCTATCCAGTCATTCTGCCCGATCGGGCTCATGCACCCACCCGCTCGGGTGGCCAATTTCACCATTTACCCCCATGAGTACTACCCGAGTCGGGCTATGTGGCCACCCGACCGGGTCTCCTAAATTTGATGCTGCCCGCGCGGGTAAGGTATGTTGCCCGCTCGGGTCACTTCTCTGCTGAGGGATTTTTGGCTTCTCCTCGAATTGCGTGAATGCGTCAGCATCGTGGAGTGGCTGAAATTGGCTCCTGGTGCACTCGGATAGTGGTATCTCCACGAGATGGACGTCACGATATTAACGTTCAATTTTCTCCGTCGGAGCATCCATCGTGGTAACGTGCATTACGGGTTCAGTCATATACAACTTCTTCAATGCATCGTCGAGTTTGAACTCGATAGACTCGTCCCCGAATTTCATTACCAGTCTGCCTTCCGCGCAATAGATGACCATTTTTGCAGTGTTGAGGAATGGTCTTCCCAAAATGACCGGGATCTTCGAATTTATCTCTATATCCACAACAACAAAATCCGCGGGGAACCAGAATTCTCCCACTTGTACGGCTACATTCGTCAATATACCCACGGGACTCCGTACGGATTGATCAGCTAAGGTGATTTGCATGCGCGTTGGTTGAAGATCTCCTACTCTATTGAGCTTCTCAACAAGTGATAATGGTAGCAAGCTAACACTCGCTTCGATATCGATTAGTGCATGTTCAATTTCATAGTCGTAGATCTTGCAGGGAATGACGAAGTTACCTGGATCGAGCATCTTCTCGACCATGGTAGGGGGCTGTATAAGCGAGTTTGTGACCATTACCATCTCGTTGTCCATGATTCTCTTCCTCATTATGATGTCTTTGAGGAATTTTGCATATGATGGGATCTTCGTGAGCGCGTCGTAGAAGGGGATGGTGACTTGTAGCTTCCTCAAGAGTTCCACGAATTGAGCGAATTGAGCATCGTCACTCTGCTTCCTTTGACGCTGCGGAAAGGGTAATGGTGGTACCCTCGGGGGAGGTGCTACGTAGGGTAACTCCCTCTCTTCTTCCTCGGCCGTCTTCTCTTCCGCGGCTGGAGTGATGGGTTGTTCGATTTTGTCACTCAAAGGCTCTCCTCTCGCAGCCGTGGAAGGCATTGGTTGCTCTACCTTGTTCCCGCTCTTTAAGAAAATGGCATTTACTTGCTCGCGGGGGTTCGCCTCGGGTTTCCCGGGAAGCTGTCCGGGTTGTCGGCTCGATCCTTGGGCTAATTGTGCCACTTGCGTTTCGAGGAGCCTCAAGTGCGTCTGGAACCCGTCCATTCTTTTCCTCATGTCCTCAGCCTTAATCTCTCCAAGCGCACTTTTCTGCTCTTGATACATCATTTGAAGCATAGAAAGAATTTCAGAGTCACCTGAAGATTGTGCGCGAGGCTGATAAACCGTAGTCTTGGCCACTTCCTCTCAGCTGGAAACCTTGGTTCTTGTTTCTCGCCATCATCCGCGGTTGGAAATCCTGCGGATTTGCTATATTGCTCGTGTTGCCATAGGAGAGGTTGGGATGGCTCTTGATGTAATTTTGCTGGTAGGCCCGATTACTTATGTAGTTCACTTCCTCCATCCCTTGGCCTACGGATACATCATGTCGGTCCACATGAAGTCCAGCTATCATCGTGTATATTTCGCCAACTTGCTACTTCAAGCCCGTTAATTTCGGGTTGGCGATGCCTAGCTCATTCACTACCGCTTTGGATGGATAATCGCGGTTGTATTCCCCGACCTTCTTGCCTCCTTCCCTCGCCATGCTCTCGATCAAGTTCTCGAGCTGATTGAATGTAAGGTTGCTGAGGGAACCACCACCCGCTGCCACAATCATGAACCGGGTGGTTTCTTGGAGACCTTGGATGAAGCTCATGATAAGATACTTCTTATCCATTCTGTGATGTGGGCATATCCGCTGGTAGTTCTTAAAACGCTCCCATGCATTATGTAATGTCTCGCCTCTTTCTTGTAGAAAAGAATTTATGCGATTCTTGGCGAGAAGCGTTCTATGATCTGGGAAGAATTGTTGCATGAAACGTTGCTCCAGATCATCCCACGATGTAATTGATGCAGCAGGCAAGTTAAACAACCAACGTTGCGCTGCATCCTTGAGTGAGAATGGGAGTGCCATCAAGTAAAGATCCTCTTGAGTAACTCCCGTACCAACCTTGGTGGTGCTGCAAAGCATCTTGAAGTTCGTAAGATGGGAGTTCGGATCTTTGTTCTCCATTCCTCAAAACGCCGAGTTGTTGAGCATTTGGATGAATGCCGGTTGTAGCTCAACCTGATTATCGATCGTGCGGGCCATGCACGAAAGTAATTACGTGTCCTTTGGAGCGGTGTTGGCTCCACAAGTCTCATCGACAGCAGCCATGTCTGGGTTATTTGCGTGATCTTCTCCGCTGCTTGCGCTATTGGTTTCTTCCTCTTCAGAGGCGTATGTCTCGTGACCGCTCTCTATCTACCTCGGACTCAGAATCCGCTATTCCAATTCTTATCTTCTTGCACAGGCTCCGTAATGTTCGCTCGACCTCAACATTTTATATGAGGAGCTTTTGTGTGGAGCTTCTCATACAAGGCTTCCTGCACAACAAGAAACGAAACACCGAAGTGTAGTTCCACAGTAGATAGAATAGACTCGATAAAAGAAAACGAAAAGAAAATGCGAAAAAAACAAATGAAAACTGCGGAAAGGACTAGATCTTAATCTAGCTAATTCCTAGTCTAGGCCGTAATTAGTCCCCGGAAACAGCGCCAAAAACTTGATGTGTGGCAATTCAAGCTAAATATTTCCTAGACCACTTCACCGCAAGTATACGGTTCGTGTTATACCAGGGTCGAACTCTAGGGACTAATGCAGCCAATTCTAAGAATGTAACTAAACTAAGAAGGTGAGAAGTAGATGATGGCGTGGTGTGAAATATCTAAAACACTAAACTAAATGGTAGCAACGATAGAAGGATTCAGAAGACTTGACGATGAAGAACCCTACGGGTGTCGGGATACCGGAGATCACAAGGATATAACAACTAAAGATCATAAACCTATCGAATTATCTTGATAATGGGAAATTCATGCTCTAAGATGAGGAGTGATTCTGCCGAGCCTAAACCTCCTAACCATAAGTACATGTAATCCTACCTTCCAGCAGCGATTAACTCGTACTATGGCAGCGTTACACGCGCAAAAAGTGGAAAAGGGGTGCTACACGAGAGACAAACACAAATAGGAAATAGGAAGCAAAAGGAATATCCGATATCCCTAACCCATAGTTGGGAATCTACTCACTCATGGAGTTTACTAACAATGGAAATAACATAACCCTAAACATGATAAACCCTTGGAAACTCGATGCCTCGATCTTCCCTATTGTGTTATCGATGTATGGATTGATGCTTCTCTCCTTCTCCAGCGTCTCCCGAACCTTTCCTGATGATTTCCAAGCCTTTCTTTGCCCTAGCCGTCGCCCCCTTGCGTCTGGATCTCCTCTGTTCACTTAATTTGCTCGCTCAAACTCTAAATCAAGGTTGTTGCGAGAAATGCGGCCCGCTCGGGTACATGTTTTACCCGATCGTGCAAAGGCACGCCCGATCGTGTAGAGTGCTGAGCCCGATCGGGCAATGCTTCCCGATCGCGTGGTTGAACAGCCCGAGTCGTGTAAATTATCGGGGATTTTCAGGACTAATTAACGCCTGATCGGGTACCATGTTGTCTCCCGATCGGGTATGGTCACTCGATCATGTTGCCTACGTGCCCGGGTCATGCAGATTGTTGTAATTAACCCCATAGGTTTTGCCCGAGCGGGTAGACCTCAGTGCCCGAGCGGGCACTCTTCAATTCATGATTTTGCTGTTTTCCGCTCGATGCTCGGGTGTTCCATTGAGTTCAGTTGCTTGATTTTGGCTCCGAGTGAATTGTATCTTCAATTTGTGTGGTTTGATTCAGGAATTTGCCTTTTTACGATTGTTTAGGCCTTGTCGCCTTAAAACTTGAAAACCAATAAAATGGGCGTATATAAAGAACAATCGTATCAGAATTATAACTCGTGCTAAAAAATCTATACGAAAATGATACGAATACCTAACCTAAAACTAGTACACTTTACGTGTTATCACTTCTCTATAGGTTTGTGGCTCGATATCCCTGTCAATTTTACTAAGAAAAGCTTTATGATTAGTAGAGAAAAATTCCTATGAGATAAAATTTTTAATAGGATATTCGGTAGGATGCTCGTTTGCATGCCATTGAAATAAGGTGTTTGGTTGTCACACCATTGAATAGGATTGTGAATGCATTCCAAGATTGGTCGCCTTATTCTAGTGCTTCTCCGAGGCACTATCTCATTTAGAATCCTTCCTTCAACCTCATCGACATCCTGATCCTCATTTAGGTTATGATCATCGATTTGATCTTCATTCTCATGATTTGAGGCTCGAGATTCCTCCTCATGATTTTGCTCAGAATATACATCATGGCTTTCTTGTTCTTCATTTTCTGATGTTTCTTGATCATTTTGGTCTTCATGACGTTTAGGTACACTTGGCAGAAAGGACTTGTTTCATTGTTAGTTTTCAAAATTGAATTTACTAAGTTTCTAAGGGACAAACCTATATCATTTGGTTCCGAGATTCCTTTAATCTCTTCCCAGTTGATTTTATCATGAAAGCTCTTGTCTTCGAGAAACATAACATCTCGAGACACTATTACATGTTGAGATTTTGGATCGAAATACTTGTAGCCTTTTTTATTTACTGAGTATCCGATGAACATGGCTTTAGTGCTCCTTGGTTCCAACTTGTTTCGCTGTGAGTCAGGAACAAGAGCAAAACACACACAACCGAAAATTCTAAAATACTCAAGATCAGGTTTTATAGAGTTTAATACCTCATAAGGTGATTTGTCCTTTAGAACCTTTGTTGGAATTCTATTAATGATGTGACATGCGGTCATGACCGCATCGGATCAAAACCTTTTAGTAACATCTCGATCGATCATGAAAGTTCTCGAGACTTCCATTAGGTGTCTATTCTTCCTCTCAGCCACTCCGTTTTGGTTCGGAGTATAAGGACACGAGGTCTGGTGTGTAATGCCTTGTTCTTCAAGGTACCTGCGAAACTGAAGACTAGTATACTCTCCACCATTGTCAGTTCTTAGACATTTCACTTTTGCATCATATTGAGTTACAACATGCTTATAAAACTTCACAAATACATCATAAACACAACTTTTAGACAAGAGAGTATAAAGCCATGTAAACTTTTATTTCTCATAAATGAAGGTTACAAAATATTTCTTTTGATCACGAGAAACACATAGAGTTGTCCAAACATCTGAATGAACCAACTCTAAACAGTTTTTATAAACCGAAACAGAGTTTGGAAATACTTTTTTTACGTGCTTTCCTAAGATGCAAGTTTTACACGTTTCATGTTTATCTTTAAGATCGGGAAAAATGATACTAAGAACTTTACTATGAGGGTGTCCAAGTCTTGCATGCCACTTAGAAACTTTATTAAAATTTTATTTTGATAGAAACACGGACTCTAGATCACATGACATAAACTCGAGAACATAAAGACCATTGAGGAGCTTTCCTATGCCGATTACTTGTTTGCTTTCAATATCATGTATCCAAAAAGAGTCAGAATCGAAACAAACATGTCAATTAATGTCTTTTGCAAGCTTTTGTATAGAGATAATATTATTAGAAAATTTTGGAACGAAGAGAGCCCTTGTATCATGACCGAGAAGCATAAGCTTTCAAGTTCCTTTAATTGGAACGCTCTCCTCGTCCGCAATAGAAACAGAGCCACAATGAGGTTTTATATCTTTAAGCAAGTCATGAGTTTTAATCATATGATTTGTAGCTTCAGAATCTAGTATAATATGGTTTCGAAAAGCAGAGAAAGGAGAGATACCTTTACCTCCTTCTTCATCGGCTTTGTTTATTTGATTCCCTACCATAATCATTTGGAAAAACCCCTCGAGGTCTATGATAACACTGAAAGTGTATCAATATTAGGATAGGTTTTAGAGTCATTTTCGCTTATATTCTATGTGTACATTTACTTATCCGATATGATTTCGAGCTTCACACCCGTTTTGTTGGTTTTCAGGTTTTTAGGCGACAAGGCCTAAATGAGCATGAAATGACGGATTCCTGACCAAAACCACCTGAATTGAAGACATATCTACTCAGAGCCAAGAACGAGCTCCAGAACCCAAAGGAACACCCGAGCAAAGAGCGGAAAAGAGAAATTACAAGGATACAAGAGTGCCCGGTTGGGCACTATTCATCCACCCGCTCGGGTAAAACCTACGGGGTTTTATCCACACACCCAGCACGACCCGGGCACAAAGGCAACGAGATCGGGTAGCCTTACCCGATCGGG
>CM071860.1:17231578-17242486 GCA_036759665.1 Gynandropsis gynandra
ATATGTATCGAAAACGTCTCCTAAATCGTGCAAGAAATACGTATGAAAACGAGATGATCATCGTGTCCAAAGATATGTCTGGGTGAGGTTGCGAGGAGTCTAATGGTGAGGGATTGTTGCTTGGGGGCATATCAAATGGCAGAGTAACGAGGACCTCAAGCACAAATGCAAAAATGGAGACAACCGGTTTACATGAGGTAGAAGAAGAAATGCTGGACTCAGATGATTATGAAGACGAAGAAGACAGACTCGGAACGTGACGATGAAGATCAGAGTGCGACAGAACAGATTCATGGAACTGAACATGACGTGAAACAAATATACGAGACTTGATAGGATCAAAACATAGATAGGCACGTTGGTGAATAGCTGAGGAAGACACATGGAGTGGAGCGGGGTTGAAGTTTGTGAGCAGAGTATGGTCGAAGNCACGGATAACAGAGACACCCAAAGACACAGAGTTACTATAGTTCGGTAGGGACCCGAGAAGACATATATGAGGTGATGAGTTTGACAGGATGGGAGTTGGCATTCGATTAATAAGATAGATGGCCACGATGAAGGCATAAGACCAAAAATGAAAGGGTAGAGACGCGTGAATGAGAAGAGAAAGACCGGTTTCAACAATATGTTGATGACGTCGTTCAAAGATGCTATTATGCTCGAGAGTGTATGGAGGTGTGGTGAAATTTGATATCCCAATAGACGCAAGGAAAGAAGCAAGTGCAATGTATTCACCTCCATTGTCACTATAGAGGGTTGTAATTTTGGTTTGGAAACGAGTTTCAACAAGTTCTTTGAAGTGGGTGAAGGTAGAGTGAACATATGATTTTTGTTTGAGCGAAAACAGCCAAGAGTATCTTGTAAAATGATCAACAAATAAAACATAATATTTGAAACCATCTGTTGAGATGACAGGTGAGGTCCAAACATTGGAAAAGATTGTTTCAAGGGGTTGAGTTGAAGTTAGAGAAGACATGGAGAAAAGAAGTTTATGAATTTATTGCTCGAACATGAATTGTAGAGTAAAGTAGAAGAGGACAACGATGACGACAATGAAAACTTAGAGATTATTTGACGTAAAACTGGTAGAGCAGGATGTCCTAGACGCGAATGCCACTCTAATAGAGTGGTCTTAGAAATAGAAAGACTTTACGTAATGGAAGACACAGGCAATGGAATGGGCCACTCGTAAACTCAATTTTTGGCGTGCCCTTTTAGAATTATTGTCCTCGTGTGTCGATCCTTCACCTGAAACTCATTCGCAGAAAATTCAACTGATACATCATTAGTGTTGCCCAACTGATGAATGGAGACAAGATTTTTCTGCATCTCAGGAACACATAACACATTTTGGAAAGAGATGGTTTGAGATGGTAGAGAGACTGAGAAAGAAGTCGTATGTGTTATAGCGAGACCAGTGTCATCCCTAACAACAACTGTATCACCGCCACTGTAGGGATTGTGGAAACTAAGGTTGTGAAGGTCATAGCTGATATGATGTGTTGTCCTACTGTCGATAAGCCATGAGTTTGTATCGTAGGGAGATACAAAAGTGTTGTGAGCACGAGACTGCCATGGACGAGGTGTAGAATTCCGCGGATGTGCCGGTGGTGGGTGACTGAGATTTACAGCAGAGATGAGCTGAAACTGCGGGCAACGTTTGGCGTTGTGACCAAACCTTCCACACGCTTGACACTTGCCTTGATAGTCACGCGACTGATTCGATGGGTGAGTGTAGTTGCGATTCCAGTTTTTGTTGTGACCCTGAGAGGAGGAAGGGCGAGTGTTGGCAATGAGAGCAGTGACCGACAATAGTGAGACCAGAGGTGCAGAGGCAGCAAGTTCCGCTTTCAATTTAACAAGCGCTCATGGAGTTCATCATAGGAATTAGAGAATCTCATGCATTAACGGCATCAACAACTGGTTTGAATTCTTCAGGATGTCCATCCAGAATGAATTCAAGCAGATCCTTGGGATCAGGAGGTTTTCCGAGAAAAGAGAGTTCATCACCTTTAGATTTGATGAGCCGAATGTACTCATCAACCGTTTGTATGCATTTTGTTAAACGTTTGAGTTGTTCTTTTATTTGACGAATATGGCCTCGAGATGCTTTGCCATATGAGTTGGCAAGGAGCTTCCATGCCTCACGAAAAGAGGAGACACAGGCGACCATAGGTTGCAATGGGTCGAGGGAGCTCTGATGAGGGCAAAGAACAATAGCTTCTCTTTCTATTTGAAGGGTGCAAACACATGGTTGGGATTCGGGATCCCGTTGACGAGAATTGTGGGTGCAAGGACTGGTGAATCATCTTTAATGAAGCACTCAAGGCCGTGTCCTTCAAGTAGGGCGGACACTTGAACAGTGCAGGTGAGATAGTTAGATGGGGTGAGTTTGGTGACGTTAGCCATGTTGACGTTGAGTAGCACACGTGGCTGAATTCCTCATTGGAGGATTGGGTAGTTTATCAGGATTGAGCAATGGGAGACATGATGATGAGAAAAGCAGAGTATGGCTATGGTTGAATCGTGAGGTTGTCGACGATTAAAAGGAGAGATCGACGGCGGCTAGGTTTTTTACGAGCTTGGTAGAGATATCCGTTTGGAGATATGAACCAGATGAAGCTCCGACGAAGCATTGCTGGCGGTCTATTGCGGGCTTAGTGGTCTATTGTTGAGGCGATGGCTTGTTGCTGACGGTTCGAGGGTCTGAGGCGACAACTTTGGGTTATGAAGGGGTCTTGGCCGTTCAAGATTCAACAGAGAGGAGATGGTGGCTGGAATTGAGAGTGATTGAAAAAAGGGATTTACAGACCAGTGACTTGGTGGCTAGGGTTTATACCAGTGACTAGCGTTTGCGGCGGCTAGGTTTATTAACCAATTCTGATACCATAAGGAATTTTTGTGTTATACATATATGCAAGTCTAGCCTTAACTAACAATCCTAAACATATGTAAATCTCCAGATTTTGGTAACATCCCTTTATATAGCCTCACGATTTCATTACAATTCTTTTGTTTTACAGTGTGGAGCACACATCATACACTTACATCAGGATTAGAACCACTACTTCCCCTCTTGTTTGCCGTTGTGTTCTTCAGAATCTGCAAACAAATCTCTATTATTAAAAGACTAGCTATATACCTCACTATGTAAAAGGAATAATAAGATTAAGACTCTACGGATGTCGAAAAATAAATCGTCCATAAACAGACACCGACTATAGACTCTCCGGTTCGAGATAAGAATTCCGTTCAGAAACTTCCTCAGATATTATTTCTTTCTTAACATCTTAACAACCATCAACATCTTAGAGCAAGAAAGACAAATTGGCAAGAGTTTCTTTTGCTAGTGCTGTTCTTTACATGTCATAGACCTAGAGAGAAACACTCATGTAGATCTTCCTATTATGTTATTCTACAACGGCTAGTTAGGGTTTACATGGCATAACAGTAGTACACCCTTGGAAGATATCTAAATCAAATCCTAGTAGAACCATGGCACATGAGTTCTTGAAGTTGATTTTCGTACTGAAACTTAATATCGAAAGTCATTCTAATCAGGGATAGTAGAATTATAAGCTTTTCGCTATAATATCAACACACATAACCACTCGAATTACATGATATAACGTTCGACTAAAGTATATGATCATGCAAATACGAAGACGTGATAAAGAGAGGGAGAGAGATACAAACATGTCTAAGCATTTGGTTCTCATTCTGCAGAGTTGAAAGTCTCTCTTCAATTTCAGAGTTTTTGTTCTCCAAATCTTTAACTTTGGTTTCTAACTCGTTCAAGTAAGCTTTTTTCCTCTCTCTTGCTTGCTGTGCCGAAACTCTGTTCCTCAACAACCTTAAATACACAAGATGATAAATCAAGCCTTCTTACTACATGGAAATTACTACAGAAGATTGAGAAAAAGCGTGTCACTACCTCTTGAGCCGCTTGTTCTCTTTGTCGGCAGAGCTCCTCCCTCGTTTCTTCTGATTTTCTCCGGACGCCGCCGGAATTCTGTCTGTCCCCGCCGCCGATACGGAGTTCCGACCGTCCGACGCAGATCCAGCGGCGTTTCCTCCTATCTCCGGCACTCGTCGTATCTCCTCATCGCTTTCCATTCCTGAAGAAAAAGAGAGAAACTTTAGGGAAAAAACGGAAACTTTAAATACATTTACGATGTCGGTCTCGAGAATTATCTCCGGAAGAATAAATGTTTCTATACCAAGTTGAAAGAATCCATGGAGGTAAATGGGTTTCACGTGGAAATCTTGAAATAGGAAGGAACTTTTTTATAAAAATCTCAAGCCCGAAACATCAAACAAATTGAGAGATTGATGAGTACCTTCTTTGATCAAAGGCGGAGCTGAACTCGAAGATCTCTCGCTGCTCGACGGCAGCGAGCTCGCTGCTAAAGAACTAGTCGCTTGCTCCTGCATTTTCACGGAGTCTGTATCGAGAGAGAGAGAGAGAGAGGGGAATTGTCGTTTAGTGGCTTTGGCGGTCGGAAAGTATGGGGGAAAAGAGCGGGACTTGAAGAATGTAACTGCGAGTGGAATTAACGAANGTCGGAAAGTATGGGGGAAAAGAGCGGGACTTGAAGAATGTAACTGCGAGTGGAATTAACGAAGGAAGTGATGAGTTCGAGGAGAGCCGTCGGATCTAATAAGAATCGGACGGTGAAAGGACTGGAATCGTGGAGAGAGATAAGCCATGAGGAAATATCTGGAATTCGAAGGCAAAGAAGGTAGGATAATAGCCGTTGGATCGAAATCGAATCCTACGGTTGATAACGAACAAGGAAGAAACCATGGAAAAAAGAGATGCAGGACTGGACCCCATTCATGTGCTATGATATGCTGTCCTAGAGACATTGTGTTTGGTATAGAGAAAGGCTTATAAATATCACTCAACACCTCTTACATCGAAACCCGAATTTCACCAATTTTGTGGATGGGCCCGTTCAAATCCTATAAATGGCGTCCTAGTCCTAACTCAATTTCTGAATTCGTTTTCACTTTCATTTTTACAAGGGATTTACGGATTAGATAAATTTAAGTAGGGTAGGGATTTACGGATTAGATAAATTTAAGTAGGGTTGGACAAAATATTTGAAGTATTTGTATTCGATTCGTATTCGAATCGAAAATTTAAATATCTGTTGACACAAATACAAATATAAATATTAGAAATCAGATATTCGACAAATACAAATATAAATAATGGATTCAATTATCCGAACTATTCGTATCGGTAAGTATTAAATAAAAAAATTTAGTTAATTTATAAATACATATATAACAAAATTGATTTTAATGATCAAATTGGAAATAAAAACATTATTAATCTTATTTAAACATTTATTATAAAAATATATACAAACAAATATGCAATATATTTATGATTCGTGGACTAAAATATCAAATACTTTAAAAAAACTAATATTGTTAAAGATTTAATTTATATTCAAGATTTGTTCTAATCCAAATGAGTTGGATAATGTTATAGAAACATTACAATATATGAAAAATATAGAACTCACTAAATATATAACTTTTTGTGAATTTTATTTAAAGTATAATTTAACAATTTGTTTCATTGTTTTAGGTGAATTGATGATATTCATAGAATCATCCACGAAACTAAATTTAAATGACTGATGTGGAGATGAATGTGAAGATTTGGTGTTTTGTTTTATTTATATTATGTATTTTTGTATCTTTGTGCGATTTTAAATTTTAATTTTAAATTATATTTGATGATTATTGGTTTTTTATTAATTTTTTTTATATATTTTATATGTTAAAAAAATTTAGATTCAGATACGGATATTCAAATATCGAACGGATATCCGTATATCCGACAAATATTCGTATTTACAAATATCCGAATTTATAGATACAAATACAAATAAAAAATTTAGATATTTGCCGAATGCAAATACAAATACAAATAGTCGGATTTTCGCAGATATCCGTTATTTTCCCAGCCCTAAACTTAAGAATAGTTAAAGGGGAGAAATAGTAAGGATGTCTTCTTAAAGCATCTTTATTTCATGTGTATCTTAGAAAATTTGAGGGTTTTAAACAAATGGAAAAAAGGCAAATATGTTTTTTATTTTTTTGGCACGTGAAAACATGTATGGTTTGAAGGGTTTCGAAACTGATTTGCAAGTAAAGAGCAAGGAGCGAGAGGCGATTTCGAAGTTGAGAGTAAGGAGCGAGTCCAGAATAAGGAACAAGGAAATTTCGAATTTGAGAATAAGGAAATTTTGAAGTGAGAAAGAACAAAATGGTAAGGATCAGTAACTAAGAAGAAAGCAAGAGTCAATGTTCATTTGCGTCTATGAGTGGATCGGTTTCTAGGGTTTTACTGTGCAGAGATTAACGAAGATGAAATACACTCGGGATTAGGTTGTTGAAAGCGAAATTGTTTATTGATTTCAAATAGGTGTGAGTCTCAATGAATCGCTTGAGTCGAAGAGGGTCATGAGTCTCAGTGAGATGCTTGAGTCGAAGAGGGTCATGAGTCTCAGTGAGATGCTTGAGTCGAAGAGGGTCAGGTCTCAATGAGTCGTTTGAAATCGAAGGGGGGCATGAGTCTCAGTGAGTTGCTTGAGTCAAAGAGGGCTAGGAGTCTCAGTGAGTCGCTTGAGTCGCAAGGGTCGCTTGCTTCACAAAGGGTCATATAGGTATCAGTGTGTCGGTAGAAGTCTATTATATTCTTATTTAGTCATTTTGCAAGTGTCGCCAAAGCCAAATTTTCTCTATGAATTCAAGCACATGGACAAAATCCAAAAGATTTTCACCAACTGTTATCCATTCGAAACAATAAAGAAGTTGAAAGGAATGTGAAGAGAAGATGAGTGGGATTACTTCAACATGGGTTCACAATTTAGTTGTATCTTCCATTATCAATGTGACTCTATCCGGATGAAGGTTCAAATATATGTGATATTAAATCACTCAGTGATTGTACAGGAAAAGAAGGAGATGTGGTTTGTCTTGAAAGATATTTCCATCTGGTACTCTATATTGGAACATACACTAATTACTGGATTGACCTGCAAACCCTATTCTAGAGGATGGGAGTCCAAACGGTGTGATAAATTCAGGTTGAAGAATTTCAACCGTGGAAAGGTGACCGTTGCACAAGTGAGTGAAAAGCTTGTGAAGGTGTAGAATTCTGTAGACCGAAGAGGTTGGCAACATTGATGGTGTTGTGGCAAGTCTAGATCACAAGCCTTCATTAAACAATTCTATCAACCATGATCTGATTGACATAGTTAATGACTTGGAATTTTGTGAAGGCTTTCCATGGGGGATTTACACATTTGAGAAGCTTATGGATACTTGCCACAAGCACGTTAGTGGGAAAACACCGAAACCAAAATGGTATTATAGCGGTTTCATGATGCAAATAATGGTAAGTTGTATATATTATTAGAATAACATGAATGTTTTTGTAGTTTTGTGTTCTTATCATTTTGTTTTAATATATCAGTTATTTCCATGCGAAACCATCCATAGTTAGGGCATAAACAGATGGTACGTTGATGTTATGGATACTGATCCATCATGTCCAAGGATGTGCAAGAAGCGGATTAAATCCAATTTGAACCCGAAATATGTAGATGTGATCAATCAGATTGGAGATTCTAAGGTAAAAATTACACAAGAGTCACAAAGATCACAAAGATTACAAAGGTCACAAGTGTCACAGTGGTTATTTGTTGTTTTTGCTGGATATTCAAAGTATTCTTCATGTTGAAGACGACGAGGAAGCTTTACTTTATGATATGTAGTATTACGGGGGATGCAATGACCCATATGTATGTGGATGGAACATCTACAAAGAAATCCAAATGGTATTGTTAAGAGGATATCCGTAAGCTCAAACTGCTGATGCGGAAAGTAGTTCTTGGTGAGAAACATAAGGAGAAAGAGAAGGAGATTAAGAGGAAGAAGAGCAAGGGGAAAAAAAATAGAGGTAGTGGAAGAAGAAGAGGACGAAGAAGAGGTTGAAGCTGAAGAAGAGGCTGAAACTAAAGGAGAAGAAACGCTAACCCCTTTGACACTGGAGAAGAAATGAATGAAGGAAATATAAAAGTTGGAGAAACTAATCATCAACGCCGTAAGAGACATTCTAAGGGACGTTAAATTTGATTTGTCTAAATCAAAATCAAAGGCGACTGATGCGTTATCAGAGTTAAATATAACCTAATCTACCCGCAAGTGCACGGCACGTGTGTAGTATTTTAGGTGTCGATCCCACAGAGACTACGCAACACTACCTAAACCCGAACTACGAATCAAACTTGCTAACGAAAGAATGGTGATGAAGAATGAAATACTGAAAGTAACTAAACTACTTGGGTTCTAACGATGAGATAAACGTCCTAGGAAACCGGTTTCACCACAAGACTACCGAAACCAACGATCAACCTATCTATCATGCAATCCCAGTTAAAGCTATCTAAGGCGGACGATCCTAACATGATATCTACCCTCTCTCAAGGCATAGACACGTGATCTAGACAAGCTGCCCCCTACTTTCGTGGCTGACACCATGAACTAAACCCATAAACTCTGTGATTCGCCCGTTCACCCTCAACCGTTGCTACCCTACTTTCGTGGCCTAACCTCGGTTGTTCTAAACCTGACCTTCCAAGACTAGAATTCTCCTTTCGGTCCTTCTCCCAATCCCTAACACATGCATCTACGTGATCAGCGCAAACACAAGTAAATTTAAGCACTCAGACAGAGAATAGATAAACTAAAACGGGAAGATGCATTCAAAATAGATCAAAAGAGGTCTCGGGATAGCCAAGGGCTAATCCCTTCTCCTAGAACAAACAAACTACTCGCTCATGCGTCTGTAAAGAAACATAAACATAGTAGAAAGTCTAAGGAACATAAAAACCAAACAAAACCGAAGTGGTGCTGCTTGATCTCCAATGCTCCTCGCTTATCTCCTCGCAAGAATCTGCTCTAACTTCGCTGAATTGTTCTCCTCTGTAAGCTTGCTGTAATGACGTCTTTTTGCCTCCTTTTAAGCCTCCTAAGTCGGTCCAATTGTTGCCCTAATTGCCCCACGAGTTCCCTTATGTTTTAAGTTAAGTTTACTTAAGTTTTGAGCAGTTTCGGGCCGCTACCCGCTCGGGTAGTGAGTGTACCCGCTCGGGTGCGGCTAGGGCAGTTCGTGCGCGTCCTGTGGTGCTGGAATGGTGCCCGATCGGGCATGGCATGTGTGCCCGCTCGGGCACAAGGAAAAATGGTAGGGAATGCTTGCCCGAGTCGTGCTAAATGGTCCACACAATTGGCCGTAGGTTTTGCCCGATCGTGCAAGGGTTGTGCCCGACCGGGTGAGGCTTTTCCATGCTCAATCTCGTCCCGTTTGTCCCGTGATGATCCCCAAAGTTGCTCCTTAGCTCCATGCATGTTCCTTTAGCTCCAAAATAGTCCAAATACGCGTAAAAACCTGTAAGAACATGAAAAGCACGAAAGCAAGTAAAACGGATACAGAATCATACGTAAAACATCACATATGTATCAAAAACGTCTCCTAAATCGTGCAAGAAATACGTATGAAAACGAGATGATCAAAATCCCCCAGACTTGAATGTTTGCTTGTCCCTAAGCAAACGTAAACGTGGAATACATGGGGTATGAAAATACGAGAATTCCCCTTCTCCTAGAAACACCGCTAAAGCGAACCTAACCGATCAACTAGCAAATCGAGAGCAAATTCGGCCTAATCGAGTTTTCAGCCTTAATCCTAGGTCCACCACGGTTACCCATAAGAAAGTAAATCAAAGGAGACTAGACACGCTACCGTAACTCCCTCCACCAGACAAGACTTCAGACTATGCTAAACCTAGGTCAACCGAGGATACTTGTTTCTTTCTTTCCGAGCTTCTTTCTTTCTTTTTCTTTTCTTTTTCTTTTTCTTCTCTTTTTTTTTGTTTTCTGTTTATGGCTTTTTCTTTTTTTTTCTTTTGTTTCCTTTTTATCTTTCTTTCCCATTTTTTTTCTTTTCTTTTCTTCTTTTTCTTTGCATACACACTAGGCTTCTAGGACGTCGGATTTGAAGGGACCCAGCCTCTACTTAGACCCAGACTACCGATGACGGTATACTCATGCATCTCGTGTGAGAGTGCAGCGGAGTAGGCGGCTTTTTGTGCCATGCCCTTAGGACGTAGAAAGATGATCGCCAACCCACCACTTAGACCCGAGCCACCGAAGGAGTAACAAGGTCGATGCACTCATATCGATTTTTGATCATGCTTATTAGGCACTATTTCTATCGACAGCGGAGTGTTAGTGTGTGCTTTTCAATCTGCAAAACAAGCTCGATTTTATATGATCCAATAATCCTCAATATGACAAAAGTAAAGTGTCGTCTACACGAAGTATGACCATCTGGGTAGAGAAAATAAACGACAGACCAGCCTAGCAACCTCGTCTAAACATCCCCACAAGTAACACTAGGATTCCCAAGAACTACGACCTATTGTTTTTCAGCCGACTAATAAGCTCTAACGCATAGGAAAACCTAGCTCAATCATGCAAAGTCTAACGGAAAAGGTCAACCTCTTAAGCATTCCTAAGTTCAGGGTTCATCTCAAAACGTGGCACCGGACAAGTGCCTTGGGACGACTCTGACTCAATCAAAACAAAAACAAACTAAAAATCGCAAAAATAACCTAAAAACTAAAAATCAAAGGAAAATGAAACGAAATCACCTGAAAAACGTGAGCTGCTCCCCCAGACTTGAATTGAACGGCGTCCTCGACGTGAAGCTCCGATGGAGGAGGAAGGAAGTGAAGCACGTTTGTGGTGGTATTTTTGTGTTGTGTTTTTCTTTTTCTTCTTTTTTTTGTTTTCTTTTTATGACCTTTTCTTTTTTTT
>CM071860.1:17256131-17268773 GCA_036759665.1 Gynandropsis gynandra
TCCTAGGAACAAAGCGTGGATCTAAGTGTAGAAAAGAAAAAATGAATAAGAACGAGAAGAAGCGATTTTAATAATATCAAAAGCTTAGGGAAATAGCTATGGAGATTGCTTGGACGTTGTCTAGGGTTGTGAAGTAGACTTAGATTTTTGGTAGGATTTCATGGCTCAACAGTTTCGGTAGATATAAGGCTATACTCGGTACGCTTAGGCTCTTATCCATGTGACACGTTGATTTGCGGAATGATTAACCCTTCGATATTTTTGAGCTAGTATCCATCGTTATTAAATTCTTCTTGCACTTGACTTTAGTTTTGTTTGAGGACAAACAAAGGTTTAGGTCTGGTGGAGTTTGATAACACTGAAAGTGTATCAATTTTAGGTTAGGTTTTAGTGCCATTTTCGCATATATTTCATAGATAGATTTACATATCCGATATGATTATTTGTTACATACTCCCGTTTTGTTGGTTTTCAGGTTTTTTAGGCGACAAGGCCTAAATGAGCTTAAAAAGATGAATTCTTGAGCAAAACTACGCACTTTGAAGATAAATTCACTCAGAGCCAAGATCAAGCCTCATAACTCAAAGGAACACCCAAGCAACGAGCGGAAAAGAGGAAATTCAAGATTTCAAGGGCGCCCGGACGGACACCACAGTCTACCCGCTCGGGTAAAACCTACGGGGTTTTATTTGCACACCTTGCACGACCCGGGCACGAAGGCAACAAGGTCGGGTACCCTTACCCGATCGGGTGCAACAAGGATACCCGCTCGGGCGTTAATTCATCCCAAAATTCCCTGAGAGTTTGCACGACTCGGGCCGCTCAACCACGCGATCGGGTGCTGATACCCGATCGGGCGAGACGAAGAACACGACCGGGCGCGCCTCTGCACGACCGGGTAGAAGTGGTGCTCGAGCGGGCTGCGTATCTCGCAACAACCTAGATCTTGCATTCAAACGACCTAATTTATAGACCAGAAGAGATCTAGAGCCAGGGGGCAACGTAGAGGGCAAGGAAAGGCTTGGAAAACATCAGGAAAGGCTCTGGAGACGCTAGAGAAGAAGAGAAGCATCAATCCTCACTTAATGCTTAGATCTATTGATTTTATCTTGATATTCGGTTCTACACTTAACATTATCATTCTTATACTAGTGCTGCCCGCTCAGTAACATTGGAATTCAGACTTTGCTGGAAGGTTAAAGGATGAATCCGGATCTGTTAAGTTGTAGGTTAAGTTCGGCTAATGAGAATCTGACCGGTCGGTTAGTCAACTTAGGAATTAGGATTGCATTCGTAAAGCTGCCATGGTACGGGTTAATCACTGCTGGAAGGTAGGGTTGCACGTACTCATGGTTAGGAGGTTTAGGCTCAGAAGAATCACTCCTCACCTTATGGCATGATTTTCCCGTTGTTAAGATAATTTGATAGGTTTATGATCTTTAGTCGTTTCATCTATACGATTCCCGGTATCCCGACACCCGTAGTGTTCGTCATATCCAAGTTTATCCAAACCTACCATTGTTGTCACCACTTAGTTTAGTTTTTAGGTATTTAGGACCACATCTTCATCTACTTCCATACATCTTAGTTTAGTGTTACTCTTAGTTTTGGCTGCTTTAGTCCTTAGAGATTGACCCTGGTACTACACGATCCATATACTTGCGGTGAGGTGGTCTAGGAAAATATATAACTCGAGTTCACGCTCATCAGTCACAACAGTCACAAAAGTCACAAATGTCACAAAGTTCACAATAGTCACAAAGGTCATTTTGGTTCCTATATATTGATGTGTTTCAAATTTTTTGCAGCAATTGGATGAGGCATTGTTCGAGTTGCAAACCACATCCAGAAATATCAAACTCAATATGGGCTAAAGAATTATTATGTTTGTGATATTATGTTCATGTAGTTATTCAAGATGTGGATGGATGAGGACAATAACATGGAGGAATTTTTGGATATTCTTAAAGACTATTTTGAAGGTATATACACCTTGAGACCCACGTTGAAGATAGTGGAATATAACAATACCTTGCTCTCGATTCCTAACATTTAATCACTTGCAAATCACTATATACCTTTTCATAGGGTAGCTATGAAAGTGGATTTGAAGAGGAGATGCATCGCGGTATATGACTGCAAAAAAAGGTTGAAGGAGACCAATATCAATCCCGTAGTTGAGGTTATAAGAAGATTTTTGCCTAAGCTATTGGAAGTCGGAGGGTTTCATTCCTTGATTGTCGGAGAAGAGATATGAGATTATGAGTATTATGAAGGTCTTTAGAAAACGAAAACATAAATGATTGTGGTGTTTTCTCCATCAAATACATAGAAGTCGTTCTGTTAGGAAGAGATGACAAGTTCTCTGAGATTTGCTACGAAAACATTTCTTCCATTCTTAAGAAGATTGTTGCAGATGTCTTTGCGATTGGACAAAGTATTGAATTACCCAAAGACAAACGCCTCCCATCATCTCTTATGTGAACTTGGTTTCTTTTTTTTAGTTTGAGTTTTTTTTAAGTTTTAACACAATTAATTTTAAATTATGAATGAACTTGATTTATTTTGTGTACAATCTGTACAACCCAAAATAACAATAATAATAAAAATCTAAGGTCACAATGGTCTTAAAGGTCACAATGGTCACAAAGGCCATAATGGTCACAAAGGTCACAACGAGAACAAAGGTCACAAAGTGACAAAGGTCAGAATAACAATAATAATAAGGTCACAAAGGTCACAAAGGTTACAATGGTCACAAAGGTCACAATAATAATATTAATATCGATAACGATTAAAAAGGTTCATCAAGTTCAAGGGAAAAAAATACCGAAACACATATTTTAGCACTTACCACGAACTTTGGACACAACGTTGTGTGTACAACAATCTTGCAAGCAATAACAATCCAATGTCACAAAGGTCACAATGGTCACAAATGTCATAATAACAATAATAATATCAATAATAATAAAAATCTAACGATTCAAATCGATAATAATAATAATAATAATAATAATAATAATAATAATAATAATAATAATAATAATAATACCAACAACGATTCAAAAGGTTTATGAATTTCAAGGGAAGGAATACATAAACACATGTTTCATAACTTAACAATAATTAATTGAATCAAAGATTGTTGTTGGTAGACTTTGTTGGGGGAGAAATTGAAACACAAGTGTTGTTCCATTGTAGACCAGTTTGAATATGAGGGAACATCTCTCATTTTGTCCACTTTCATGACACAAAATTCTCCAACCTCCCCTGATGCAAGCACCACCACGACTCAAGGGTCTCAAATATAATGACCACGAGCTTCCTTGATCGTTCATCAAAATTATCTAACATCTTCAACCAATCAGACCATTTGACCTTGCAAATCATATCGAAAGGTTCTGCACCATCACCAAATTACATTTGTAAACAGGATTAACAATCGAATAAAGAACCAAAGTGATATATGATGAATCAGTTTGTAATCACTTACCACTACATCTACGACCGGATTAGAATGCATGGCAATGGTTCTAAAATAGATCTGATCAGAAGAAGATGACCCTGCTTCTTTATTTGATGATGATGAATATTGCAAATTACATAAATCGTCTCCAAAAAAGTGACATAAAAGACCATGTCACATTCGTGACGAAAAGTACAAAATACCAATTCGAAAGTCATGGTCCTTGGTGAAATCTTTCCATCCGTCTGTGATTCTAGGGTCACCAACTTAACTTCCCACGTTTGGTTAGACACATCTGATTTAAGAGTTGTTGTGTTTTTGTTCCTTGTTTTCCATTTGATATGCTCATCGAAGAACTTCCACGAAATGTCATACATCAAAAATCAAATAAAAAACAATCATGTCTCTACATGCTCTACATGTAATAGACATAAAGAGAGACATATGTAGGAGATTACAATTTAGTGGTTGAGATAGCTAAGAAGAACACTTTGACCAAATGTGGAAACTGTGGGGTTTTAGACATTTTTTATAGAGACTTTTTTCAAAGATTTTTCAGAGACGAAGACGAAGATCAGAGAGGAGAGAGATGGGATTCAATCTCAAATGAGAGATGATGAGAGTTAGAGAGAGATGGACGGGGGATGAGACTGTGTCATATTAAAAAAGGTAAAGGCTAGCATTCGAAAAGACAGACGTCTGACATCGAAATGGCAGAATGGTACCCAACGTGTTGTACTATACAACTTGTGACCAAATCTGAACACACGTCGTTGAAATTTTTTTGAAATGTTGGGGAAAAGTTCGACGGGAAGGATAGGTCCCACATGTTCCCTAAAAATCGTTGAAAGATCACAAATGACGTTAGACGTTTAAATTGTGCTTTCAATACATTTAGGAACATAAATCATTTTAATTCAGATACTTTATAACATCAAACAAATATGTTTCAAAAGTTATAGTAGTGTTTTAAGAACTCGTTAGATGAATTTGAGAAATTTTCAAAAAATACATTTGATATTTCATCAAATTTTGACATTATTAATATTATTGGCTTTATTATTCCTAATTAAACATCTGCAATTAAAATTTTTTGAAAATAACATTTTTAAATAAACTTCGCATGGATCACAAGGTCACAACATTTCTTTTGCGTCAATGAGGACGCGAACTTGATGGATCTATCGATTTATAATGATGAAAGGACGTAAATCATACTTAAAATTTTTTTCAACATTTAAATATGCATCATACTAGTTTATGCCATTGGGGATCACACATGGGTCATATTGGGTCGCATGAGTCGGATGGATTCCCGTAATATTGGATCGAATTCCAAGGTTTTGTTGAAATAATACATTAAAAGTGCTAAGGGATTGTCCAAATAATACAAGTAATAAAATATTACAAACTAACAAATCTTTTTTTATGTTGGCGTTGTCTGGATTGTCATGTTCTAAACACTGTCAATGATGCTGAGATTTGAACCCGTTTGTCTCGACGAATATGAGTTTTCTCTTCGAGCCTCTTCGGGTCTAGGATAACGATTCTCTTTAGACCTTCCACTTTGCCTTTCCTCAGTAAACATAGGAGGTATAGCCGTCACTTAATAATATTTAGGAAAAATGATCCAATCACTGCAATAAAAAATCGGATACACAATTTCTTGGTAAGCCAAACGTCATGTATCCTGCAGATAGTATGTTGAACATAGTCCTGATATCTTGTGACCTTTATCAATGAATCAATGTGATTTCCTCATCCATTGAAACCATTATACTTGTAAGAAAACATAAAAAGAAAAATCTTAATATGATATTCTGTTACCGACTATGATCATGTGTTTCAATATGATTCTGTGACTCAGTACGATTGTGCGACACAATGAGACTTTTTGACCCAATGCGAATTTGTGAACCACTGCAACCATGTGTTTCAATATGATTCTAGGATCCGTGCGACCGTGCAACTCGATAAGACTTTGTGACCCAATGCGACTTTATGACCAACTACGACCATGTGTTTCAATATGATTCTCTAACCTAGTGCGATCATGAGACTCGATGAAACTTTGTGACCTAATTTGACCTTGTGAATCACTATGACCATTGAACTCACTCCATTTGACTCAGTGACTCGTTTTGACTACAACACTATAAGGCTCATTTTGATAGAGGGATAATTGAATCTATACATATTACTCATTGCTCACTCAGGTTATTCAACTTTTCCTTTTAGATATCAAATTCAAAAAAGAAACATGAAAAGCACCATTATCTCCCCACAAACAGGTCAAATTCAACATAAACTTAAATCCCAACTTAAAACTTGCTATATACACCATATTTTTTTTATGCAGAACGTACCTAATTCCAAGTTTCTTTGTTGAAAAAATGATTTCAACCTATTCGTGGTGAATATGATGCCGATTTGAAGCTACTCGCGACGAATCTGATTCCGATTTAAAGCTACTCGCGACAAATCTGATGTGGGAGAAACAAAATTTCTGCGCCAGAGGAGAGAGAGATACTAAGGTGCTTTGGAGGAGAGATAAAGTTCTCGATTAAAGGACAAGGCCAATATGGAATTATGAATATGATATGGGTAAACTTAAAGTTGAGTTTTTTTAGGAAAGGATAGGATTGAAGCCCTAATAGCAGTTCAAATGTATTTTTGAAGTTACCCCAGTTAATGATGACAAACAAGTGTAAGAATTTTTTTTATCTCGCTCGCTTTCTTTTCTGTAAAAAAAAGTTATTCAAAATGATACCTCGATAAGAAAAACGAATGTCATAGCTCCAATAGATATCATTTTTAGAAAAAAATGAAAATGTATATTTTCAAAAGTAATATGTATTCTACCCTTCATTTTATGTTTATCAGTTTATTTAAAATTTAACGAAATTTTGTTTGTTTTATACAAAACATACCATTTATACAAGTTTTAGAGGTTTATCCGATATATATTCAATATTATTAGTAGAGATGAATACAATATTTGAAATATTCATATTCGTATTTGTTCCGTATTGGAACTGAAATTTGAATATCCGAAAGAGCAAATAAAAAAACAAAAGAAAATGATGGGAACTAGATATTCGTTAAATAGAAATACAAATAATGGGATCAATTATCCAAATATTAGTATCTGAAATTACGAAATAGATAATTTATTAATATATAGATAATATAAAAAAGAGTTTGTTTTGTGTGACCAAATTGTAAATAATAATATTGTAAACGCTAAATGACCTAAGTGAACTTTTTTACCATCATATCCGCCATTTATCCATTTTATCCCATTATCTATCCTATACTAACGAGACTGTCGTTCGCCTTTACACATCCCGCTCACATCTCCATCGTTTGCTTCTTCGTCACTCGCCTTTCCACCTCTACACATCCTACTAGACCGTCGTTCTCATTTAAACACCATGCTTGTCTCTCTGCTCGCCTTCTACCTGCCTATTCGCCTGCCTCTAAACAACCAACTCGTTTCTCTCTTGGCCTCTCTACCGGTCTCTCTACCTCCCTCTTCGTCCCCTCTATGTCGTTCACCTCTCCATCGTTCATAAGGTTAGATTTCTCCTCTTTCAGAACGTTTCTAGTGTTATATTATGTATTTTCTGTGATTTTAACTTTAGGTGTGGATTTTATTTTATCATTATAGGGTTTTTTATTTAATTTATGTTCATGTTATTTATTTTTAAAAAATTTAGGTTCGAATACGAATAAAAATAATAAATACAAATATTTATTGAATACGAATACAAATTGTATAAACAATATAAATATTCGTTATTTGTCAACCCCTAAATATTAGTACGATTAATAAAAGGAAATCCCAAATAATTCATCAGCTTGTCTCAAACTGCCAATAATGCATGAATTGTTTTTCACATATTAATTCTCCAATTTATCTAATACATCATAATAATACATGAGCTTAAAAAAACAATTCTATATCGATACACACTTACTAATAACGTGAAATATTTTTGAATTTCTATTAATATATGTTGATATGGATACAACGGGCGGAATATCAGAAAAACCCTTATAGGGCTAAACCACTTCAAAAATACCCTTCCCTAAAATAATTATTAAATCCGAAAAAACTGAAGAAAAGACAAACTTGCCCTTAATGTTCGAACGTGGAAAAACCCACGCTCGGCAGTTTTTCGACGTGAAAATCTGTCAAAAACGAGAAAGCCGAACAATTTTTTGATGTGAAACCTGTTTAAAAGTTTATAGCAAGAAATAAATGAGAGTTTTTCAATGTGAAACCTGTTTAAAAGTTTATAGCAAGAAAGAAATAAATGATGTCAAACTTGAGAGGGATCGATTTGAAGTTGGCAAGAAGGAAAATGGCTACAACCAACAGCAGCAGCATGAGTGATGCTGATGCTGCAGTCCCTCTGACACTGGAGTAGAAATTAATAGGGGAAATAAGAAAGTCGGAGAAGAGAATCATCAACACCGTAAGAGACCTTCTAAGGGATGCTGGGATTCATATGCCTAATCGAAAAGCAAAGGCTGCCGAGAAAGTTGCACCAAGTAAGTAATATTTAGTGAAAAGGTCATTTGAGTGTCAATTTCAATCGAGACATATAAGTCATAGGGTCGCATAACTCGTAGGGTCGTTAGAGTCGTAGGGTCGCAAAAATTAATAGGGGAAATAAGGAAGTCGGATAAGAGAATCATCAACGCCGTAAGAGACCTTCTAAGGGATGCCGAGATTCATATGCCTAATCCAAAATCAAAGGCTGCCGAGAAAGTTGCACGAAGAAAGTAATATTTAGTGAAAAGGTCATTTGAGTGTCAATTTCCATCGAGACATATAAGTCGTAGGGTCGCATAAGTCGTAGGGTCGTTAGAGTCGTAGGGTCGCATAAGTCACAGGGTCGTTAGAGTCGCATGGGTCGCATGGGTTTCATATGTCGCATGTGTCAATGGGTCGTTAAATACGAATGGGTCACATGGGTCGCATGTGTTACATAATCAATGTAACGAACCAAGTAAGTACGATCATTTGAGGCCGCATGGGTCGCATAGGTCGCATGGGTCGCATTGGTCGCATGGGGAGCATGGATCACATAGGTCGCATTGGTCGCCATATGTTTAATGAGGTAAATTTTATGCAGGTGCTGGACCTTTATCGAAGGAGTCTGCGCCATATGTTGAACCTTCGCCGGCGAAAAGAGCAAGAACAGTGGTTTAAGAACCTGAAGGGGAAGGGGATTTTGTGTGGAATCCCAAGGGATTAGTAAAGGGCTTGATAAACTGATTTCCTTCCTTCATTGATGCTAGCGGTGACAAGTTGACTAATCTATATTGGTTCCTGAAGGCACCTCGACATGAGCGGTGGTGGAAATCTGAGCTAGATATTCCGCGTGGGCCAAAGTTTTGGGAGATTGTATTAAAGGCCAACGTATGGCTTGAAGATGATGTAAGTTTTTTTAAACCCTTAGTCTCACAGAGTTTTGTGTCATATGTATACCTGTGTGTTATTTTTTTTGCAGCAATTGGACGAGGCGTTGATGGAGCTGTCTTCTCGCTCGGTGTTGGATCCCGGTGCGAATCAGAATTATTACGTTTGTCCTGTTGCTTTCATGCAGATGCTCTCGATGTGGATGTACGAGGATATGGAAACTTTTCCGGAAATTCTTAGTGATTTTTTGAATGCCAAGTATCCATTCAGAAGTACGAAGACACCAATTAGTGATTATGAAGATTTTGTCTCGGTTCTAAACATTCCATTGGAAAAAAATCGATGGGTAGGATGTCATTGGGTAGCCATCAAAGCGGATTTCAAAACCCGATGCATCACGGTATACGACTGCAAGATGAGCCTAAAGGAAATGTATATCGATCCGGTGATTGAGAAGATAAGAAAAGCTGTCCCCAAGATGCTCATTCTCGGAGGGTTTCCTTCTTTGGCTTCTGGAGAAGATGAATGGAGGTATGTGTATTATGAAGGTCTGTCAGAGAAGCAAAGCGGGAATGACTGTGGTGTTTTCTCCATCAAATTCGTAGAACCCTCGTTAATGAGAAGGAGGAATATTTTTCACTTAATTTGCGACGACAATGTTACTTCCATACGTGAGAAGATGGCGGCTGATATATTTAGGAATGGAAAACGTATCGATCCACCCCGAGACTAACTTGATATTTGGTACATTGTTTTTTTTTTTGGAATGGAAGATGTAAACATTTGATACATTGTTATTTTTTAAATATTTGGTACATTAACGCAAGGGTCAAAGAGTCGTAGAGGTACAAGTGTCGCAGAGGTACAAGGGTCGCACGGGTCCAAGGGTCACAGAACCTCATGCAACCCTTGAGACCCATATGGACATTGTGACCCTTCCGGTCATTGCGACCATTGCGACCCATTTGTCCATTTCGACCCTTTGGACTAGTCTTTGCAATGTCAGACTACTAGCTTTTCCAGGTGCTAGCTATGCTTTTTATTTTACCAATGCCACATTCAAGACCATTGTGACACGTCTCTGTTACCCCTATATTAAAAGGTTCATCAAAATTTCTAAGTCTCGCCATATCACCCATTTGTGATGAGAATGAATCAGGGGAGAATCCCATCTCTCCCCTCTCTTGGTCTAAGTCTCTAACCCCAAATTCTCTGAAAAAATCCTTGTTACCTTTGTGACCGTTTTGACCTTCGTCATGAAGGTCACATGGTGGACGCATGGCATCGTGTTGTCTATTTGTTACTTAAGGTCTTGATAATTGTCGGACTCGGTCTCTATGCAGATACACACAAGTACTTACAACGTGGATGGAGGACTGTGTGCTGTATCTACTGATAACACTGAAAGTGTATCAATATTAGGATAGATTTTAGCACCATTTTCGCATATATCTTATATAGAGACTTACATATCCGATATGATTATGCGGTTCACACACCCGTTTTTTTGGTTTTCAGGTTTTAAGGTGACAAGGTCTAAATGAACTTAAAATGACGGATTCCTGATCAAAACCACATGAAATTAAGATATAACTACTCAGAGCCAAGATCGAGCTTCAGAACCCAAAGGAACACCCGAGTTACGAGCGGAAAAGAGAAATTTCAAGGACACAAGGGTGCCCGGTCGGACACCATATGTACACCCGCTTGGGTAAAACCTACGGGGTTTTATCCGCACACCTTGGATGACCTGGTCACAAAGGCAACGAGATCGGGTAGCCTTACCCGATCAGGCGCAAAACGTATACCCGCTCGGGCATTAATTCGCAACAACCTAGATCTAACTTTCAAACGAGCAGATTTAAGGAACAGAATAGATCTACGGCAAGAGGGGCGACGAACAAGGCAAGGAAAGGCTGGAAAAACATCTAGGAAGGCTTGGGAGGCATCGGAGAAGAAGAGAAGCATCAATCCTTGCATCGGTAACACGATAGGGAAGGTCGAGGCATCGAATTCCTTAGAGTATATCATGTATAGGGTTATATTATCTTCGTCTTTTATCTTCTCCATGAGTGAGTAGAGTCCCTACTGCAGGTAGGGATATCGAATTTGTATTCTATGAACAATGATTTGCGTTAATGCTTAGTTCTATTGATTTATTCTTGATTTACGGTTCTACGCTTAGCATTATCATTCCTACGCTAGTGTTGACCGCTCAGCGATATATGATTTCAGACTTTGCTGGAAGGTTAAAGGATGAATCCGGACCTGTTAAGTTGTAGATTAAGATTGGCTAATGAGAATGTGACCGGTCGGTTAGTCATCTTAGGGATAATGATTGCGTTCGTAATGCTACCATGGTACGGGTTAATCACTGCTGGAAGGTAGGATTGCACGTATCCATGGTTAGGAGGTTTAGGCTCGGAAGAGTCACTCCTCACCTTAGAGCATGAATTTCCCGTCGTCAAGAATAGTTGATAGATCTACGATCCTTAGTTGTTTCATCTATGCACTTCCCGGTATCCCGTACACCCGTAGTGTTTACCATATCTGACTTTATCCCCAACCTAGTTTCGTTGTCACCATTTAGGTTAGTTTAGGAATTTAGGATCACATCCCTCTCTATCCTTTTCCGTCATAGTTTAGTTTTATTCTTAGTTTAGCTTCTTTAGTCCCTAGAGATCGACCCTGGTACTACACGATCCGTATACTTGCGGTGAAGTGGTCTAGGAATATTTATAACTCATGTTTCCAGCACACCATTGCGTATATGTCTTGTAATGGTATTGGATCGTGTTATCATTCAATTAAGGTTTTATTGAATGAAAGTCTAACATACAAGCTATCTTTTGTATATAGTTCGGTTATCGGCATCCAATATCTCCGCCAACATTAGTTTGATCCTTATGTTGAATGGATTGAATGGAAGGAGCACTTAAAGATCGTGCTTTCTTTGAAGGGTCACGACCTTGCGATTAGGGAGGTTCATCCAGCGATTAGGGATTCGAGTTATATTAAGGATCGTAACAAACTCGAATGCTGGGAAATCTCAAACCGCGTGTGTTTACATAGCTGAATTGAAGTATCAGATTTCCGAGTTTCGTCGTAAGTTCTCCGATTTATACCACCCGCAATACTTTGAGCGATCACGGGAACGAAACGCTTGGGGGTATGAACAGGAGATTTATGACAGCTACGCTCATCCTTACAGGAATACCTACAATCACGAATGGAGCGATTATGCATACATCCCGTATAGGAACACCGAGAGTATGGTGAATGCACAATCATCGTTTGGGAATTTCCAGCCATGGACGGAACCCCAAACTCAGGGCAATCAATCCTATGTGCCTCGGCCATACTCGACTCAATCCGTAGCGGCCCACGAATATCCCGCCACGTACAACTACCTCCGTGAAATGCTTGAGAATCGAGACTATTTATTCATGGGAGTGGAGGCGGAACAAGAAAGCGCCAATGAGCAGATAGGCGATTTATTTGGATCATTGGCGTGCAAGCTGGGAGGGGAGGCGGAACAATAAAGCGCCAATGTGTGGATAGGCGATTTATTTGGATCATTGGGCGTGCAAGCTTCAGAACTTGCACAAGGGGCATTGCAACCGCAAGATGTTGCATCGGAAGGTTCGGAATACTATCCTCGTGAATTTGTCAGCGAGATCTACCTAAGAGATTGTGAGACGGTAGATCAGCCAAGTCCGTCATTGATTGAAATAGAAGATGA
>CM071860.1:17271408-17286943 GCA_036759665.1 Gynandropsis gynandra
AGCCTGGGTCTAAGTAGAAAGCCATCCCTCTTCGACTTCGAAGTCCTAGGAACAAAGCGTGGATCTAAGTACCGAAAAAAATGCATAAGAACGAGAAGAAAAGATTCAAATGATATCAAAAGCTTAGAGAAATCGGTATGGAGATCGCTTGGACGTTATCTAGGGTTGTGAAGTAGACTTAGATTTTAGGAAGGATTTCATGGCTCAGCACTTTCGGTAGACATAAGGCTATACTCGGTACGCTTAGGCTCTTATCCATGTGACGCGTTGATTTGCAAAATGACTAACCCTTCGAAATTTTTGAGCTAGTGTCCATCGTTATTAGACTCTTCTTATGCTAGAGTTAGGTTTTGTTTGAGGACAAACAAAGGTTTAGGTTTGGGGGAGTTTGATAACACTGAAAGTGTATCAATATTAGGATAGATTTTAGCATATATCGTAAATAGAGACTTACATATCCGATATGATTATGCGGTTCACACACCCGTTTTGTTGGTTTTCAGATTTTTAGGCGACAAGGCCTAAATGAGCTTAAAAAACGGATTCCTGATCAAAACCACATGAAATTAAGATATAACTACTCAGAGCCAAGATCGAGCTTCAGAACCCAAAGGAACACCCGAGCAACGAGCGGAAAAGAGAAATTTCAAGGAGACAAGGGTGCCCGGTCGGGCACCATATGTACACCCTCTCGGGTAAAACCTACGGGGTTTTATTCGCACACCTTGCACGACCTGGTCACAAAGGCAACGAGATCGGGTAGCCTTACCCGATCGGGCGCAAAACGTATACCCGCTCGGGCATTAATTCATCCAATTTGCCCCGAGAGTTTGCACGACTCGGGCCGCTCAACCAAGCGATCGGGTGACTTCCACCCGATCGGGCACTATGAAGCAACACGACCGGGCGAGCCTCTGCACGACCGGGTAACACCTGTGCCCGAGCGGGCTGTGTAATTCGCAACAACCTAGATCTAACTTTCAAACGAGCAGATTTAAGGAACATAATAGATCTAGAGCAAGGGGGGTGACGGACAGGGCAAGGAAAGGCTGGAAAAACATCTGGGAAGGCTCGGGAGGCATCGGAGAAGGAGAGAAGCATCAATCCTTGCACCGGTAACACGATAGGGAAGGTCGAGGCATCGAATTCCATAGAGTATATCATGTATATGGTTATGTTATCTTCGTCTTTTGTCTTCTCCATGAGTGAGTAGAGTCCCTACTGCGGGTAGGGATATCGGATTTGTATTGTATGAACAATGATTTGCGTTAATGCTTAGTTCTATTGATTTATTCTTGATTTACGGTTCTACGCTTAGCATTATCATTCCTACGCTAGTGCTGACCGCTCAGCGATATAGGATTTCAGACTTTGCTGGAAGGTTAAAGGATGAATCCGGACCTGTTAAGTTGTAGATTAAGATTGGCTAATGAGAATCTGACCGGTCGGTTAGTCATCTTAGGGATAATGATTGCGTTCGTAATGCTGCCATGGTACGGGTTAATCACTGCTGGAAGGTAGGATTGCACGTATCCATGGTTAGGAGGTTTAGGCTCGGAAGAATCACTCCTCACCTTAGGGCATGAATTTCCCGTTGTCAAGAATAGTTGATAGATCTACGATCCTTAGTTGTTTCATCTATGCAATTCCCGGTATCCCGTACACCCGTAGTGTTTACCATATTTGACTTTATCCCCAACCTAGTTTCGTTGTAACCATTTAGGTTAGTTTAGGAATTTAGGATCACATCCCTCTCTATCCTTTTCCGTCTTAGTTTAGTTTTATTCTTAGTTTAGCTGCTTTAGTCCCTAGAGATTGACCCTGGTACTACACGATCCGTATACTTGCGGTGAAGTGGTCTAGGAATATTTATAACTCGTGTTTCCGACACACCATCTACACTACATAAGGTCTTGGTAATCGGCGTACTCAGACATCAAGTTGTATCCGTGTTACCTAAGATCACGGTTGGAGGTCAACTTGGAGAAGGCGTTGAGTCACACACGACTCTCTTTATGGGGGAGGGCTCCGATGTGTCTCTAAAGTCGGCAAATTTGACCTTTGTGACCTTTGGGATCTTATGTAACTATTTTTCCTTTTTCTTCTACTTTTTTCTTGCCTTTTTTTCTTCAACTTTTTTCTTGCTTTTTTTGTAACCGTCGTGACCTTTGAGACCTTATGTAACCATATGTAACTTTTTTTTATAACTTTTGTGACCTTTGTAACCTTTGTGACATTATGTAATCAATATTTAAACGTTGAAAATGTCTTATTTTGCATCTATTGTTCGTAAGGTTATGACCCACCTGACTAATGCGACCCAATATGACCTATTATCCGACCCTCAATCGGATTAAATTAGAATCAAGTTTAAACGGGAACCCATCCGACGCATGCGACCTTATGCGACCACATATGACCCATGTACGACTCATGCGACCTATACGACTCATGTGACTTGTCGTTTTGCTGTCAGAATCCTGTCTTCCGACCCATGTGACCCTTCCGACCCATGTCTATAAGTTAACGTATACGTCTCTTCTCTTGGTATGCGTATCTAACCCCGATTTCTATGAAAAATATTTTTTTACCTTTGTGACATGAATGTCGCAATTACCATTGTCGACCCAGGGCATTGTGTTGTCTATGTGTTACTCTAGGTCTTGGTAATCGGTGGACTCAGTCCCTTTGCAGTCACTGACGAGTTGCGGGGGTGACTTAGGTGACGGTGTTGGGTCACTCTTGAAATGTGACTGGAAGACGAAGTACATGGCAGGAGATAATTCTGGACTGCAATACCAAACAAGAAAAATGCAGAAGACTGGAAGACGGAGAGGGACTGCGACCAAAAGACCCATGCGACCCTCATTTGGCATTAATCAGTTTGACGTTGTAAATATATTTTTTTGATTGGTTTTTGTCATTTTATCATCCTAAACTAGTAAATTCGTCGATTTCGCATCTATTGATCCATATATGTGACCATGCGACACAAGCCATTATCAATATGACATTATCAATATATTTGAGTTCTATATGTCTATTTTAGAATCAATATAGATAATAATATAAATAATATCGACATTTGAACAAAATGTTAAATGTATTGTTTAATCATCTAACGAGTTCTTAAAACACTAATATCACTTTTGAAACACAGGCATTGGTTATACACAACTCAACTAGGTACACATGGGTCATAATGTTTTTTAACCGTTCATTGACGTTGTAGATGTATTATTTTGATTAGTTTTTGTCATTTTATCATCATAAACCCGTAAATTCGTCGAGTTTGAATCTATTCATCAATATATGCGACCAAGCGACCCATGCGACCCTCATTTGGCATTAATTTGTTTGACATTGTAAATCTATTGTTTTGTTTAGTATTTGTCATTTTATCATCATAAACCTGTAAATTCGTCGAGTTCGCATCTATTCATGAATTTATGCGACCAAGCGACCCATGCGACCCTCATTTGGCATTAATTAGTTTGACGTTGTAAAATGTATTGTTTTGATTGGTTTTTTCATTTTCTCATCATAAACTAGTAAATTCTTCGATTTCGCATCTATTGATCCATATATGCGACCAAGCGACCCATGTCATTATCAATATGCCATTATCAATATATTTGAGTTGTATATGTCTAAGTTAGAATCAATATAGATAATAATATAAATAATATCGACATTTGAAAAAAAAAATTAAATGCATTGTTTAATCATCCGACGAGTTCTTAAAACACTACTATCACTTTTGAAACATAGGCATTGGTTATACACAACTCAACTAGATACACATGAGCTATAATCTATTTTAACCGTTGATTGACATTGTAGATGTACTGTTTTGATTGGTTTTTGTCATTTTATCATCATAAACCCGTAAATTCATTGAGTTCGCATCTATTCATCAATATATGCGACCAAGCGACCCATGCGACCCATGCGACCCTCATTTGGTATTAAATAGTTTGACGTTGTAAATGTATTGTTTTTGGTTTTGTCATTTTATCATCATAAACTAGTAAATTCGTCGATTTCGCATCTATTGATCCATTTATGCGACCAAGCAACCCATGCCATTATCAATATATTTGAGTTGTATGTGTCTAATCCAGAATCAATATAGATAATAATATAAATAATATCGACATTTGAACAAAATGTTAAATGTATTATTTAATCATCCAACGAGTTCTTAAAACACTACTATCACTTTTCAAACACATGCAGTGGTTATACACAACTCAACTAGGTACACATGGGTCATAATCTGTTTTAACCGTTGGTTGACGTTGTAGATGTATTGTTTTGATTGGTTTTTGTCATTTTATCATCATAAACCCGTAAATTCGTCGAGTTCGCATCTATTCATCAATATATATGCGACCAAGCGACCCTCATTTGGCATTAATTACTTTGACATTTTAAATGTATTGTTTTGATTGTTTTTTGTTATTTTTTCATCATAAACCCGTAAATTCGTCGAGTTTACATCTATTGATCAATATATGCGACCAAGCGACCCATGCGACCCTCATTTGGCATTAATTAGTTTAACATTGTAAATGTATTGTTTTGATTGGTTATGGCATTTTATCATTATAAACTTGTAAATTCATCGATTTCGCATATATAGGACCCATGCAACATATGCCACCCTCAATTTTGATTGGTTTTTGACATTTTACCATTTTCACCAAAATTCCCGCCGAACTTTTCACCAAAATTTGAAAAACATATCGAATTCCATCTGACGGTGATTCGATGTCAGGGTCATGTCTTTTTGTATTCAAGTCGTTTGCTTTTTTCGAATAACGACACACACACTCTCTCTCTCTAACCCTCATCATCTTCCATCCATTTTTTGCCGAAAATACAACATTTCCCTATTTTCGTCCAAATCATTCTTCCGAGATTTCTGGAGAAATACCTCGTAATATCCTTCATCTCTCTCATTCAGTATGTTAATGTAGAGAATGTAAAGATTTGACTTTTTCTTAAATTTTTGTTACATGACATTCTGACGAAATTCTTCGATGAGCATATTTACGGGAAAACGAGGGACGACAACACAGTAACACTTAAATCGGATGTGTCTAACAAAACATGGGAAACCAAGTTGGATGGCTCAAGATTCATTGACGTTGTAAGTGTATAGTTTGATTGATTTTTGTCATTTTATCATCCTAAACCCGTAAATTCATCGAGTTCGCATCTCTTCATCAATATATGCAACCATGCGACCCATGCGACCCTCATTTGGAATTAATTAGTTTGAAATTGTAAATGTATTGTTTGATTGGTTTTTGTCATTTTACCCGTAAATTCGTCGAGCTCGCATCTATTCATCAATATATGCGACCATACGACCCATGCGACCCTCATTTGGAATTAATTAGTTTGACATTGTAAATGTATTGTTTGATTGGTTTTTGTCATTTTATCATCCTAAACTTGTAAATTCGTCGAGTTCGCATCTATTCATCAATATATGAGACCATGCGACCCATGCGACCCTCATTTGGAATTAATTAGTTTGATGTTGTAAATGTATTGTTTGATTGGTTTTTGTCTTTTTATCATCCTAAACCCGTAAGTTCTTCGAGTTTGCATCTATCATCAATATATGCAACCATGCGACCCATGCGACCCTCATTTGGCATTAAATAGTTTGACGTTGTACATGTATTGTTTTGATTGGTTTTTGGCATTTTATCATCATAAACCCGCAAATTCGTCGAGTTCGCATATATGCGACCCATGCCACCCTCAAATTTGATTGGTTTTTGACATTTTTTTTCATTTTCACCAGAATCCCCGTCGAACTTTTCTCCAAAATTTGAAAAAACTTTTCGAATTCCATCTGACGACGATTCGATGTCAGGGTCATGTCTTTTCGTATTCTAGCCGTTTCCTTTTTTCTGATAACGACACACACATCATCATCATCATCATCTTGCCGAAAATGCAAACGACTGGTGACAGCGATTCGATGTCAGGGTCATCTTTATCTGGTGAGAGGATTTTCACGATACCAGTCACGCGTTTAAATCTGGCCGTAGATGCAGTGGTAAGTGAACTCAAACCGATTTATTCGATTCATCAAATCCAGCCGTATATGCATTAGTTTGGCGTTGTTGTAAATTTATTCGGCTATCGCAAAAACTTCTGATAGGGTCTGCGAGGTTGAATGGTCTTTGCGGTAGACGATGTAAGGTTGAGCTGATAACCAATTACACAGACATTTGGGAGGCATATCTAAGGCCCGTGAAATGCGGTGGCGCTAGCATCACCAGGGGTTGGACAAAGTTTTGTCATGATAATGGCTTTAACGTTGTACCCTCAAAGTCGAACTGGACACCGTTCTTGATGATGTACCTTGTCTACTGCTTGCCCCTATAATCTTCATAGATTGAATTCCGTTGTATTTTGATTGCTTGAACCTCATTTGAACAAAAAAATTCATGTTTGTATTTGGTTCGTTTTTTACTATTATTCAATAGAATGTATTATTGTTAGTATCAATATTTTTGTTGATTTACTATTAATTGTAATAAGGGCCGCAGAGGGTCCAAGGGTCGCAGGGGACAAAGGGTCGCAGAGGTACAAGAGTCGGAGGGAGACAAGGGTCGAAGGGAGATAATGGTTGCAGAGGGTCCAAGGGTCGCAGAGGGTACAAGTGTCGCACGGCCCAAGGGTCGAAGGGAGACAAGGGTCGCAGAGGGTACAAGGGTCGCACGGTCCAAGGGTCTAAAAAAATGTTTACTCGTTGATTCAACTTGTTATTTTTTTAACAATTTATCTGTAACATAATTTTGTGAATGGATAATTCAACTTTGTACATTGTAATTTGTTAAAAAGTTATTCATATTATTTGTAAACAATAAAGAGTAAATGGTCGGAAGGGTTGCACTATTTGTCCCTTTCGAACCTTTTACCTGTTCGACCCTTGACCCTGCGACCCTTGACCCTGCGAGGGAGACAAGGACGCAGGGGTCCAAGGGTCACAGAGGGACAAAGGGTCGCAGAGGTATAAGGGTTGCAGAGGGTACAAGGGTCGAAGGGAGATAAGGGTCGCACTGGTCCAAGTGGTCGCAGAGGTACAAGGGTCGAAGGGAGACAAGGGTCGGATGGGAAAAAGGGTCGCACGGTCCAAGGGTCTAAAAAAATGTTTACTCGTTGATTATGGAAGATGTAATTTGGTACATTGTTCTTTTTTTAACAGTTTATTTGTAACATAATTTTGGGAATGGATAATTCAACTTTCTACATTGTACTTTTTATAAAAATTATTCATATTATTTGTAAATAATTTGTAAATAATAAATTATTTTGACTATATTGTTAGTATCGCTGTTTTTGTGGATTTAATATTATTGTAACAAGAGTCGTAGAGGGACAAGGGTCGCAGGGGTCCAAGGGTCGCAGAGAAACAAGGGTCGCAGGGGTCCAAAGGTCGCAGAGGGACAAGGGTCGCAGGGGTCCAAGGGTCGTAGAGGGACAAGGGTCGCAGGGGTCCAATGTTTGCAGAGGGACAAGGGTCGCAGGGTCGAACTGGGTCGCTGGGTCGAACTGGGTCGTAGGGTCGCAGGGGTATTTTGGGAATATCAACATTTATAAGGGTATTTTTGAAGTTAAAATTTTTTTCTTTTTTCGGGAAGGGTATTTTTGAAGTGTTTTAGCCCAACAAATGTATTTTTTAAGTTAGCCTGATACAACGTCACTTTTCACATCGTACTAAAAATCAAAAAGCTAAATTTAAAAAATTTAAAAAAATCGTTTGACAAAAAAATTGTTTTAAAACCACTTTTTCAAAACAAAATAATTTCATTTAAATTTTGTTTATTGTTTTGTTTGTCCTTTACTTCTACCTTCTTCTTCTCATGCGTTATCTTGGTATGATTTAATTTAAGCCAAGTTTTAAAATTTAGATCTAAACTAGACATTATGTAAGAATATGGATTGTGTAGTAACATGGTCGAACATATGGACTAAGTAGGATTAACACTAACGCTTTTACTAAAACTACGGCCATAAAAAAATGAAATATAGGTGTATCTAATATGAACAAACAAAATAATCTACATGTGCAAATATGTACAAATGAGACGGTCCTTCTAAGCTTGAGAATTACTCTTATGTATACGAAGTCGCTTATGGTTTCGGAAAATATAGTTTTTGTTCCTATCAGAAAATTCAGTCATATTAAATAGGTCTATCTACTCTCGTAGTCTAGATCCTATTCTATCATATAAATCATTGATGTCTTCATCTAATGATCTACATACAAAACGTGCTATCTATAAACCTACCTACTCTTGCAGTCTAGATTCCTATCCAACATCTAAATCATTGAAGTTTATGATCTACATGTTGAATGCATTATTATTTAATATCATCATTCCTAAAACCAATTAACCTACCTATCGATATGATCATTCATGTCTATCTAATACATATGATGAAGCCAATATGACGTCTCTGATCATCTCGATTTCATACACGTTTATTGCATGATTTTAGAGATGTTTCTGATGATAATTGCAATGTTTACGTGTGATTTTTGTATCCGTGTTACTTGTTTTCGTGTTCACATGTTCCTGTAGGTTTTGAGGTGTATTTGGTTCGTTTTGGAGCTAAAAAACAAACACGAGCCGAAGTACGAGCACTACAAAAAAACAGGCGTTTCCCAACGGACGGCAACGGATCCGCGGCCGTTGGAAAACGCGTGTTGTAAAGCAAGATCCGTTGCAATTCACAACGGCGTTGCAAGGGATAATATCCGTTACAAAATTTTAACAGACAGACAACGAATAATGCCATTGAAAATTTGTAACGAGCACCCGTTGAAAAAAATTTGTAATGAACGCCCGTTGAAAAAGTTTGTAACGGATGCCCGTTAAGAGTTGCAACAGATGCCTGTTAAGAGTTGCAACGGATGCCCGTTGAAATTTGGTAATGGATGTCCCTTAACAAATTTTAAAGATCGTCCGTTGCCATCCAGGCGGGAAAAAATGAGTGGGATTTAAAATTTCCAAAGGGCATCCGTTGAAAACTAGCGGGAAAGAGCAATGGACGTCCATTGCAAATTGGCGGGAAAGGGCAATGGACGTCCGTTACCATTTGACGGGAAAAGTCGCCAACGGATGCCCGTTAGAAATTGCAACGGGCATCCGTTGGAATGTTGGTTAAAAAATTAAAAAAAAAAATAAAAAGAATAAATTTTTTTAAATTTAAATATTAGAATTGTTTACAAAAACCATTAAAACTAAAATTAATCCTATTACATTTTATTTAGATCGGTTGGATCGATATCATCTCCCTCATCGCCACCACCTTTAGACGGCGTAGCATCCGAATCGGGACCCAGTTCTTACCGCGACGTTGATCCCTTCCCCTGGTCAGAAAGCAACTCGATGACGCTCTCCAAGTGCTGTACTTTGGCTCGAGTTTCTCGAAATTGATTCAAAATCCCCGATTCGTCGTTATTGCGTGTAACTCTCTTGGAATGCGGGAGGTATCGTCGTGGCGTGCTCGACGATATCTTTTTGAAGTACCCCGAGACCATATAGACGCCCCTTAAACGGTCTCACCGACTACAAGACAAACAAAATTAGAGTTAGATTTTTACAATATATTTTATTAATAATCGAAAAACAAAAGAAAAAGTTTTTACCTCTAAATAAATGTTGTCCTTTTGTAAAGGACTCAGCACGTTAGGAGTCGAACCGCAAGCTTGTGATTGCTTTGTAATATTTTCTGTCATAGCTTTCACGATTCTCTTTGCTCGAGGATCGACGAGTTCAGGTTCGTCGACCTCTTCCCCGACGATCGGCTTCTTCTTGGCGTGGGTTTCTAATACCAGCTCAAGAAGAGTTGGTTCTCTTCCTATCTGTTGCATCTGCAATATAAAATAAAGTTAATTAGATAAATATTAAAAAAAAACAAAAAATTTAAGTAATAATAAATTTTACCAATTTGTATTTCCTCTTCGGGAATAATTTTGATCTCAAAGTATGGCGATGTGGACCATCTCCGGGAACCTTCTCGCCGTACCGACATTTTTTGGCCTTCTCGCTCTTGGCCTTGAAGTCTGTGGACTCCGTATGCTGAATCATTTGATTGAAGACCTCGTCCTTTGCCCATGTCGGTTTTCGATTTTTGGTGTAGTAGTTGCGCTTGGCGTTGTTCTTCATAAGGCATCCGAGCCTGCATGTCGTGCACCCATGCTGTGTAGATGCGCAACGTATACTTTCTCCGCCATCTGTATGCGCGCTGCAAAACAATTTATAATTATTTGTTAGTTTTATAACATATATATAAATAATAATTTTAAATGAAATGTAATTTAAAACTTACGATAAAAGTGCACAAGCATCGCTGGCGCACGAGTTCTGGCGTAACTTGTGAGGAATAATCTAATTGGTCCTGTAAGGACCCTTGGATGATGTTGTTGTTCGTGTGTTTGATCACATCATCCACGTTATACCTACAATATCAAATTAATAAGTTAGATAATTTTTATAACTTATAATAATATAAATGCAAATAATGATTTTTTTTTACCATAACTTCCCGGTAGAACGTTCGGGATCAATAACCAGAAAGGTAGGGCGCCCATCAAAATTATCGATCAAGGAATTGATATCTACCATATCGTCCTCTTCATCAAATATCGGCGGTGCCGATATTGGTGAAGGAGGACGATATGGTGCTGGTGGAGGCGGGGGAGGAGCTCCCGCAGAACCAGCCAACATTCCTCCCGATCCTATAAATCGTCTAGTCCTCATTTTTTTGTTTAGTGTTTGTAAATGTGTTTGTGTATCAAATGTAGAGTTTGAGAGGATTTTGAGGTTTTGATTTGTGTTGAAAATGAAACTCTTCAACGGTTTATATACAGAAATTTCCAACGGGCATCCGTTGGAACGTCATCTCAATGGACGCAGTTAATTGGCAAGATATCTTGTCTTTCCATTGGAAATGCGAGTTCCCGAGGCAACGAACGACAAAATGGTGGCCCGTCTCCCTTTGCAATGGGCATCTGTTACAATTTCCAACGGATGTCCGTTGGAATTTCTCCAGAACTAGGGTAGGCATCATTACACTTTGCAACGGGTATCCGTTGGAAATTTGTGACGGACACCCATTACAAATTTCTAACGGCCATCCGTTGCCACTTTTAATGGATGCCCGCTAGAATTTTTTCGACCATTACAGGTTCCAATGGATACCCGTTGGTATTTTTGTAACGAGCGTTCGTTGCAATTTTCCAATGGATGCCCATTAGAAACGTGGAAAACTTAGAAATTTTTTCTAAGTGTCGGAAGCGATTTAGTGTTTCACATTCAAAAACTGACTAAGCTTTTCCGACAAAGTTTCCATATCCTCGTACGTCCACATCGAGAACGTCTACATGAAAGCAACAGGACAAATATCCGTTGCCACTTTTAATGGATGCCCGCTAGAATTTTTTCGACCATTACAGGTTCCAATGGATACCCGTTGGTATTTTTGTAACGAGCGTTCGTTGCAATTTTCCAATGGATGCCCATTAGAAACGTGGAAAACTTAGAAATTTTTTCTAAGTGTCGGAAGCGATTTAGTGTTTCAACGGGCATCCATTAATATTTCCAACGGATGCCCGTTGGTATTAGATAATATGAAGTTCTAATACATTGAACATAATTTATATATTCTTCGATTGTATTAACATTTCGATTGTTCGATTACACTTCATCTACATTATTACACATCATGTACATTACACATCATCTACATTTATTACACATCATACACATTATTGTATTTACATTTCTTCTTCAGTAGATTCATTGATTGACGAGTCTTCCTTCGATTGTTCATTGAATTCATTGTCGTTCTCATCTTCAGCATCTTTCGGTTCAACGTCTTCATAATCGCATATGAATTTTCCATCTATGTCAGTTCTTGCGAGAATCTCCTCGCAATCTGTATCAATTAAATGAATCGGTTGCGGAACATTTCATCTGTACGTAGATGTGTACACGAGTACTTACGTAGTCTCTCAACCACGAGCCATAATGTTGAACTTTCATGTCCGTGAGTTCATTTGCATTTAGATGAGGATATGTACCAAGTACTTCTTCATCAAATATCCTTTATAATGAAAATATGTTAAAATTGTATATATATATATATATATATATATTTAAAAGATTGAGTAATATGTACCAACACCTTTCGAACGGTAATAACTCTTGACAATTTAGTAGTATATATGTGTGGACGTGATTATACTCCTCTAGTGTTAACCAATATTCCTCGGATTTACCTCCTATATGTCCAATCGGTGTAAACATCTCAGGGGGTATGCCAAATTGTGGATTATATGATACAAATAGTTTGTGTGATCATCCGTTGCACGTCATTCTTTCGTTTGAATATGCGATTCGAAAGAAAATGTGCTGAAATATGTGATTTCTTCCAGCAAGTATTATTTGACAATAGATCCTTCGACCGCTGCTTTGTTTTTCGCTTTTTTTCTTTAACAGAAAGAAAAACCTTTTGAAAGGATACATCAATCTGAATTGAACTGGCCCACTGAGTATTGGCTCATCTGGTAAATGTATTGGCAAATGCTCCATGTCATCGAAGAATGAAGGCAGAAAAACTTTTTCCAATGCACATAGTACTTCAGAGATATTGTTTTTCATTAAATCCAAGTCATCCCTTTTTAAATTCCTTGAACATATATCTCTGAAAAGTCTATTGATTCCGCATAGCACATTGTAAACATTTTGTGGTAAGAGCTCAGCAAATGCAACTGGAATGAGTCGCTGCATGAAAACGTGACAATCGTGACTTTTCAACCCGATCAACCTCGAACCAGCAATATCCACACACCGAGCAATGTTCGATGCATATCCATCTGGAAACTTAACGTCCTCTTTTAACCACTTTAATAATGTCGTTTTCGTCGGACCTGACAATCTGAATACCGGGACAAGTTAGGAGGTCAGCATATTGACTTCAAATATTTTCTTGATTGTATATTATCCTTAGTTTTATCCGCCACATTCAAAACAGTATTGATGATGTTATCGAAAAAGTTATTTTCGATATGCATAATATCTAAATTATGACGCAATATGAATGATTTCCAGTATGGTAGTTCCTAAAAGATACTACATTTATACCAGTTATGCCATTCACCTTGGTCTTTTGGTTTACGATGCCCACGATCTCCACCGCATTCTACCGATTCTTGTAAATCACCCATTGTGTTCAATCTTTCGTAAAGGATTTGTGTTCCGGTTTGCATGCACGGTGCCTCTTCTTTTTGTACCACGTTCTTCCGAAAATGTTTTTTATCTTTCCGGATAGCATGTTCACGAGGAAGAAATATTCTATGACAATCAAACCAACATGGGTTCTTACCATGTACTAGTCTAAATGAATCTGTATCCTTCATACAATTTGGACATGCCCATCTTCCGTGCATGCAGTATCTAATAACATTCAATGGCAGGAAAATCGCTAATTGTCCACAACAAGACCGCTTTCAATGTAAAATTTTGCTTCGTACTGACGTCATAAGAAATAATTCCTTCGTTCCACAAATGTCTTAATTCATGAATTAAGGGCTGCAAAAAGACATCGAAACTTTTCTTCACATATCCTGGTCCTGGAATCAACAACGTCAGAAACATTACCTCTCTTTTCAAACACATCTTCGGAGGCAAATTATACTGAGACAAAATCACCGGCCATAGAGAATGTTGACTTCCATATTGTCCATGTAGACTAAAACCATCTGTGCACAGTCAAAGATAAACATTTCTCATTTCATATGCAAACTCGAGAAATATTTCATTGAAATCTTTCCAAGCCTTACCATCCGATGGATGTTGCATTATACCTTCGGTCGTCGAGTGTTTTGCGTGCCATCTCGTTGCCGCAATGGTTTTTTTATTCGAATAATCTTTTCAGGCTGTTTGCTACAGGCATATAGAACATTTTCTTGTATGGTACATATTTACATGACGATGGTTTTTTAGGCCGAAATCTGTTTTCACCGCAAAACTTGCATTCCAACAAGTCTTTATCATCTCCCCAAAACAACATGCAACTGTTTCTACAAACATCAATTTTCTCATATGGCATTCCCAAAGCTTTTAACACATTCTTTGTTTCATAGTATGTCTCAGGAGCTTGATTATTTTCCGGTAATTATTCACGCATTGTTTTGCAAAATGAATCCATACAATTTTCAGCCACATTGTAGTCCGTTTTAATACTCATCAATCTTGAAGATAAAGATAAGCGAGACTGACCTTCATGACAACCTTCATATATAGGTTGTTTCGCCGAATCCAATAGGTTGAAGAATCGACGTGTGTTCGTCATGTTCCGCATCTCTTCATGCATTTTTTCATTAACAACTCCAGGAAAAGCATCTGACACCATTTCCACATATGGATTGGTCGTTGATGCTTCATAAATAACTTCTTCATTTCTTTCTACTTGTGCATCTTGCACAATATCTCTAACACCGCAATTTTCGCCATGAAAAAACCAAATTTCGTAATTGTCAATGAAACCCACCTTATAAAGATGTTTGCAAACAATTTCTTGACTTCGATACTTTATGTTTTTTCATCTTTTGCATGGACATAACATTGTCCCGCGTTCTTGGCTCAAAGGTTGCATCAATGCAAAACTCATTAATTGTTCCAATCCGTGTAAGAATTCTTGCGTAATCTCTTCGGTTATAGCATATTTTCTTCTATACATCCACTCTCTCATATATATATCTCGATTTGAAGAAGACGAAAATTTGTTGAAAATATGTTTGTTATTGATGGTTTGATGCAATCTTTGGTTTTGATCGAAATAGTGAAATTTCCAACGGACATCCGTTGGAAATTGCAACGGATGCCCGTTGAAAGATCACGTGAACTTATTTCCATCTATGAAGCTCGAAATTAACAATTTCAATGGGCATCTGTTGCCATTTGTAACGGGCATCCGTTACATTTAGCAACGGATGCCCGTTGAAATTTTTTCCCCGGCTTCTAATGGACTCCCAACGGAAACGACCAACGGAAGAAATCCATTAAAATTCCGTTAATCATTTTGACAGATTGAAACGGATAGGGCAACGGTAGTATCTGTTAAACCTCCATTGCAATTTGTAATGGATTCCAACGGATTTACCATTTCTTATCAACAGACGGATATGTTGCCCCGTCTGTTGGAAATGGCGTGTGATGTGCGTTATATCAAGTAATAAAAACCTAGACTAACGCTTCCGCAAGAATACGGATCGTGTAGTAACTAGGGTCGAACACAAGGAGTTAATGCGACTAACGAGCTACTAAACTAATTGAATAGACGTGTGAGATGACTAGAGTTAGGATTGTGGTTAAGCTAAGCTAAACTAAATCGAAGAGAATAAACTTATGGCTAAGCACCATAGGTATCGAGAGTCACACAACGATGCAATGAAGTTCTAACAAGATCATTGGTCTTAGATACTATCACGAGT
>CM071860.1:17298775-17335349 GCA_036759665.1 Gynandropsis gynandra
CCCTTCTCAATTGGGGGACGAGCGAAGGAGTGGCTACAATCTCTTCTCGCTGGTTCTATCACTACATGAGAATAGCTTTGCACGATATTCCTATCACGATTCTTCCCTCCGAGCAAGATGATTCAAATGCGAGGAGAAATCATAATGTTTAGAAGCCGAGAGGGAGAGAAGTTATTTGAGGAATGGGGAAGATTCAAGTACCTTTTGCAAATGTGTCCTCATCACGGTCTAGAGCAGTGGTACGTGGTTCAAACATTCTAAAACGGGATCACGTATGAGCATAGAACGACGCTAGACAACACTGCTCGAGGATCATTCATGGACTTAAGCGTAGAAGAGGCATACGAGCTTATCGACAATCTTGCCATGAACCACACCATGTGGTCTCAACCCAGAAGTATGCCAAACAAGACACGAGGTCTTTACGAGGTTGATCAAAGAAGTGCGATGGGCAATGTGGTGAATACTATCTATTGTGCAAATTGTGGAGAGACGGATCATATGGCTTACCAATGCACAGTACAAGAAGGCATGGAGAAAGTGAGATACGCCCAACAGCAAGGAAATACGCAATTCGGGAACACATACAACCCGAATTGGAGGAATCATCCGAATCTCTCGTATCGCACCAAACAACCGATGAAATATTCGGGTTTTCAGCAAAGGCAGCAGCCATATCAGCAACCACAGCCACTCCAGCAAGCTCCTCAAGCTCCTTCGTCAAGTCTTGAGGCGGTGATGCTTGAGTTCATCAAGGAGCAAAGGCAGCAACAATCGACTCAAGCGAAATTCAACGAGGAAATGAGGACTGCGATCAATGATCTGAAAAAACAAATCGACTCCTTGAGCACACATGTGAAGATGCTGGAAAACTCCATTGCGCAGCAGGGTGCATCATCCTCTCGGAATCCCGGGATGTTACCTGGAAAGCCTGATCTTAACCCGAGAGAGCACGTAAGCGTCATCACGTTGTGCAGCGAAGATACGATTGAACGTTGCTGGACATTCAGTGAATAAAAGAGATGGCAGAATTGCAACCATGGAACGATATGGGCATGATTTAGAGAAGCCATATGTTGCTCCGTCGGCATACAAACCTCCTGTACATTTCCTGGACGCTTGGTGAGCAGCAAGAATCGAGAGAGCGTAACAACCTTCTTCCATTACCTCAAGCAACTCGACATCAACATGCCATTTGTGGAAGCCCTCCAAAAGATACCTAAGCGAGAAAATTACCTTAAAGAGGTTCTCTCCAAGGAGAAGCGCATCAAAGAGGCCATGCACCATAGGAGACATTGCCATTGATAAAGCTTTGTGCGATTTGGGGGCAAGCGTGAGCATAATGCCACATTCGGTTTATAAGCGGGTGAACTTCAAGAATATCAAGCCTACCAAGATGTGTCTACGACTCGCGAATCGTTCGGTAAAGTATCCGGTGGGAATTGTTGAAAACATTCCCACCAAGGTAGGTAGTATATGCATTCCCATTGATTTTTTTTGTACTCGATATCGAGGAAGATGCTAACGTGCCTATATTTCTTGGAAGACCATTCTTAGCTACTGCAGGTGCAAAAATAGATGTACAACAAGGGAAGCTCTCTCTACGTGTCGGTGATGAGAGAATTGAATTCCATTTGTCCAGTCCCAAGGAGTCATGCCATAGAGTTCATGTGCTGGACAAGTCGGCGAATGACACGTTAAATCGAGTAAGTACTTTCGATCATTTTTAGAGAGGGTTAACGCAAGTTTACAATGCTGCATGACATACCAATGAAGGGGCCAAGGTCTACACGAAATTCATAAGGGCAATTGAGGCACTGCAAGACGCTCCTCATGAGAAGATGCCGCACGAAACACTAACTGATTTTTAGGTAGAGAAGGCGTCTAAACTTCAGCAAGATCAAGTGAATTTATTTCCACCGGTGAACCTTGAAATTAAAATTTCAACGGCCATCCGTTGTCGTTTACAACGGACATCCGTTACATTTGGCAAAGGATGCCCGTTGAAATTTTTTTCCATGGCTTCTAACGGACTTCCAACGGAAACGGCCAACAGAAGAAATCCATTAACATTCCGTTAAAAATTTCGACGGATTGCAACGGATGGGGCAACGGACAGTATCTGTTAAACCTCTGTTGCAATTTGTAACAGATTCAGACGGATTTGGTTCGTTTCAGAGCTAAAGAACAGACTCGAGACAAAGTACGGGCATAAGAGATTATAACAAAGCAAACGGGACGAGAAATGGGCAAGGAATGCAACTTGACATGAGGAGAAAAGGCACCCCCACAGGGTGTCTTCATTAGCCCGCACGGGGTGGTGTTCCAAAAGTTGTTGCCCGAGTCGTGCTAGCCCTTAGCACGCGTGGGTCATGGAGAAAATGAGGAACCCAGGCGGGGTTCCTCCCTAGCCTGCGCGGGGCATGCCTATAACAACTTCCCTAGAATTTCTCCAACGGGGAATTTGTATAAAAAGGGAACCCAAATTGAGTTCAGGAGGAAGCAAACACAGAGGAGAACCCTAGGAGGGTACATAGCATCCATCCATCAATCCATTCAAGAGCCCTCTTTAACGAGAGACACAACAAGGAGCCGGAGATTGATTCGGGATCATCGCTCGTTTTATATCTCTATACTCTTTTATCTACTGTTTTGTTTGTGATGTTTAGACTCATGAGCGAGTCGTGGATTTGTTCTAGGAGAAGGGATTAGCCCATGGCTATCCCGAAACCGTCTTTGATTCGTTTATGAATTCATTTCCCTGTTTCCTATTATCTATTCTTTGTGTAAGCACTTAGTGTCTTGTGTTTACTGTGACCACGTATATACATGTGTTAGGGATTAGGAGAAGGACGGAAAGGTGAATTCTATTCCTAGAAAGTTAGGCTTAGAACAACCGAGAATAGGTCACGACAGTAGGGTAGTAACGGTTGAGGGTTGTATCGGGCGAATCCTCTTTATCAATGTCAAAAGGAGTAGTTTGGTTCAAGTAATTAAGGTGAGGCTCAGTGAAAATGATAAAATAATTTTCATATATTTTTCGTTTTTTAGACCTGGTTATATGATCCTAGACCAACATTCTTTTGTTAGGAGGATGAAAATGCTAAAACCCACAAGCAACCCGATAATACAACTTAGAAATTTTCTTCCCGAAGAAAGGACATCTTAAACCCAAACTGCAACTCGACTAGAAAACCTCAAACTTAGCGAAAGATGCCACAACACTAATGATCTAGTGTTGATAAGTCGGTGAACAATCCAAAATATCTCCAAGAGTTCGGTAGCTAAATCTTTAGGATTAGTAAGAAAAATACAACTTTTATTAATCAAATTTAGGTTAAATGTCATAAATCGGGTTGTATATTTATAAGAATTAAACAATAGTAAAAACTGAATAAAACAAGTTAAGAATTAAAAAATAATAAAAAACTGAATAAAATAAGTTAACTTAAAAAAACTTGGCAAAATGGCTCGGTAGAGTGCCGCACAAGTCCTAACCTTAAAATATGATAAAACCAAGTATATTGGTCAAGGCAAAATGCTTGGGTCGGAGTATTATTGCTTTGGCCAAGCACCCTAGCCGAGCATTGTCTTATCCTCTTGTTTCTTGTTCCTCTTGGACTCCGCTCCTTGTAAGAATCTCTTGTAGTCTTTCTTAAGTGTTCTTTGATATCCTCATTTTCCTTGTGTGAACACTTTTCAAAGCTTCTTGATATGCAAACTATCAAGCAAATAAAATGCCTAGTATCATTTACCGCAAGAATACGAATCGGTTTAATATCTAGGTTCGAACAAAACGAGCATCAAGGACAAAAACACAGAAAATGCTCGACCTAAACACAAAATCGCTCGGTCAAGCAGGTAAGATTGAGATGCTCAGAAGTTCTAGAGTAATTGCTCAGGTAGAGTGATTAATCATCCGGTCGATACAAAGCACCAAAGACACTCCTGATTATTCTCTTAACCCGAACTTGGTCAAGTGATGAGCCAAATAGGAAAGCTTTTCACTCTGGTAAAGTTGCTTGACCATAGCATTTTCTAAATCGATCGAGTGATTTCGTGAAAAAAAAATGTCAACATTGATCCAATTTGCATGGGAAACGCCAGGAACAACAAATTGCTCAGCCCGAGCTGAGGCCAATTCATCTGATCGATTTACTAAATTTATCTAATAATTTCAAAATTTTAATTGTTTAAGTGTTTAGAGCTTTCAATAAATTGGAGATGACACTAGAAAGAAAAGAAAAGGGAAATACATAGAAACATAGAGAGTACTGAGATGAGATCCTATGGATCATGCAAAAGAGTTATAAGGTTAACAGATTTAATGAAAGAATTTAACTACCAACGAGAACATGTCAAAGGTGAGGTCGTGGCGGCGATTGATCGAGAGATCGGCTAAGCTTTTCTAACCCTTTCTCTTTACTCGTTTATCATTTTATTTTTTTCCCAAGATGTAGATCGATAGGTTTGATCCATGCTTTATGGTAGATTTTTATGTATTCAAACTCGTCATACTTAATGATCGAGTTTGTTATTTTGCTTCTATGGTTTGATGCATGTTTTATTCTTTCAATTCTTGAATGAGACCCTTGAATTGATTTTCAAATAGTTTAATTTAGATAACGACGTTGGGTTAGGATAGATAGTATGCATTAAATAGAACAAATGATCATATAGAGAAGTAGATGAATCAGTTTAGGGATGATGATATTGGACACATAGGTCATTAGATGGAGACATCAATGATTGAAACATTGGAGAAGGGTTTAGAATTCAAGAACCAGTGAATCAATTAATAACACATTACGTATACATGTCATCAGAAGGATATTTCAATGATTGAATTGCTTAGGGTCTAGACTTCGAAAGGAGGTATATTCATATAAGACGATTGAATTCCCTAATATGAACAAAATAATATTTTTTGAAATCTTAAATGTATTTTGATACGTGAAAAAATTCTCGAATTTAGGAGCACCATCTCAGTTGCACATAATCACAATTATATTTTATTTATTCATATTAGACAACAAATATACATACACTTTTTATTATTAATGACCGTAGTTTTTCGTGAAATCGATAATTGTTATCATTCTTAGTCCACTTTTTGTTGTTCATAACTTTGTTATAATTTTTTCTTCGTATGGACATTCTTAAACATATCATAGTAACTAAGTTGGTATTTCATGTCAAAATACTTGAGAAAGGAGAAAAGGAAGAATGCGTTGAAAGAAAGAGAGTTTCAACCCTTATGTTGGATGTTTCAGACCACTTGAAAAGAGAATGATAAAAAAAGTTCCATCTTATGTTTTCCACACAATTTAAAGAGTGCAACATTTATAGAAATCATCATCATGGGATTTTTTAAGCCGTAATGGAGCTTGCTTTAGTTTTGATTGTGTAGCTCATATTGTTAGAGATTTTCCGGACAATAGAAAGGAGATTACGAAGCGTGATGGATCTCGACCCATTCAATGGTAACCAAATCCGAAGAGCTAAGTAGTGAGACATCAAGTTTATGCATTGGGATGTCACAACACCATGAGAATGAGCCCATGGTAGGCAAGGATGCTGGAGACAATGTCGATGAGACTACCACTGTTGCTGGTAAGAATTCTTTTTCTTTAGATAAATTATTTTATTATTATGTGATGCACGAACTATCAAGCAAATAAAATGCCTAATATTCACTTACCGTAAGAATACAGATCGGTGTAATACTAGGGTCGAGTTCTAGGGACTAATGCAATCTAAGCTAAGAATATAACTAAACTAAGACATATTAAATTGATGGTGATGTAGGGTAAAATCCAAGAATGCTAAAATGAATTATGACATGCAATCCTATTCCAAATTTGATTAACCGACTGGTCAGATTCTCATCAATCAAACTCAATCAACAATCAATATTTCTGGATCATAATCTAACCTCCAAGTTAAACATGAAATCCTAAGTTACTGAGCGGACAACAAAAATAGCATCCCTTACCCATAAACATAAGCATCCCCTACAAAACTGGTGTCCCTAACCCATAGCTAAAGGCTTACCCACTCATGGATTCTGTTGTAAAACAAGAGAAAACAACAATAGACATGATAAAGAGCAAGGAATATTGATCATCTCGTTTTCATACGTATTTGTTGCATGCTTTTAGAGATTTTAGAATATAGATGCGATGTTTACGTATGATTTTGTATCCGTTTTACTCGTTTCGTGTTTTCATGTTCTTACAGGTTTTAATGCGTATTCGGTTCATTTTGGAGCTAAAGGACATGCACGAGACAAAGCACCAACATCGAGGATCATCACGGAACAAACGGGACGAGAATCAGTGAAGAACACACACTACCCGCACGGGTAACTCCCTAGCCCGAGCGGGCATTTAGTTTGGCAATTTTGTCCACCAAATTGAGCACGAGTCGGAAAAGCACTACACACGCCCGTGGCATCAGCCCGAGCGGGCCACACCCCAGCCCGACCGGGGCGCACACCAGCCCGACCGGGGTACTCTCTAGCCCGAACGGGTCGCTTCGTTTTCCAATGCGATCTCGTGCGATCATGTGCGCGGCACCCGAGCGGGTCACACACCCAGCCCGCGCGGATCGCGTCCGTCACCTGCAACTCCAAATAAGTTAATTTTTCTTAAAACGAATGGGAGTTTGTTAGGGACTTATACAATAAGGAAAATGACTGTAGAGAAGAGGAATAAGTGATATTTTGTTGGAGAAAGTAATGGAAACGTTGCCCAACTTATTCAAAGATGGAAAACTCAAGAAAAGGCAAAATCGGTGGCTGCTGCAACTAAAGGAAAAGAACGAACGGCCAGAAGGAAAGAGGGGGAGAAAAGGAAAGAAAAGAAGAATGAGAAGGAAGACCAGGAGCTAGGGGTCGAGGGAGCTTCAGTTAGGGAGTTTAGTTTGAGTTCTTGATCGAGGAGAGAGAGTAGAGAGAAGGAGGAGGTTCTTGCGAAGGAGACGTGCAAAGAGCATTGGAGATCAACCCAAGACTTCGGTTTCATTTGGTTTTCGTGTTCCTTAGACCTTCTATTCCGTTTATGTTTGTTTACGGACGCATGAGCGAGTAGTTTGTTTTGTTCTAGGAGAAGGGATTAGCACATGGCTATGCTGGAACCACTTTGATCTATTTTTGAATGCATCTCCCCGTTTTCGTTTATCTATTCTTTATCTGAGTGCTTAATTTACTTGTGTTTGCGATGGCCACGTACATGCATGTGTTATGGATTAGGAGAAGGACTGAAAGGAGAATTCTAGTCCTAGAAGATCAGGTTTAGAACAACCGAGGTTATGCCACGACAGTAAGGTAGCAACGGTTGAGGGTAAAGCGGATGAGTCACAGGTCTTATGGGTTTAGTTCGAGGTGTCATGCCAAAAGTAGGGGATATCTTCACTAGATCACGTGTCTATGCCTCGAGAGAGGGTAGATATCATATTAGGATCGTCTGCCTTAGATAACTTGACTGGGATTGCATGATAGATAGGTTGATTGTTGGTTTCGTTAGTCTTGTGGTGAAACCGGTTTCCTGGAACGTTTGTCTCATTCTTAAGAACTAGTTTGTTTATTTGTTTTTAGTATTTCATTCCCACATTCCATATTCGTTCGTTGCAAGTTTGATTCATAGTTTGAGTTTAGGTTGTGTTGCGTAGTCCCTGTAGGATCGACACCTGAAGTACTACACATATGTCGTGCACTTGCGGGTAGTTTAGGTTATTTGTTTAACTTTGATAACGCATCAAATACGATGCCTCGGACATCCCTATCTCGTTACCGGAGTTCCGAAGTTGTTTCATCCCTTCTCTAACTTCTCTTGAGCTCTCCTATGTGTCTTTCGTCCTTCCCTTTCTGTTCTGAGCAGCTCTTTATTCATTGGCAGCGACCTTTCTTGTTTCCCTTTGATTTAACCCTTTTTAGGGTTTTTTCCCTAGCACACGACCCGCATGGGCTCTATGTCTTCATGACCATCCGAGCAGGCTTGGTGATTGCCCAAACGATGCTAATTATTCTAGAGGTGTTACCCACACGGGCTAAAGTGGCAGCACTCACAGGTTCATGTCATTTCATGGGACAGGATCAGGGTAAAAGTCAACCGAGGCATGCAAGTTCTTCTGCCGAATACAACCCCTAGACTTGAATCTTTTTTTGTTCTCCAACAAAACAAGAGTTACGAACAAGAAGAGTCAAACAACAACTAGATACTAGCATAAGTACTTCGAAAAATCAGCCATCATGCACAACAACGCGTCACACGAACATAGATTTAGGCGAACCTAGTTCAGACTTCCATCGACCGAAAGCCAGGAACCGTGCAATTCAACACATCATTCAAGTTGATTTCACTACCCCCTGAACAACATCCAACCAATCTCCATAGCAATTTACCCATGCAAACATGAGACACCTTTCCTAAAGAAAATTATATTTTTTAGCATAAAACATTTCATGCTCGGTTTCTAGGACATCGGAGTCGGAGAGAACAACTTTCTATTTAGACCCATGTTGGCATTTGGCCCATTATAAAGTCTTGTAACCTTAAAACAGTGAAGAGATTGTGTTATTAAAGAACCGTTTAGACCCGAACCATAAGATCACGCGTAAACTCTAACCCTTAGGACGTAGAAAAAAACCTCAACTCACCACTTAGATCCGAACCATCAAGAATTATGCACTCATGTCAATGTAAGGCAGAAGTAGCTAGAAGCTTATTCTACTGACAGTGGAGTGTACGCACCTGGAATCATAAGAATAGAAAAGTAAATCTAAAAGGTGTCTGACCTAGCAAAGACTGAACAGTATACACGAAGATATAAACACTTGGGACTGAAACTTGGGGGGCGGAATACAACTATAAGTCATGGATTCATGCACAACTACTAGACTACCCAGTATCTAAAAGTTCTTTTCAGCAAACCTAGGCTTTAGTTCCCGATTCGACAAAGTCGCACAAAAAATGACTAAAACTCAAAGTCTCATACTAGATATCAGGTGGAAATCCTAAAAACACGAGGTAAAATGCTAAAATAAAAATAAGAAATCAATGTCTAATCCTAATCGAAATCATATCACTCAAAGAGTACCCCCTAAACTTGAACGGAACACAGTCTCGGTGTTCAAAATCTGTGAGGGGAACTCGCATGCCAAAACATGGAGAGGATAAGTGATAACGTCTAAATTGTTCTAGTATTTTCATTTATTTTCATAGTTAGTTTTATCATTTATTTGGACTTTTTGATTCATAGTTTGAGTTTAGGTTGTGTTGCGTAGTCCCTGTAGGATCGACACCTGAAGTACTACACATATGTCGTGCACTTGCGGGTAGTTTAGGTTATTTGTTTAACTTTGATAACGCATCAAATACGATGCCTCGGACATCCCTATCTCGTTACCGGAGTTCCGAAGTTGTTTCATCCCTTCTCTAACTTCTCTTGAGCTCTCCTATGTGTCTTTCGTCCTTCCCTTTCTGTTCTGAGCAGCTCTTTATTCATTGGCAGCGACCTTTCTTGTTTCCCTTTGATTTAACCCTTTTTAGGGTTTTTTCCCTAGCACACGACCCGCATGGGCTCTATGTCTTCATGACCATCCGAGCAGGCTTGGTGATTGCCCAAACGATGCTAATTATTCTAGAGGTGTTACCCACACGGGCTAAAGTGGCAGCACTCACAGGTTCATGTCATTTCATGGGACAGGATCAGGGTAAAAGTCAACCGAGGCATGCAAGTTCTTCTGCCGAATACAACCCCTAGACTTGAATCTTTTTTTGTTCTCCAACAAAACAAGAGTTACGAACAAGAAGAGTCAAACAACAACTAGATACTAGCATAAGTACTTCGAAAAATCAGCCATCATGCACAACAACGCGTCACACGAACATAGATTTAGGCGAACCTAGTTCAGACTTCCATCGACCGAAAGCCAGGAACCGTGCAATTCAACACATCATTCAAGTTGATTTCACTACCCCCTGAACAACATCCAACCAATCTCCATAGCAATTTACCCATGCAAACATGAGACACCTTTCCTAAAGAAAATTATATTTTTTAGCATAAAACATTTCATGCTCGGTTTCTAGGACATCGGAGTCGGAGAGAACAACTTTCTATTTAGACCCATGTTGGCATTTGGCCCATTATAAAGTCTTGTAACCTTAAAACAGTGAAGAGATTGTGTTATTAAAGAACCGTTTAGACCCGAACCATAAGATCACGCGTAAACTCTAACCCTTAGGACGTAGAAAAAAACCTCAACTCACCACTTAGATCCGAACCATCAAGAATTATGCACTCATGTCAATGTAAGGCAGAAGTAGCTAGAAGCTTATTCTACTGACAGTGGAGTGTACGCACCTGGAATCATAAGAATAGAAAAGTAAATCTAAAAGGTGTCTGACCTAGCAAAGACTGAACAGTATACACGAAGATATAAACACTTGGGACTGAAACTTGGGGGGCGGAATACAACTATAAGTCATGGATTCATGCACAACTACTAGACTACCCAGTATCTAAAAGTTCTTTTCAGCAAACCTAGGCTTTAGTTCCCGATTCGACAAAGTCGCACAAAAAATGACTAAAACTCAAAGTCTCATACTAGATATCAGGTGGAAATCCTAAAAACACGAGGTAAAATGCTAAAATAAAAATAAGAAATCAATGTCTAATCCTAATCGAAATCATATCACTCAAAGAGTACCCCCTAAACTTGAACGGAACACAGTCTCGGTGTTCAAAATCTGTGAGGGGAACTCGCATGCCAAAACATGGAGAGGATAAGTGATAACGTCTAAATTGTTCTAGTATTTTCATTTATTTTCATAGTTAGTTTTATCATTTATTTGGACTTTACCGAGTATTAAGTACAATTTAGTCTTCTTCTAGCGTTTTCTCGTGTTTTGTAGAAAATGAGATATCAGGTTACAAACACGAGAAAATGTCGGAAAATTTTGGCAAATCTACTTCAAGCTCAACTGTACACACTCAACACCATGGAATCCTTCGGTCACAAAAATGGAAACAATGGCCGCCGCTCACGAAAATGGAAATAGGTGTTGCTGCCTAAAAGAAATGGAAACCAGCCGTTGGCATAAAAGAAATGGAAACTGGGGATTGCCTCCACAAAATGGAAAGAGGAAATGGTTTGCTGCACAAAAAGAAAAGGATAACGTTGCTGCACAAGAAGAAACGGATAACATTGCTGCACAAGAAGAAAGGAAACAACCGCTGCACAAGAAGAAAGAACACCAAAGAAAACGGAAACCGAGAAAAAGGAAGCGAGTAGAGAGGGAAAATCAGCACAAAAAAGAAAGGAGGAAAGCTTAGATTCGGCCAAGAGGAGTTTGGACAGAGGGGGAGGCTAGAGGAGGATGATTTGTAGCTAAATAAGAGAAGGGAAGATATTTTTTCATTTTTTTTTATGTTTAGCTAGTAGTTCGGTTGATACGGGTTAGAGAGTTTTGCCAATATGAAATGAGGTCTTGTGCTTAATGCTTGGTTATAATATTGATCGTTTACGGATTGATTGGTTGTTCTTAATGTTTCTTTCTTGTTGTCTCTTGAATGAATGATTATAAAAGTCAGGAATTAGGATAGTGGTATTAATGCATTTAGTGTGTGATTTGGGGTCTTGATCGAATTAGAACCTTGACCGATTGGTCGATTGAACTCAGGAATTAGGATAGTGGTCTTAATGCATTTAGTGTGTGAGATTACACAGTTGGAATATTGATAGTACGCATGCCCACGATCCTAGCATCACAATTCCATTTTTGTCTAAATTTCGGAGTAAACGGCCTTCTAGATGCGGTATTTCTTTAGTGATCCTTTCAGGACACTTTCAAATTTTTTTTAGAAAAAAAGTGAAAAACCCAAAAAGAATCTACGCCTTACTCAAGTTCTCAGTGCAGACCAACCAAAATTTCATTGATTCAATTCATTCTTCTTTTATTTCTATAGATAGTGGGATTAGGCATCGGAAGGGTCATTCCCTAGGAAAGAGTTTGAATTACCCGAATACGTAATGATATCTATAACCATGTTATTTGTTAGCACTTCATTGAATTATGGTGCATCTCTCAAAACTTGTCGTGATTAGTTTATTGAATTTACAACCGTTCAGATTAGTTCGTCTTTACTTTGAATTCAATCATTAATTTGTTAACCGTCCTATTCATTGTTTACTAGCTTTAAAGTTGCATCAATTCCCTAGTGTTCGACCTTAGCACTACTCGGTCTGTATTCTTGCGGAAACGTCAGTCTAGGTAATTATTACTTGTGATTAACCACATCAACTTTTTGGCGTTGTTTCCGGGGAATGGATTACGGATTTAGAGTTAGGATACTTTTGAATTAGGACATAGTCCTTTCCAGAGTCTTTATTTTTTTCGTATTTTTTCTTTTGTTTTCTTTCTCTTTGATTCATTTTTTTACCTCTCGGAGTCTAACCGATTCCTTTTTTATTTTGTGAGGTATTTTATTACGCGACAGCAAAGAAGAACAAATGGAAGAACCTTGCAACCTAAATGCCCCACTAATGCAAGCTGCGTTAACCTATACATCATACACGGCTCCTGGGCACACACAACTCTTGTCTTACATCATTAAGAGGGACACTCGCGTCGAATTACAACTAGCATTCATCCAAATGATTAGCAACACAGTGTTCAGAGGGACACTCGCGTCGAATTACAACTAGCATTCATCCAAATGATTAGCAACACAGTGTTCAGAGGGAGACCCGCTGAGGATCCAAATAAACATCTTACAGATTTCAAGATGTTTTGCCAAACTACTAGAGCAAGAGAAGGAGTTTCAAACAACGACGTCATGCAGGCTGCCTTCCCGTTTTCAATGAAAGATAAGGTAAAAGATTGGTTTTATTTCCAACTGGCGAATTCTATACGATCATGGGAATAACTAGAGGAGAAATTTATGACGCGGTTCTTCCCTCAAAGTAAAGCTCAGCTCGCCAAAATTCAGATTAACACGTTCATGCAAGGAGCAACTGAGAGTCTATACGATCAAAGTCATTTGCCCACATCACGCAATGGAACAAAGTTACCTCATACACAGTTTTCTGCAAGAACTTTTGGATAACACGAGGATTTTGATGATAGCCGCTGCTAGAGGTTCCTACAGTAACCTCACGTTTTTGCAAATCAAAGATTTGATAGATCGAATGACCGACGAAGGAAGAACCACTGGTGGAGAATACAGCCGCAACACTCTGGAAAAAGTGGCCCATTTGCATGAGATACACACCTTTTATGCCGATATAGCTGAGGTTAAAGATCAAGTTGCGGGAATCTATAATATGTTGTCTAAATCACATCGTTCGCAATACTTGGAACAGTCGGGAGAACAAGGAAGTCAAGGGTACGAGGAGGTGAATTATGTGAACAACAATCAACCTCTAGATAACACTTATATTCCCGGATGGAGAAATCACCCCAACCTTTCATATAAGAACTCCGATGGTGCATTTAACGCGCAACAATGATCAGGGAATTTCCAACCGAGGGTGCTGCAACGAAATCAAAACTTTCATCCAAGGACACAACCCCAAAATCATAATTATCAGTCACATGTGTCCCAGCCACAACAAACCCAATCCGAAGCAGCCGCCGACATCACATCTATGCTCGCTCGTTTCCTCCAAGTCCAAGAAAATCAAAGCGACTTGTTGATGAAAGTGCAACAAAATCAGAATAATTTGTTGAGAGAAGTGAAAGCGGATCAAGAGAGAACCAAGAAGCATATAGAGGGCTTTCAAACTCACCTTAGACACTTGGAGACGCAAGTTTCACAACTAGCACAAGGGGCAACATGTCCACAAGGATTTCTACTGGGTAGATCCGAAGCGAATCCGCATGAGCACGTCAACGCCATTTATCTAAGGAGTGATAATACAGTGCATCAGCCCGCTCCTTCGATGTTTGAAAGGGGTGAAGCATCTATCACAGCAGCGGAACATGCTTTCAACAAGCTTAAGGAGAAGCCCGAGGAGAAAGAGGATCCAAAGTATGTAAAACTAGCCCCGAGGCCGCCTCCTTTGTCGTTTCCACAACGTCATCATAAGAAAATGGTAGATCAGCCCATTCCTTCATCATTTGAAAAGGGTGAAATGTCTAGTATAGCAGTGGGAAAAGGCAAGCAACATTGGAGAGCACAAGAAGAAAACCAACATCAACGCAAAAGAAAAACGGTGATGCCCAATTCACTATGTTTGCTGAGATGTTGAAGAAGATGCATATCACCATTCCATTTTATGAAGCGTTGAAGAAGATGCCTTCATACGCTAAGTTCTTGAAAAAGGTGCTTGCGAACAAACGAGACATGGAGATGGAAACAATAATGGCGACAAATTCGATGTTTAAACCAAACCTACCCAGAAAGATGTTTGATCCAGGTATATTCGTGATTCCTTGTAAAATCGGTGATTATGAAATTAACCATGCACTAATCGATGTCGGATCAAGCGTAAACATGCTACCGTTATCTCTATACGAGAAATTGGATCTTACGGGCAGAATGGATCTTCAACCTACACGAATGGCACTCACCATGGCTGATCAAAGTGTTAGAATACCTAAGGGCATACTAGAAGACGTGCCATTACAAGTTGGGAAGTTCTTCGTTCCGGTTGATTTCGTCGTGTTAAACATGAAGGAAAAAGAAAAAATCTCGATCATCCTCAGAAAACTGTTTCTTAACACTGCAAAAACAATCATACATTGTGTGGAAGGACGACCATCACAGAAATTTGGCGAAGAAGAAGTGGGGTTCAATCTGAACGACACACGCAAATTGTATGGTGGATTCATTATTCTACATCGACGTCCTAGAGAAACTAGCCGAAGAAGTTCTTAAAGAGGTCGGGAATATTGATTCCCTTGAGATGGCTCTCTTAGCAGCTGAAAAAGAAGTGTATATATACCCGAACGATGTAACATATACAAAGCTGCTGGATGGAGTGAAGGAGGAGGAAGTTGCAAACGACAAGCTGAACAAGACGCGAGCAGAATTCCGCGTGATCGCGCCGTGAACACAATGGAACAAAATTCTAACTAATGGAGGAGATTCGAACGACTTACTCCAAGAGCAGTGTTCAGATTATACACACATGAGTATAGCTCGAATGAACTTGAATTTGGACCAAGAAAATGTTGTACGATAGTCCTTGAACTTCAGCGCGATGCGAGCAGATTTTGTGCAACCCGAGTTACGAGCAATGCGGATCAGTGCAAAAACACTCCCGAAATGCCGAAAAGCCACACCAAACGCCCAACAACCAATTGGAGCATTGATAAGGCACCCAAGGTGAAGATGAAACAATTACCACAAGGGCTCACGCACCAACAAATTCTGGAAACTTTGAAAGAAATGAGAGATTAACGCCCAACCGGTTCATGCAGTGCACAACCGGACTTATGAACAACACAACCAAGCTATTTGGACAGCACGACCTGGCCTCCAACTTAGGTAATAAAACCACCAAACTTAGGGAGGACATGACTGATTGTGCAAAGAATCCAATTGATCCGTGTGCTATACCCAATCGAGCATCCTATGCACACGAGATGTTACGTACATGACGACGACGGGGACGAAATTAGTACATCCTCAATCTCGTAATCATAAATCATGCAAGGTTTGACGAAATTACCTGGATCGGACATCTTCTTAGCCATGGTGGGTTGTTGCATGAGATATTTAGTAACCATCACTACCTCATTGTCTATGGTCCTCTTCCTTGTTATTATGTTCTTGATCAAATGCTCGAGTTTTTGGAAAGTGAGGTTGTTGAGGAAGCCACCACTTGCTGCTACAATCATGAAATGTGTGGTCTCTTGGTGTCCTTACATGAAGCTGGCAGGTACTTCTTGTCCATCCCATGATATGGATAAATCCGCTAAAATATTTTGAATCGCTCCCATGCATCATATAGACTCTCACCTTGTTCTTAAAGAAACGAATTGATTCGGCTCTTGGTTAGCAATGTTCTATGATCTGGGAAAAACTGTTGCATGAATCATTGTTCTAGCTCGTTTCATGAGGTGATGGAAGCGGTGGGAAGGTTGAACAATCAACTTTGTGTTGTGTCCTTGAGTGAGAATGGGAATGCGGATAGGTATAGGTCTTCGCGTGTGACTCCCGTGCCAACTTTAGTAGTACCACAGAGCATTTTGAAGTTAGTAAGAAGTGCAATCGGTTCCTCATTCTCCATTCCTCTCAAAGATGAATTGCTGAGCATCTAGATGAAGCCGGTTGCAGCTCAACTTGGTATGTCGTGGGACGTGACATGCATGATAGCAACTTGGTATGCTTTAGAGTTGTGTAAGCTCCGTAGGTTTCTTCGGCAGCATCCATTTTGGGCTCAGTAGTGTCGTTTCTCTGCTGCTTGTGTTGGAGCTTGCACTCTCACTTTCTACCTCCTCAAAACCGTGTGTTTCTGGTATGCTCTCTTTGTCTCTTTTTATTTCAGAATTGCAGGTCCAATTCTTTTCTTTTTGCTCAAATCCCGTATTGTTCTTTCAATCTTGGGATCGTATATGAGTAGATTTTGGTACTTGCACAAGAATAGATGAGCAACCAAAGACAAGATAAAAATCCGATGTAGATAGAGAAGACTCGACAAAGTGAAAAGAAAAATGCAGAAAAACAACTAAGACTCTGGAAAGGACTAAATCTTAATATAGAAAATTCTTAATCTAGACCGTAATTAGTCCCCGGCAACGGTGTCAAAATTTTATGTGCGAACTATCAAAGAAATAAAATTCCTAATATTCACTTGCCACAAGAATACAGATCAATGTAATACTAGGGTCGAACTCTAGGGACTAATGTAACCTAAACTAAGAATATAACTAAACTAAGACAGATTTAATTGATGGTGATGTGAGGTAAAATCCAAGAATACTAATATGAATTATGACAACAATGAGAAAACGCGAAAGACTTGATAATTAAGAACACTACTGGCTTCGGGTTACCGGAATTGCAGGGGTTCAACCAACAAAAGATCATAAATCAATAAAACTATCTTAATAACGAGAATTCATGCTAATAAGTAAAAAATGGTTCTCTCGACACCTAAACTCCCCAACAACAATAACATGTGATCCTACCTCTTAGCATCGATTAACACGTATTAACGGTAGCATTAAGCATGCAATCCTAATTCCTAATCGATTAATCGATCGGTCAGATTCTCATCAATCAAATTCAATAAACAATCAATATTTCCGGATTCATAATCTAACCTCCAATTAAACATGAAATTCTAAGTTATTGAGCAAACATCACAAGCATAGAACATTCATAACATTGATAGTAGAACCAAAATACAAGAAACTTTGAAATATCTAAGCATTAAAGCATAAACATAAGCATCCCTTACAAAACCATTGTCCCTAAACTATAGTTAAAGGCTTACTCACTCATGGATTCTATTGTAAAATAAGACAAAACAACAATAGACATGATAAAGAGGAAGGAATACGAAACCTCAGATTTCTCTATCTCATTATCGGAGTTTCGATGTTGTTTCCTCCTTTCTCCAAATTCTCCTGAGCTCTCCTATGTGCCTTTCGTCCTTCTCTTTCAGTTATGAGCGGCTCTCTATTTATTGGTGATGGTGTTTCTTGTTTCCTTTGTTTAACACTTTTTTAGGGTTTTTGTCACGGCACGCCACCTGCGTGGACTAGGTAGCCACCCCACGCAGGCTCTTTGTCTTCATGACCATCTTAGCGGGTTTGGTGACTACCCGAACCATGCTACTGCTTCTGGAGGTGCAGCTCGCGCAAGCTAAGGAGGCAGCACGTGCGAGTTCATGTCATTTCATGGGGCACGATTGGGGTAAAATTCTACCCAAGGCGTGCAAGTTCTTCTGTAGAATACAACCTAAGCGGGCCCTTTTCCGAGCCCGAGTGGGCTGAGTTAACATCGTCTTTTTGCTCCTTTCGCTCGATGCTTAGATATTCCATGCGGTTCTTTGGCCTGAATCTGCTCCGAGTCGTTTGTAGCTTCAATATGTGCAGTTAACTCCAAGAATCAACATCCTCAAGCTTGATTATGCCTTGTCGCTTTAAAATCTGAAAATCATCAAGACATTCGTGTCGGTTTTGTAACTCGTGCTATGCAAACTATGCAAAAATGATCTAAATGTGTAGCCTAAAACTAACTTGCACTATGTGTTATCATTATGGTAGATAAGTTATTTTTTGGATGTTAAATTTTATCATGGTAGATAAGATATATGTTTAGGTTAAAGAATGAGTTTAGTAAATCTAAAATCTCGATACCAAAATGATTAGGTACTGTGACTATAGGCGAAAATTTAGCATATACACTCTCCGACGGCGGGGTGACCCATAGTTTTGTGACTTTGGTACATTTAAAGCACATGCATGTCACACCAAGTTTCCCTGAAGGTGTGACGGATGTTCAAACTCCAGGAGGAGAGACATTGAAACCTACTAAAATTATTCGCAATCTCTAGCTTTTTTGGACCAAATGATAAGGTTGCAGATTTAATAGTCATAAATATTAAAGGACATGATGTCACCCTAGGCATGGATTGACTTTCTCGTTATTGAGTGCATTTGGATTGCAACATGGAAGAGTTCGCTTTGGGCATGCAAATGACTTTGATGGAAAGTTTTTGGGATCAAGAATGACACTTGATTTACTTATCGTCTCTACCTTGCGAGTTGATCAATTGCTCCAACAAGGGAATGAAGCATTCATAGCCTTTACAGTTTTCGATGATAAGGGACCATCTACAAAATTGGTGGATATATACATGGTTAAATATTTTCAAGATGAGTTTCTGTTGATCTTCCTGGTCTACCACCAATATTGAATTAAAGCAAAGGATAGAGAAGGGATTCATCAAACCTAGTACTTCTCCATGGGAGCACCCTTTCTTTTCGTCAAGAAGAATGGTAGAATGAGACTTTATAACGAAAAATAAAGAAAAAATGAAAATTAAATGTCCTTCATGCTGGTTGGATGAATTATTGGATCAATTACAAGGTGCTAGATTGATCTAGAATCTGGCTATCACCAAATAAAAGTTGTGGAATATGATATCAAGAAAACTGCATTTAGATCCATGTATGGTCATTACAAATTTGGGTATATGCCGTTTGGCCCAAAAAAATCCCCCATGTTGTATTCATGCAACTATGAATACCGTTTATAGAGAATATTTGGATGAATTTGTGATAATTTTCATTGATGACATCTTATCATTGATGACATCTTAGTATACTCTAAGAATAAGAATGACTATGCAAATCATTTGGAAAAATTTCTCCAGAAGTTTAGATATGAGAAGTCATATGCTGAGTACAGTAAATGAAAATTCTAGTTAAAAGAAGTTGGATTATTGGTTTATGTCGTTTCAAGCATTAGATTTTTAGTGGATTCGAGTAAGGTGTCAAAAACTATTGGAAGCAATCGAACAATGTTTCTGAAATTAGAAGTTTTTTGGGATTAGTCTTTTATTATTGCCGTATTGTTGAAAGTTTCGCAGGATTATCTAAGCCTTGAAAAAGAATTATTGGGAAAGGAGTGAAGTTTGAATGGGATGAAAAGAGTTTTCAAAACCTGAAATATAGATTAACTTAGACTTCTATTTTAGCCTTACCTCAGCCTACTCAACGTTTCGTGGTATTTAGTGATGCCTTTTACCAAGGTTTCAGTTGAGTTTTAATGCAGGATGACAAGGGAATTGTTTATACTTCTCGTTAATTAAAGAAACGTAATGATAATTATCCAACTCATATTTAGAATTGGTTGCAATGGTTTTTATGCAAAATTTTTGGAGATTATATTTGTAAGGGAATAGATTTAGATCTTTACATATCACACAAGTCTCAAATATCTTAACATATCACTCAATGTGAGACAACATTAAACGATGGAGTTGTTAACATATTATGACTTAGATATGAAATATCATCTAGGAAAGAAAAATTTAGTATCTAGTGCTTTAAGTCATTAAAAGATCGAATTATATGCACTAAGGGGGTGGAATATCAGATATACCCTCATAGGGCTAAACCGCTTCAAAAATACCTTCCCTAAAATAATTATTTAATTGAAAAAAACTGGGGAAAAGACAAATTTGCCCTTAATTTTCGAACGTGAAAAACTCACATTCTGTAGTTTTTCGACGTGAAAAATTGTCAAACCGTGTCAAAAGCAAGAAAGAATAAGTGATTTCGAACTTGAGAGGGATAGATTTGAAGTTGGCAAGAAGGAAATGACTAGAATCAGTCACAGCAGTGAAGAAGAAAGCACGAGTCAATCTTTAATGCCGTCAATAAGTGTAAGTAGATCGATTTCTAGGGTTTTGCAGGTTGTCGAAACGCAAAATGGTTTATTGATTTGAAATGGTGTGAGTGTAAGTGAGTCTATTGAGTCTCAGTGAGTCGGTTGAGTTGCAAGAGTCGGTTGTCTTAGTGAGTCGGTTTGGGTCGCAATGGTCGCTTAAGCGTCACAGGGGTTCTCAGTGTCGTTTGAGTCGATTGTCTCAGTACGTCGGTTTGGTTCACAATGGTCGCTTGAGTGTCGCAGGGTGTCTAAGGGTCGTTTGAATCAGTTATCTCAGTGAGTCGATTTGGGTCGCAATGGTCGCTTGAGAGTCGTAGGGGGTCTACGGGTCGTTTCAGTCGGTTGTCTCAGTGAGTCGGTTGTCTCAATGAGTAGCTTTGCGTCGCAATGGTTGCTTGAGCGTCGCAGGGGGTCTAAGGGTCGTTTGAGTCGGTTTTCTCAGTGAGTCTATTTGGGTCGCAATGGTCGCTTGAGTCGCATGGGTCGATTGAGTCGCATTGGTTGGTTGAGTCGCATTTGTCGCTTGAGTCGTATGAGTCTCAGTGAGTCGGTTGAGTGTCGTAGAGGTCTGAGGGTCGTTTGAGTCGCATGGGCCGGTTGAGCCGCGTTGGTCGGTTGAGTCGCATGGGTCGCTTTAGTCGGTAGAAGTGTAATGTATTCTTAATTAATTAGTTATTTTATAGGTGGCGCCAAAGCCGAAGTTTGTGTATGAATTCAAGCACATGGACAGAACGCCAAAGATCACCACCAAGTGTTATACTCACGAGACAATAACGAGGCTGAGAGGAATCTTAGATGAATACGAGTTGCATTATTTCGAGAACGAGGCACAATTTAAGCATTTATTCCATTTCCAATGTGACTCCACATTGACTAAGGTTCAAATGTCTATCCTCCTAAATCACTCCGTGATTGTACGAGACAAGGAGTTGTGGTTCGTCTTAAACGGTGTTCCCATCTAGTACTCTATAGTGGAGCACGCACTAATTTTCGGATTGAAATGCAGACCATATTCCAAAGGATGGGAGTCCAAAAGGGGTGATACATTCAGGCAGAAGAATTTCGGCCGTGGAAAGGTGACCCCGCACAAATCATTGGAAAGCTTGTGAAGGCGAAGAATGTCGAGGACCGGACGAGGTTGGCAACTTTGATGTTGTTGGCGCAAGTTATGGCTCACAAGCCTTCATCAGATAACTCTATCAGCCATGATCGTGACGGAAAAGTAAGTAATACGTAACTGTAGGCCTTTGGATAAATCTTTCCACCCATCAGTGAATCTGGAGCCATCCAACTTGACTTCCCATCTTCTGTTAGACCCATTCCATTTAAGCGTTGTCGTGTTTTGTCCCTCGTTTCCCCGTAAATATCATCATCGAAGAAGATCTTCGGGATGTCCTGTGAAAAAAAACGAACAACAAAGTCAAATATGTACATTCTCTACATGTAACATACCGACATTTGAAGAACATTACAATGTAGTTCTCCATATAGCGGGGAAAATCTCTCTAAAAGAATGACGAAAATCTGGCATTTCCGGGAAAATTTGATGGAAGATGTTGAGAGTTAGAGAGAGAGAGTTTGTCGTTATTATAAAAAAGAAAATTGATGGAACATGACCCTGATATCGAATCGCTGTCAAATGGAATTTGAAAAGAAATTATTGCAGAAGTACAAGGGTCGCAGACGTTACGTTTTTTCCAAATTTTTTTTCAAATTTGATGAAAATTTAGGTGGGAATTTTGGTGACAGAATTTTCGGCGGGTCGCAGGTCGCATATATGCGAACTTGACGGATTTACGAGTTACCAATGATAAAATGTTAAAAATCAATCAAAACAATACATTTACAACGTCAAACTAATTAATGCCAATTGGGGGTCGCATGGGTCGCACGGTCACATATAAGGATCAATAAATGCGAAATAGATGAATTTACGGGTTTATAATGATAAAATGCCAAAAACCAATCAAACAATACATTTACAACGTCAAACTAATTAATGTCAATTGAGGGTCGCATGGGTCGCACGGTCACATAAGGATCAATAAATGCAAAATCGATGAATTTTCAGGTTTATAATGATAAAATGTCAAAAAACAATCGAAACAACACATTTACAACGTCAAACTAATTAATGCCAATTGAGGGTCGCATGGCTCACATGGGTGGCATGGTCACATATAAGGATCAATAAATGCGAAAACGACGAAGTTACGGGTTTATAATGATAAAATGTTAAAAAACCAATCAAAACAATACATTTACAACGTCAATCAATGGTTAAAATAGATTATAACCCATTCGTCCCTAGTTGAGTTGTGTATAACCAATGCCTGTGCAGCTATGCTTCAAAAGCGATAGTAGTGTTTTAAGAACTCTTCGGATGAGTTTGAAAAAATTTCAGAAAATACATTCAACATTTTTTTCAAATGTCGATATTATTTATTATTGTATATATTGATTCTAAATTAGACGTATACAACTCAAATATATTGATAATGGCATGGGTCACATGGTCGCATATAAGGATCTATACATACGAAATCAAAGAATTTACGGTTTAACAATGATAATATGTCAAAAACCAATCAAAACAATACATTTACAACGTCAAACTTATTAATGCCAATTGAAGGTTGCATGGGTCGCATGGGTCGCACGGTCACATATAAGGATCAATAAATGCAAAATCAACGAATTTACGGGTTTATAATGATAAAATGTCAAAAACCAATCAGAAACGATAGTTGTGTTTTATTGTCTATATTGATTGTAAATTAGACATGGGTCGGAAGGGTCACCATCTTGCGCGGTCGCCACAATCAAAGCTCCCTTGTACACTCTGTCAGAAATGTCGCATCCACAACAACCACTTTTCGCATGTATTTCCATCCTTTATAGCCGCTCCGACAGCCATAAAAAGGTATTTGAAGCTTTTCCAATCAATGTCGAGCTGAAGATTTGCGACAGATGCGGGATTTATTTGTGTAAACATGTGCAACCACCCTGGAAGCCTCCTATAATGTTCAAATTCATCACCACGAATCTCCTTTTGATCACCGCATTTGCCTCTTAATGCCATCAAATACGATACATTGGCACCGTATTTTGCTTTTACCCGAGCCATCAATTCTTTTGTTGGAGGTGTTTCATAATTTCCGGTATATTCCTCTTTGAAATAATCCTTAACCATTTGCGTTGTACCCTTTGTAGCTTCGGTCCATTTAGATACAGGTGAACAGTTATGAATGGGATGGTTTGTTCTCACACTAAACTGTATGGAATTCGGGATTGCTGTCACGCGTAATTTCCATTTACAACCATTTCCTGCAAACTTGCATCGTACTTCCCACAGCTTCGTATCAGATCTCAATGTTGTATATCTAAACGAAGCTTCGATTGAACCCTTCCTTACAAATTCATGTACATCCTTCTTGCTATCAAACTCTTGCCCAATTTTAAAATCCAATCCATCTTCGAACTCGAAGATATTATTTTCGCTATCGTGAACTACCATTTCCGAGTTTTTCTCACCATCACCATACTTATGCTCTGCTGGTACATCAGAATCAACTTTATTAATGCCACAAACAACTCCATCAACTACCACATTCATAGCACACCCACTTCTATTTTCACAATCAGAATTATCTGAATCCAAAATATTTATTGTTTCCGGATTACTCTCAACTCTACTTTTGTTATTTGGACCTACAATAACATAGTCATCATAATCTAAACACATCAATCCTCACCCTCTTTAGCAATGCTTCCAAAAGCAGAAATTAGAGGCTCAATTTCCCTCTCAATTTCGATTTCACACTTCACACTTGCCGATTCTATCTCCACATACAGCAGTGGTCGAATTCCTCTCATGCGATCGAATAGATAACAAATAAAATGCTTGTCATACATTATATATGTCGATTTCCTATTTTCACAAATATTGGAAAAATAGCTTAACTTCAACTTCGTTCTATTATTTCCCACCATCATCTCTGCGCATAACTCATCAATCAATTGCTGGTATGTCAAACTAACTGGAGAACATAAGAAAAATACTCTCTGGTTTTCTTGAACTCTACCAACCCATTCAGATTCTCCATTTGGGGTTTTTCCCATTTACCATCATACAAAAAATAAATCAGTGTGATTTTCTCATCCACCGTATCCATTACACCTGTAACAAAAACATAAAAAGAGGGGTAAATTCTGTGACCCACTGCGACCGTGCGACTCGATGAGACTCTGTGACCCAGCGCGACCCTTGTGCCTATGCGGCCCTTGTACCTCTTCGACCCTTATACCTCTGCGACCCTTTGACCCCTCTGCGATCCTTGTACCTCTGCGACCCTTATACCCCTGTGACCCTTTGACCCCTCTGTGACCCTTGTACCCCTTTGCGACCCTTATACCCCTCTGCCACCCTTGTACCTCTATGACCCTTGTACCCCTTTGCGAGCCTTGTACCTTTGCGACCCTTGTACCCATGCGACCCTTGGACCCCTACGACCCTTTGACCCCTTGGCAACCCCTTTACCTCTTGGACCCTTTGACCTTTGATCCCTTTGACCCCTCAATGAGACTATGTGACCCAGTTCGACCGTGCGACTCTGTGACCCAATCACTAATTGCGATTATTTGACATTTCAATAAATATAACTCGTTTAGACTCGTTTTTAATAAACGAGTCTTACATTGACCCAGTGCTTCATAACTCACAAAAGAAACAAGAAAAACACAAGAGAAACATGAAACAGTCACTATACATACCTAGTTTTTCTACGGTACGTGCTTAATTGCAAGCTTCTTTGTTGACAACAAGCGATTTCAATCTATTGGCAGCGGATTTGATACCGATTTCAAGCTACTCTCGCGGAATCTGTTGTCGTGTGGGAGAACAGTAATTTTTGCGCCACAGGAGAGAGAGAAATAGAGGTGCTCTAGAGGATAGAGAAAAATTTTCGACAAGGCTAACATGGGATTATCAATATTTTAAGGGTAGATTTGAAGTTGAAACTTTTTTTCAAGGAAGGGTATTTTTGAAGCACTTTAGCCCTATGAAGGTATTTTTGAAGTTCCCCCACTAGGGGTTGTGTCATAATTGACCGTTCTGCTTGGCTTTCTTTAAGTAACAAAACTAAGGAATCAAAACATACTGTAAGTGGATGCAAAATAAACTTAAATTCATTAAGAGAAAGTTTCAGTGGCCCAAAATACCAAAACATTACGGACAAACATGAATTCTTGCTAAAGCTTGGTTATAATATATGTGATGATGGAACGATCATGAACAAAAGACGTGTTTGCATTCCTAAGGACGATCATTTAAAAGATATTTTATCGAAAGTAGCAGATCAGAGACATTTAAGTGTACATCCAAGAATAACCAAATTGCATTAAGGATTAAAGCAATATTAACATTGGCATGGGATGAAGAAGGCTGCAGCTAAATTTTTTTGTTCGATGTTCAACGTGTCACCTAATAAAAGTAGATTATCAAGTGCAAGGTGGGAAATTACAATCTCTTGTTGTGTCTGAATGGAAATGTGATATGATCACTATGGGGCTTACAAATGACTTAAAATAAGAAATAATTTTATATGAGTCATACTGGAAAGATTAACCAAGTATGCATACCTTTTTGTGAATTAAGCATTCAATTACTACTCCACAGCTAGCTCAACTTTACATTGATCAAGTGGTTTGACTACATGGATTACCTTGTAGTATAGAATAGGATCGAGATCCACTCTTTATTTCTAGATTTAGAAATTTGCTTTCAAAAAGCTTTGGAAACATAAGTACATTTGAGCATTGTATATCATGGGAGCTCGAATGCGATATATGATATTATTTATACCCATCTTTTTTATAAGACTTATTCATACACACTTACTCTTGAAATTATTTACTAATATATTCAAGAATTCGAGGACAAATTCTGTATAAGGAGGAGAGAATTGTAACATCCCAATATATATTTTAGGGTTATTTTTTATTATTTAAAACTTCGGGGAAAAACTAAACAGTTCTCTAATTAAATCGGTCAAATTGTAATTTTCAAAAGTTCTAAATCTTGTATATACAACCCTATCGTTTCACCCTCCACTCTTCAAGCCGTTCACCTTACTTTTTTTTTCTTATTTTACAGCTTCCATCTTCCTTATTTTGTTTATTCATCTCTTCCAACGGTACGTTCTCATCAGTGTTGCATTCGTTTTTTTCGTATTTGGAATTTGAGTATCTTAAGTTTTTAATTTGTGTATGATGTGCTGGAAACACGAGTTATAAATATTCCTAGACCACTTCACCGCAAGTATACGGATCATGTAGTACCAGGATCGATCTCTAGGGACTAAAGCAGCTCAACTAAGAATAGAACTAAACTAAGACGGAAAAGAGATAGAAAGGGATGTGATATTAATTTCCTAAAACTAACCTAAATGGTGACAACGAAACTAGGTTGGGGATAAAGTCAGATATGGCAAACACTACGGGTGTACGGGATACCGGGAATTGTATAGATGAAACAACTAAGATACATAGATCTATCAACTATTCTTGACAACGGGAAATTCATGCCCTAAGGTGAGGAGTGATTCTTCCGAGCCTAAACCTCCTAACAATGGATACGTGAAACCCTACCTTCCAGCAGTGATTAACCCATACCATTGTAGCATTACGAACGCAATCATTATCCCTAAGATGACTAACCGACCGGTCAGATTCTCATTAGCCAAACTTAATCTACAACTTAACAGGTCCGAATTCATCCTTTAACCTTCCAGCAAAGTCCGAAATCCTTTGTCGCTGAGCGGTCAGCACTAGCGTAGGAATAATAATGCTAAGCATAGAACCGTAAATCAAGAATAAATCAATAGAACTAAGTATTAACGCAAGTCATTGTTCATACAATACAAATCCGATATCCCTACCCGCAGTAGGGACTCTACTCACTCATGGAGAAAATAAAATACGAAGATAACATTACCCTATACATGATAGACTCTAAGGAATTCGATGCCTCGACCTTCCCTATCGTGTTACCGGTGCAAGGATTGATGCTTCTCTTCTTCTCCCATGCCTCCCGAGCCTTCCCAGATGTTTTTCCAGCCTTTCCTTGCCCTGTCCGTCGCTCCCCCTTTCTCTAGATCTATTTTGTTCCTTAAATTTGCTCGTTTTAATGTTAGATCTAGGTTGTTGCGAATTACACGGCCCGCTCGGGCACCACTGTTTCCCGGTCGTGCAGAGGCTCGCCCGGTCGTGTTGCTTCATAGTGCCCGATCGGGTGGCAGTCACCCGATCGCGTGGTTGAGCGGCCCGAGTCGTGCCAACTCTCGGGGCAAATTGGATGAATTAATGCCTGAGCGGGTATACGTCTTGCGCCCGATCGGGTAAGGCTACCCAATCTCGTTGCCTTTGTGCCCGGTGCAAGGTGTGTGGATAAGACCCCGTAGGTTTTACCCGAGCGGGTGTACGTATGGTGCCCGACCGGGCACCCTTGTCTCCTTGAAATTTCTCTTTTCCGCTCGTTGCTCGGGTGTTCCTTTGGGTTCTGAAGCTCGATCTTGGCTCTGAGTAGATATATCTTCAATTCATGTGGTTTTGATCAGGAATCCGTCATTTTAAGCTCATTTAGGCCTTGTCGCCTAAAAACCTGAAAACCAACAAAACGGGTGTGTGAACCGCATAATCATATCGGATATGTAAGTCTCTATATAAGATATATGCGAAAATGGTGCTAAAATCTATCCTAATATTGATACACTTTCAGTGTTATCAGTGTACATTTCTATTTTGTTCTTCAATTTATCAATTTGTTCGAGTCATGATTTGATGCCAATTTAACGAAACTTTTATGAATATTTTTTAGGGGAAAAAGATTAACGGGTTTTTTTTTTTTTTGAAATTTTGATTCATGGAAAAATACTATTTTCAGGTGGATGTTTCTATAATATTCTAATTTGGATTTCAAATCAAATTCATAAAACTAGGGTGATATTAGGGCTGCGCAAAATATTCGAAGTATTCGTATCCGATTCGTATTCGAACCGAAAATTCAAATATCCGTTGACACAAATACAAATACAAATATTAGAAATCAGATATTCGACAAATATAAATACAAATAGTATACTCAATTATCCGAACTATTCGTATCCATAAGTATTAAATAGAAAATTTAGTTTATATATAGATACATATATAACAAAATTGATTTTAATGATCAAATTGGAAGTAAAAACATTATTAATCTTATTTAAACATTTATTATATAAATATATACAGACAAATATGCAATATATTTATGATTAGAGGACTAAAATATCAAATACTTTAAAATAACTATTATTGTTAATGATTTAATTTATACTCAAGATTGGTTCTAATCCAAATGAGTTGGATAATGTTATAGAAACATTACAATATATATATATATATATATATATATATTATATGCTAAAAAAAAGTTAGGTTCAGATACGGATATTTGTATATCCGACGGATATCCGTATATTCAACAAATATTCGTATTTACAAATATCCGAATTTACAAATACAAATAATAAATTTAAATATTCGCCGAACACAAATCCAAATACAAATAGTCGGATTTTCGCAAATATCCGTTATTTGCCCAGCCTTAGGTGATATACTATGACATGCTTTATGATAAGTTAGAAAAAACCCACAAATATTTATGTAATGTTGTGTTTGAATATGTTGATGTTGGGTTGATTTTAATTGCGAAAACGTGTTTTTATCAACCCGAATAAAGATCTAGTCATGTTTAACGATTAGTTTTTCAGTTTTCACCGATAAACAATTTACAGAAACAATTTCGTAATACCTGTCATTGAACGTGCTACAGTCGAATGCGAGGCTTGATGATGCAAGCCCTCTACGCGTATCCACGCCGAGATTGGGACTGCTTTGATGTGGAAATCGGAAGAACGAAAAACTATTTTTCGTTCTTCGTTCTTTTCTTTTCTGACGGCTAGATTAGGGTTTTGATTTTAGAATAGTCTGATTGTCTTTATGAAAACTCGTTATCCGTATATTTATAATTATTAACCTTTTAATAATTACAAATTGAACCCATAACTATTGAAATATTACATAAATGGCATGATACTTTCAATCTCCCACTTGCCTTTACGTAATATCTCAAATAGTCGAAATCCATGTATCTCCATACACATACTTGTCTGTACATCTTATGTACCAATCATAAGCAGATACCGAGACACTCGTATGCGTGTGACCTCGTAGGTTCATCACTAAGCTGGTAGTCAATTAGTCTCACTAATTAACTAATCGAGGTTGGCGTCTAGCAACACTCCTCAACGACCAGATAGTGTGAAGTAACATCCTTACTCTGTAGAACCATGGTAGAAGGATAATATTATTATTTCCTTCCGTCTTTACAGCTCCGGATAATCCTAGGACATGGTCTGACTGTCAAGTCCTAATAGATTATCAACTATGTTTCATGCCTAACATAACTGACTGGTGAATGATCGCAAGAAACTCCTTTCTTCTCTCATTCAAATGCCCTGGCCAAGGTCTTTTCAGTCATTATGTTGCTGACAACATAGAGCTCAAACTCTTTACCTAGAGTTGACGGATTCCATCTTGATCAATCACTAACTGCACAAGCATCTAATCATTCCCAATATCCTTTCAACTTACATCCCAAGGCATAAGGTGTCCAGTATCAAAGAATGGTAGATAACTTGTCAGTTACTATGTTGATCTCAGGTCTAAGGAAATTATAATATTCCAATCCTTCTAGAGAAATTCCTATTGACAGTTCAATGGTAATGTAACCATTAGGAATTCTCCCTTTGGGTCTGTTCAATGATCACATCTCTATGTGCATCATCCATACATGTGATTTAGTAAAAGTGATCTACTAATTTCTATCAAATAAAAACCATCACATCCATGTTGATCTATCCGGATTACTAATGTCCAATTAGTTATCCTATGATCAAGAACGATTTAGATTAAGTTTTTACCAAAACTTGACTCTCTTTATCATGATCTCTATCATGATGACAAGTTTCTAAACTTAATCATGGACTCCATCATACTAGCTATGAAAATATATACACATATAAATATTTACAAATATCATTAAAATGATAAAATAATGCCATTTTATTTATTTATAAGTGTTCAAAATACAAGACATAAAATAGCTCTTAAATAGTTACAAGAGTTGTACTATTCCTAGAACTAATTCCAGCATGCCATGTCTTTCAATCCAATCTTCAAGTTGTGCTTGTCAAACTCATTTGAACCAAGCGCCTTTGTGAGCGGATCTGCTGCATTCTCTTTTCCTTCTACCTTCTGGATTTGAACGTCCCCACGCTCAACGATTTCCCTTATCAGATGGAACTTCCGCAGAACATGCTTTGATCTTTTATGAGATCTTGGTTCCTTCGCCCGGGCTATTGCCCCGGTATTATCACATAATAAAGGAACTGGTTCCTTTATCGAAGGCACCACACCAAGTTCAGTTATGAACTTTCTCATCCAGACCGCTTCCTTAGCAGCTTCACAAGCCGCTATGTATTCCGCTTCAATAACTGAATCAGCTACAGTAGCTTGTTTGGAACTTTTCCATCACACTGCACCCCCATTGAGACAAAAGACATACCCCGATGTCGATATGCTATCGTCCTTATCGGACATAAAGCTGGCATCCGTGACCCCTTCTAACTCTAAGTTAGAATCTCCATAAACGAGGAATTGGTCTCTAGTCCTTCTCAAGTACTTGAGAATGATTTTCACCAATTTCCAATGTTCCTTGCCAGGATCTGCCTGACACTAAAATTCCAGTGCCTATCGGTAGATAGCCTCTCTTGGAATTTTCCATGTTATACCTCTTCATGATGGTATCAATGTACTGGGACTGTGATAGTCCAAGCAACCTCCTTGATCTATCTCTATAGATCTTTATTCCCAGAATATAGGTTGCTTCTCCCAGATCTTTCATGGAGAATTGTTCGGATAACCAGAACTTTGTCTCTTGCAACGCCGGAATGTCCTTTCCTATGAGCAATATGTCATCCACATAATGCACAAGGAAGACAACCGCGCTCCCACTAAACTTCTTGTACACACAAGGCTCTTCTTCGCATCTAACAAAGTTGAACTCTTCAACTGCCTTGTTAAAGCGAATGTTCCAGGTTCGAGAAGCTTGCTTGAGTCCATAAATGGACCTCTGAAGCTTGCATACCATATGACTTTGAGTTGGCGACGTGAAACCCTCAGGTTGAGTCATGAAGACTTCTTCCTGGAGTTCTCCGTTAAGGAAAGCTGTTTTCACGTCCATCTGCCAAATCTCATAGTCATGGAATGCCGCTATCGCAAGCAGAATCCGAATAGATTTGAGCATTGCCACAGGGGAGAACGTTTCTTCATTGTCAATCCCTTCTCGTTGACTATACCCCTTGGCAACTAGACGAGCTTTATAGGTCTCTACCTGCCCGTCCGCTCCAATCTTCCTTTTGTAAACCCATTTACAACCTATCGGTCTGGAAGCCTGTGAAGAATCAACCAAAGTCCATACTTTGTTGATCTTCATAGATTCCATCTCGGATTCCATGGCTTTCCACCATTTCTCAGAATCAGGGCCTTGTATAGCCTCTTGGAAAGTCAAAGGGTCGTCATCTTTATGACCGACCATATCCTCTTGCACCATCAGATTAAGCCTGTCAGGTGCACGTCGAGAACGTGTTGACCTTCTCAAGAAAGCCTGTGTAGCAGGTTCAACCTGCGCTGGGATATCTTGTTGGGCTTGTTCCTGAACAGGTTCCTGAACTTGTTTCTGAACGGGCACTGTCACTTCAACATTTGAAGATGAAGCGCCGGAGCCTAACACTGTATCACTCAGCCAAGTCTTGAATCTCGTCAAGAACTACTTCCCCACCATGAATTCCTTCATCAAGGAATTCCCTTTCAAGAAAGGTTGTCGTTCTGGCCACAAACACTTTGTGTTCAGACGGGTGGTAGAAATTATATCTCATAGTTTCCTTGGGATAACCTATGAACCTACATCTGTCAGACCTAGCATTTGTCTGTCTTAAGTCTCTTAACGAAGGCCGGACACCCCCAAACCTTAATGTGTCTCAGGTTTGGCTTACGTCCTTTCCATATCTCATATGGTGTATTTGAGACTGCTTTGGTGAAAACTTTGTTTAGCAGGTAGGCAGCTGTTTCTAAAGCATAGCCCCATAAGTTCATTGGAAGATCAGTGAACCCCATCATGGATCTCACCATATCTAATAAGGTTCGATTTCTCCGTTCGGATACACCATTATGTTGTGGTGTTCCGGGAGAAGTCCACTGAGACAAAATCCCATTTTGCCTTAGATAATCGACAAATTCATGACTAAGATATTCACCGTCCCGGTCAGATCTCAACACCTTGATACTCTTTCCGGTTTGTTTCTCCACTTCACTACGGAATCTCTTGAACATTTCAAAAGATTCGGATTTGTATTTCATCAATAACACAAATCCATATCTCGACATATCATCAGTGAATGTGATGAAGTACGAATATCCACCCCTGGCTTGAACCCTCACATGTCCACATACATCAGTATGTATCAGTCCTAGGAGTTCTATAGCTCTTTCTCCGGTTCCACTAAACGAAGATTTGGTCATCTTACTAGTGAGATAGGACTCACAAATTGCATAAGATTCATAATCGAAATGGCCCAAAAGACCATCTGATGTGGTTAATCTCAAGTAATAATTACCTAGACTAACGCTTCCGCAAGAATACGGATCGTATAGTACCAGGGTCGAACACAAGGAATCGATGCAACTCTAAAGCTAGTAACTAATGAATAGAACGTGTAAAATCAATAGGTAAATGGAATGCGAATGAAGAGAGATGCGCGATGATGCAACGAAGTTCTAACAAGATCATGGTTATAGATATCGTTACGTGTTCGGAAAATTCAAGCTCTTTTCTAGGGAATGACTCTCCCGATTCCTAAACCCACTATCTAGTATGCGTATACCAATCTCCCAATTGTGTATCTGACCTACTAGACGCATTAAGATCGCTATCCTAATTCCTAAGTTCAATCAACCGACCGTCCAAGGTTCTAAATCAATTGAGACTTCATATCATGGCTACATTCCAAAATCCAACTCATCTCCCAATGCAATTAGATTTTTATGATCATTCATTCAAGCTACCAACAAGAATAAAAGCATTACGAACAACCAATCAATCCGAAACGAACGAATATTATAACCAAGCATTAAGAACAAAACTTCATTACATATCGGCAAAGCTCTCTAACCCATGGCTATGGACCTACTCGGACATGAACTCAGCAAAAGAAATATAAAAGATAACTATATTCAACATGGATAAAGAATGATATCCCTCCCTATTCTATTACCGATGTCTTCAATAGCTCCTTCGCGCTCCCGCTTCGTCGCTCCGTCCTTCGCCCTTGTGTGTGCGTGCTGCTCTCCTCCTTTCTCTCTCTCTGTGCTCTCTCTTGTCTCTCACTTTCTGTCTCCATTCGTCCCTCTGAAGCTCCCCCTCTTCGTTACAGCACCCACATCACTTTGTTGCCTTTTCTTGAGTTTTCCAAATCTTGATTAAGTTTGGCAACGTTTCTATTACTTCCTCCAACGAAATATGACTTTATTCCTCTTCTCTAGGGGTGTTTTCCTTATTGTATAAGTCCCCACGAACTTCCCCTTCTTTTAAGTCAAATTAACTTATTTAAAGTTGCAGGTGATGGCCGCGAATCGCTCGGGCAAGGAAAGTGACCCGCTCGGGTACGGCGCAGACGATTGCGCAGAAACGCGATGAAAAGGGGTGCCCGCTCGGGCTGATGGTGTGCCCGCTCGGGCTGGCATGCTGCCCGCTCGGGCATGACTTGTGCCCGCTCGGGTAGAGGGCCCCGATCGTGGTTTTTCTTGCCCGACTCGTGAACAAATTGTTGGACAAAATCGCCGTAACTTTTGTTCGCTCGGGCTAGGGTATTACACGCGTGGGTAGTGCGTTTTTCACCGATTCTTGTCCCGTTTGTCCCGTGATGATCCTCGATGTTTGCACTTTTTCTTGGCACGTCCCTTAGCTCCAAAATGACTGAAAATGGGATGATAATGATGCTTAAAGCTTGGTAAAATGGAATGAATGATGAAACTAACTATGAAAATATTAGAACAAAATAGATGTTATCAAACTCCCCAGACTTGAACCTTTGCTCGTCCTCGAGCAAGACTAGAAAGAAACAGGAGATGAGTTAGACAACAACCGGAAACTAGCACAATCAACTCGAAAATTCAGCCACCCTACACAACAACGCGTCACATGAACATAGATCTAAGCGCACCGAATTTAGACCCCTATCTACCGAAAGCCACTAACCATGCAATCCTACACATGTCCTGAGTTCATTTCACTAACCCCTAGACAACATCCAAGCAATCTCCATACCTATTCTAATGCGCAAATAGTTCGATACCATTCTTAAGACAATTGTTTTTCTTCTTTTTTGGTTCTCTTTTTCTTCTTCTTTTTTTTCGGTTTCCACAATTTTTTTTTTTTGAAATTTTGCACTCGGTTTCTAGGACGTCGGAGTTGAAGAGGTCAGCCTTCTACTTAGACCCAGGTTGCCAATTGGCACACTCATAAGGTCTCGTAAAGTGAAGAGGTTGCGTTTTTGCTTATTTTTTTTCTTTCTTTTTCTTTTCTTTTTTTTTTCTTTTTTGATTAACTTGTGTGAATACGCATCGACTCTAACCCTTAGGACGTAAAAAAACGGCCTCGACCCACCACTTAGACCCGAACCATCAATACTGATGCACTCATATGAATGTAGGGCTTAAAATGTTAAAGAACTTAGTCTATTGACAGCGGCGTGTAAGTGTGTGGAAATATAAGGATCGAAACAAAATAAAGAATGAAAGGTATGCTCGGAGATATGAGTGCTTGGGATTGAAGCCTAAGAGAAGGAATACAACTATAGGCCATGGATTCGTGCACGATCACTAACAAATCGATATCTAAGGGTATGTTTCAGCAAACCTAGACTTTTGTTCCCGATTCGAAAAAGTTCCATAAGGTGACTAAAGTTCGAAATTTTTCGTACTAGATATCCGTCCGTCTAATCCTAAAAACCTGAAACGAAGAACTCAACATCTCAATCCTAATCACAGTTATGACGTTCAGAGAATACCCCCCACCCCCCTAAGACTTAAACAGAACACCGTCCCGGTGTTCAATACCTAAGAGAAGGGCTAACATGCAAAAACTCGGGGAAAATACTATAAATAGGAACGTGTGCACCTGATGCGTGCTTGCTGTCCCGAGTTGATGCAGCTGGGCGTACGCGTCTTTCCTTATGTTGTGGATGATTTTGAGGTGGAAAACCTATAACAAAGGTCACATAATCCAAAGGAGACAGTACGATACATCGGGGTTGTTGGTAAGGAGCATGCTTGTGAAAAGAATAAGAGTCGAATTCTAAACAAAACTAAAACGTAATAACTAAAGGATACGGAGCTCAGGTTGCCTCCCAAGAAGCGCTTGTTTAAGGTCGCGAGCCTGACCAAAACTCTCTACTAATGTGTTGGCTCCGAAAGAGCGAAGACAGCTCGAGTTCCGTCCATGTTGTCCGCGTTGTAGAGTTTCAAACATTGGGCGTTCACTTTGAATGTGTTGTTGTGTCCCATCACCTCAATAGCGCCATGCGGTGAGATGCTTTTGATTGTGAACGGTTCGGACCAGCGTGACTTGAGTTTTCCTGGAAAAAGTTTCAAACATGACTTGAAAACAAGTACTCGGTCACCTACCTCGAATTTTCGCTGGACTATGTGTCTATCATGCCACTTCTTCGTGCGCTCCTTGTAGATCTTTGCGTTCTCGTATGAATGTATGCGCATCTCCTCCAGATGATGGAGCTGTAGCATCCGTTTCTCAGCGGCTGACTTGTAATCATAATTAAGTGCTTTGATCGCCCAATATGCTCGATATTCTAGCTCGACCGGTAGATGGCATGCCTTACCGTACAATAGCTGAAACGGAGTCATTCCGATTGGCGTTTTGAATGCTGTACGATAGGCCCATAATGCATCGTCGAGCTTCAGTGCCCAATCCTTCCTAGACTTAGAGACCATCTTCTCCAAGATCGACTTGATCTCTCGATTAGAAACCTCAACCTGG
>CM071860.1:17342172-17363473 GCA_036759665.1 Gynandropsis gynandra
TTTTCAACCTTCAGACTGAACTCTCCCTTCTTGAACCTCCTACTGATCCTCAGCCCCTGCAACATATTGCAGATGTTAAAACTGCTACCGGTATCCAATACCCATCTAGACGAATGAATAGTAGTTAAGGAAATCATGAAAACATTTTCCATGAGAATCTTACATGGCTTCTTGCCCTTCAGAGACTACAGGTATTCTTTGCAGTTCTGCTTCCAATGCCCCTTCTTCTTGCAGAAGAAACACTCAGCATCAGCTTGGTCAGATTTCCCCTTTTGCCCTTGGGTATGGTCACACCACCCTTGGGCCCATGGAGCTTCTTCTTGGGCTTTTTGTTGCCCTTGCCCTTCTTGGAAGAAGAGCCGACCATCATCACGGCACTATGTCCCTTAGACGTCTCAGACACTGACTCACTCTCATAGTCAATTAGTTGGTTCAGCATCTCATGCAGATCCATGTCCAATCTTGTTCATGTTAAAGTTAACAATGAACGGAGAGAACGTGTCGGGCAATGACTGCAAGATCAGATCTTGAAATAACTCTTTGCCCAGTGTGCACCCCAGCTTCACAAGCTGTTCAATAAGACTGATCATCTTACGAACATGGGGCCCCACCGGAGAGTTCACAGACAATCTGGACTTGAACAGAGCCTTCGACAATAGATATCTTACCGTTCTACTACGTGCACCGTACATCTTCTTAAGATGCTCAATGATAGCAGCAGGATCCATATCCTCATGCTCGCGCTGGAGTTCTGAACTCATTGAGGCTAGGAGTTCATTTCTTTCGATTTCCGCCATTTCACCGTGCCTAAGTTCTTCAACGCGTATATCATCAATAGCAATAATCTCGGTCATTTGTTGTTGCATTGTCAATTGTTGTTGTTCTGTGTTGTCGATTATCTTCATTGTGACACGCCAACCTAAAGATCTTCTAATATGCAGATAGGAAACGTAACAAATTTGATCGGCTTGTGACGCAAGAATAAAAAGCTCGTATTTTGCATATCTTCGTGTGGAGTTAACTTCTACAACGCCTAGTTTGTTTACTCTTGTTCCGCGATCGATTATTGGATCGAACCAATCACATCGAAATAACATCACTTTTAAACCGACATAACCTACAAAAAATATCAAAATCTGAGTCAATATCCAAAATGCCATACGTGGTAAGGATAACATTGTTTTAAACTTGTTTTCTATACCTGGATATTCCAATTGCAAAATTTCCTTTAAAATCCCATAAAAATCTGGTTCATCGACCGATGCACAATAGCTTTCACCTTTCACACATACACCATAATTCATGGTCGACTTCAATTTCCCATGATAGTAAGTGTGAAAATTATAACCACGTGTAAAATACATAGGCCAACTCTTAACTTTCACAATCGGTCCTTTGACAAGATCTCGTAAGCACAATGGGTGATTGCCCATCTCAACCTGCAGTACAGGTACAAACTTAGACACATCGTCAGAATATTATAAAAGTTATTTATGTAAAATTTCATTACTTACATATTGTCTGATCCATGTGGAGAAATCTTGTTCTTTAAGTTCTTGGAGTTGAGAATCATCAATGTTCGTATATGTATTCTTCAATATATCATCAAATATCCTGTATAAAAAGAAACAAAATTCTATAAATATTACAAAAATAAACAAAATTGTCATTGTGATAACCATAGTTAATTATGGGAATTTACCTTTCAAAAGGCTGTAGATATTCGCAATTAATAAAACATATGTATGTGCGATATGGAGATGATCGGCCAATTCCGCAAAATATGTCCGGAACATCTGGTACTGGATATGAATACGTCACACCAGCATCAAAACAACTGTCTGGATTTCTACTCCGCGTTTGAACATGTGGCTCGAAGTAGTATGAAGTAAAGAACGATATTTCCTCATTGACGTATTGTTCCATATGTGCGATATGGAGATCTCGTTGTGATAACCATATATCTTTCGCCTTACTAGCAGATCGACCAATTCCACAAAATATGTCCAGAACATCTGCACTGGATATAAATACGTCACACCACCATCAAAACATCTGTCCGGATTTCTAGTCCCCGTTTGAACATGTGGCTCGAAGTAGTATAAAGTGAAGAACGATATTTTCTCATTCACGTATTGTTCCACAATTGAACCCTTCGGACGAGCTTTTTGTTTGATTTTTTTTCTTCAGATGAAACATAAATTGCTTGAACGGATAGATCCAACGAAATTGAACTGGACCTCTTAATGCGGCTTCGTGCGGTAAATGAACTGTCAAATTAATATAATATAAAATCAACCACATACCTCCAATTGCTTCGTGTGCATGTTTGTCCATCAATTCAGAAAAACATATCGAAAGTAGTCTTTGCATGAATACATGACAATCGTAACTTTTCATCCCTAAGAACTTTCCTCCTTGAATGTCAACGCACCTTCCAATGTTAGACGCATAGCCATTGGAAAATTTCATATCTTCTTTCAACCATTTCAACAATTTATATTTCTTATCATTTGACAATCTGAATATCGGGACTGGCGCTTTACCGTCATCACTTATATGTCACTCCCTTCATGAGCAATACTCTTCTAGATCCTTGTGTGATTTAATATTGTCCTTCGTCTTCCCTGTGACATTCAGTACTATATTGATGATGTTATCGAAAAAATTCTTCTCTATGTGCATCACATCAAGATTATGTTGAAGTTTCAGATTTTTCCAATACGGCAAATCCCAAAATATGCTTTTCTTGTACCGGTTATGAGTAATTCCATAACCACCAGTTCTCTGATGATTGTTCCCTCCGCAATCTATTCTCCTTGGAATACCCAAAACAAGAAGTCGTTCATACAAAATCTCTTCGCCGGTCAAAACTGGAGGAGGAGATTTCCGCACAGCTACATTCCTTTTGAAATTTCTCTTGTTGCGCCGTAATGCATCATCAACAGGAAGAAAACGATGACAATCATCAAACCAACTCGTCTTTCTTCCATGTTTCAACTGAAAAGCATCTGTTTCCTCCATGCAATATGGACAAGCCAATCGACCATGCGTTGTCCATCCAGATAACATACTATAAGCTGGAAAATCACTTATTGTCCACATGAGAGCACCTCGTAACATAAAATTTTGTCGCCTCGAGACATTGTACGCTTGAACTTCATTCCATAATTCTTTTAATTCTTCCATAAGTGGTTGAAGAAATATATCCAAACTTCTTTTCGGATGATTAGGCCCGGGAATCATTATTGTTAAGAACGAAAATTCCTGTTTCATACACATATCCGGTGGTAAGTTGTAAGGTGTCACTATAACTGGCCACAATGAATAATTCTTCCCAGACATCCCAAATGGATTAAAACCATCGGTACAAAGGCCTAAATAGACATTTCGACTCTCAGCCGCAAAATAAGGGTATACCTTGTTAAAGTGTTTCCACGCCTCACCATCTAAGGGATGACACATCTCTCCTTCATGACTTGAATGCTCAGCATGCCATCTCATGTCACTTGCGGTCTCCACAGATTGATACAATCTTTTTAATCTATCTGTAATTGGTAAGTACCACATACGAAGATATGGAACCGATTTTCCATTCTTTGTTAAATAAAACCGATCTTTTCAACAAAATAGACAATTACTCATCTCCGATGTCTCTCTCCAAAAAATCATGCAATTGTCTTGACAAACATCAATCTTTTGATATGGCAATAAACCCAAAGATCGCATCATCTTCTTTGTCTCATAATAGGAGTCTACTGCATTATTATCTTCTGGCAAATAATCTCTTACTAATTGCAATATCGAATCCATGCAATTCTAAGACAAATTATTTTCAGTCTTCAAATTCATCAAACGTGCAGACAGAGATAACTGTGATAAACCACTCCTACAACCATCATAAAGTGCATTAACAAATTTTTCCTTCTTGCATTTGACGCATGGACAAACCAACGTACCCGTTTCTTTGTAAACTTGTTGATTCGTCGCCATTGTCATAAACTGTGTGACGCCTTCTATAAACTCTTTCGATGCGCTTTGAGATTCTGGATCAATTCTTCTATACATCCATTGTCTAGAATCGAAAATGTTCGATCTTGATGAAGATGCCATTATATCGGAAACACTATAGAAGATATGCGGTGAAAAATATAAGAGTTGCTTATGAAAAACGGATCAATTGTTGAGGGGTTAAATAGATTATTTATACACAAATTAGGGATGGATTAGGGACTAAGAGATTAATTTTCCGAAAAATCGTCCCGAAACCGTCCCTAAAACGGTTTTTAAAGTCCTAAATTTAGGGACGGTCCCAAATCCGTCTCCAAATTTGGGGACGGAGGTTTATGCCGTCCCTAAATTTGGAGACGGATGACTGCCCATCTCCAAATTTGGAGATGGATCACTTGCCCGTCTCCAAATTTGGAGACGAATGACCTGCCCGTCTCCACATTTGGAGACGGATGACATGCTCATCCCCAATTTTGGGACGGGAGAAACTTCCTCTCCAATTTAGGGATGACTTATTCATCCGTCCCTAAATGGTCCGCAATTAGGGACGGATTAGGCACGACTCTTCTGTACCCAAATCTGGGGACGGATTCGGGATGGATTTCATTTTCCGTCCATAATTCGTGTATAATCCGTTCCTAAATTTAGGGATGGAAATGTCGGTCCCCAAATTCCGTCCCTAATCTTGAATTTTCTAGTAGTGGATACACTTGGCAGTGTCAAGTCATCCTTTTACTTTACCCAAGAAATCAAGCCATCTTCATCGTCATCAGCAGGTTCCTTGATAGGGTTCTCGATCAAATCGAGTATCTTCTCCTGCTTGAGGACGATCTTAAGGTTGTGGTACCAATCATCGAAATTTTCCTCAACAAGCTTATGGAGATCGAGAATGGCACGTAGGGAAATTGAAGACATTTTTCGGGAAACCTGGAAGGAAAAATTGCAGCATTTATTAGAACACTTATATAATCAAATAGATATGGAGTTTCATCTAAATGATTATTTTACTGACTAATACTACAATAGTATTCAGAAATCGTATTTCTTTCAGTAATATTTCCTGAACTAATCATGCATAAGCCCCCTGGCAGTCAGGTCGTTTCTTAAGCATATTAAACAGGTTGATTTCAACATGGCTCTATATCACATAGTCACCTGGTAGTCAGGTCGTTCCTATTGACATAGTTGAGTTCATCCTTCAGCTCATGGTCGGATATCAATTAAGTTTATGTACCCCGGGTAGTCCAGGCGTTTACAAAAACTAATTGATCCCTCCCACTAGACATCTGATGTCATAGATGTATGAATCGAATTCTTGAACTACATGCCTCCTGGTAGTCAGGCCGTACCATGTAAACGAGAACCTATTCAAAACATCTACGATGAGGGAAAAGCCTAACAATAAACAATTTATCGTTTAAGAACTTAATTATTAATTAAAATTCTTAATTTTAATATGACTCTATATCACATAGTCACCTGGTAGTCAGGTCATTCCTATCGATATAGTCGAGTTCATCCTTAAGCTCATGGTCGGGTATCAATTAAGTTTATGTCCCCGGGGTAGTCCAGGCGTTTACAAAAACTAATTGATTCCTCCCAGTAGATATCTGATGTCATAGACGTATGAATCGAATTCTTGAACTACATGCTTCCTGGTAGTCAGGCCGTACCATGTAAACGAGAATTTATTCAAAACGTCTATGGTGAAGGAAAAAACTTAACGATAAACAATTTATCGTCTAAGAACTCAATTATTAATATTCTAAAATTAAAATTCATTTAATTTTAATCTTAAAAAAATTTAATTTTTTTGTTAAGGTTAGGGTAGGGGGTTAGGGTTAGGGTAACCGAAGCCGCCGCCCCTTAGTCGCCGCCCCCCTTCACTACCGCCCATCGATTGCCCGCTCCGGGCTGGAGGAACCGTCGGCGAAGGCACCACCGGAATGCCGCACGACCGCTGCGATTCGCCGCTCGATTATTGCCGGTTCACTCAAGGTTTCAAAAACCCTTACAGTGTCGTTCGTCCGCTAAACCTCGACACTCGCCGCCGTCGCACTCCTGTGTGGGATCGCGCCCAGCCGATTCCGCTTGCCTGAAGCACGGTCGAGCAAGCGTCAGGCGTTCTCGAGAAGAAACGCTCGCGCATCGCTTCGAGAAGAAACGCTCGCGCAGCGCCTCCTTCAGCCCGCTTCGTCTGTGTCGCGCCGGTCACCCCAGGACGTGCCAGCCGACCCTTCGCCGTCGACCGTCGACTATCGTGCGGCCGGCTAAGGTTACGACCGGCGCCCATGGGTCGGATTCGGCCGTGTGAAGCTTCCCCGCGTTCTGGTTTTTGCGCCCGCGCCTAGACGTTTTCGATCTGATTTTTTCACAAAAATTCGAAAAAACTAATCCTAAACATGCATTCAGATGCTCTGATACCACTTTTGGGTTGATTTTAATTGCGGAAACGTGTTTTTATTAACCCAAATAAAGATCTAGTCATGTTTAACGATTAGTTTTTCAGTTTTCACCGATAAACAATTTACAGAAACAATTTCGTAATACTTTTCGTTGAACGTGCTACTGTCAGATGCGAGGCTTGATGATGCAAGCCCTCTACCCGTATCCACGCCGAGATCGGGACTGCTTTGATGTGGAAATCGGAAGAACGAAAAACTATTTTTCGATTTTCGTTTTTTTCTTTTCTGACGGCTAGTTTAGGGTTTTGATTTTAGAATAGTCTGATTGTCTTTACGAAAACTCGTTTTCTGTATATTTATAATTATTAACCTTTTAATAATTACAAGTTGAACCCATAACTATTGAAATATTACATAAATGGCATGATACTTTCAGTTGATTGATACATAATAATTTTTTATTGAGAAGATATGATGAGTGATTTATTTTTCTTATTATATATGATTTTTATAATTATCTGAGATACAATTAAGTAACTAAAAAAACTATAGAAAATAGCAAATGTGAAGTAAAGAAAATAATAACATGTTAATGAAAAGTTATGAATTTATGACAAATATGAATATAAACCATTATGCATATATAACATTAAAAATTATATAAATATGAAAAGATTTAAAAGTTTTAGGCATAAATGTGATCTTAAACTTTGTCGATGTCGCTCATGTCACCATTTTATATGTCTGATGCTTTAACATCTCATGTTAGTGCTTTGGCGCATATTTATGTTATGAAAAAAAGGGTTAGGGAGGTAAAAGCATCGAAATGTGGCCTCGAGTATGAGAAAACTAATGTGCTAGAGTCCATACTCCACTAACAAGCTCCACAACAAATTAAAAGATATTAAATGAATTAAATGTATGTTTAAGATTTATTGTTTTGTTGAACCTTAATTTGCGTTTAAAATACTCTTTATGAAAAATGTTTATGGTTGACTGAAGCTGATGTTTGGAATCTCACTAGGCTATTCCCATAGCTCATTCCCTCAGTTCTCTCGTATAGGTAACTAAGAGCACGACAATAAGTGTAGTTTAGTCACGATTCCATAGGAGAGGCAATAATTACGTATTTTTAAATTACTTCGTTTTATTGTGACATGATTTTGAATTACAATTTCACTTTAAAAGTTATTTGATTGACACAAATTAGTTACGAAATTGGTTTCTTTCTCCAGCAACTCATTTCTTATATATTTAAATATATAATTATATTTTGGTTCCATTGAAAAAAAAAATTCCAATTAAAAAATTTCAATTTCATTTAAAGGTCATTAAATGTATGTTGAAATCGATTTTCTTTGTAACTTTTATCTGGTTAGGCGTTCTTGGTTTTAGCGTTACATGGGGCATCTAATGCTCCCGAGTTTGTATTAGTTCTATAGATCCTTGAACCTCATCAAAATCTATTTCATCACCATGGTTTCTTTAAATAAGAAAAAGATCACACCTCCACCCAAAAACATGATGTGCTTAGAGGGGTGATAAGAGTAGTATCCAAATTTGTGAGATATCCTATAAATCGATACTTATCGGACATATCATCAAATTTATCCGATTGCAATGTCTTGGCCAAAATCTTGACAACCCAATACACTTCTATGTTTCAAATTCAATTTACATTATCTCCTTGATCTTATATACCACCATTTCAATTGTTTCTTGAGTATTAGTGATGGGTTCTTACAAGGTACAAATTAGTTCAGAGCCGAGCCATTTCGTTGATCTTCTCAGATTGTGTTTCCTACCTGTGGTTCCACATAAGTTGGAAGGACGTGTACTGAAGCTAGACATTGCACCAACAGCAACAGAGCTTCATAATGCTGGTGTCAGAGTTCAAGCCTGACGAAATGGCCAGCTATTTGCGTTACATAAATTTTGATCATGGAGTCCTTATAATTCCCTGCATTATTCTCGATGATCTCACGGAAACTTTGTACAGAAACATCATTGCATTCGAGCAATGCCACTACCAAGATAAATACTTCATCCACTACGCGCTGTTGGTCAGTTTCTTGATAAAATCCTCCACGAATGCCAATTTACTCAGCGGGTGTGGGATACTCGTGAACAGGCTTGGAAACAGCGAAGACATTTCAATGTTGTTCAACATTAGCAAAGAGGTTGTCTTCGATGGCTGTTTTTACTTTCAGACACTCACAGAGAATCTACACACTTATCCCGCAACATGCCCCGGAACAAGTGTAAGGCAACACTAAGACATGACTATTTCAACAATCCTTGGTCAGTTGCTTTTGTTTTTGCTATTGTAGCTCTTCTCTTTCTTACTTTCATACAGGCTGTGTGCTCTTCTATCTTGGCCTTGTGAATACCAGAGATCGGTTTCACTTGGTGAAGAAGATTTGACGAGTTAGCTATCTCACACGAATTCGGCATTACTATATTAGTAGCAGACACCCAATTCAGAGATTAAAAACATGATACAGATATATCATGTAGCCTCTCTTTAGTTTCCAACAGCTCTCAGATACATAATAACATCGGAAGACAGGCATAAAAGGTGTAAATATTTATTTGAGGTAGCAGGCTACCTAAATGTCATTTTTCTACCTCTGTTGATACCATTTTCCTAGTAAAAACAGCCTGGAACCACCGGGCGCTAAATGATCGACACGCTTACAAGAGATACAGACAGAGAACTGATAGATAACTTACATAGAAGCTACAGAAAATTAACAGTGAGAGAGAGCATAACTTCATGCCTGAAACTCGAGACGTATCACATGAGTAAATGTCGAAGTCAGAGATGTTCTGACTTGATTAGCCTTGTTATACGTCAAATTTGGGAATATCCCAACTTCAGTTTATCTTGTGAAGAGTGATGTAACTCTTTCTGTGGATGTCAATGTGGCCACTCTCTTGAACTGTCCATTCTCAGAAATTTAAGTGAAAATGAACGAAGGCGAGAAACAAAGTTGGATTGATATTTTATTTACAAAAAAAAAATTGTGAAGATTGTACAGCCTACTGAGTTGCCCATCAACCAGTTCCATATGATCACAGGTATGCGAAATGGCATATTAAATATTTCTAGCAGCAGATGATAGAACTGAATGTGTGATGAGCTAGATATGTACCTTTAGTTGTTTGTACTTCTCGCGAATAGCGTTGAGGGGGCAGCTACTGGTGTTAAGCTGCAAATCCTCCATCGCCAGTACTGCATGTCGCAGATCAGATACCTCATATCTGGTATAGTGTTGCAGAGTTGGGTTCTAGAAACAATAGGTGTCATATGAGTATTATTTTTCGTATGCCAAGAACATCAGGCTGATGTTGAAGAGAAAAACTGAAATCAAGAAACAAGAGCAGACCCAGGGATGTTCAGATTGGTCGAGTGTCCATCTGGCTAAGAAGACAGCTGAAGCGGCAATTAGGGATGGTAAGAATCCTAGATAGTTATATTCCAAGAGAGTTAGTTCAGCAAGATAGTTTGCTAAGAACTCCAGTTCAGTGCTGGGATCCTGAACGAAGTCAATAATGAAACAGATCAGTTCTCAAAAGTCCAACAATACACTATTTTTCAAGAAACGACAGAAATATAGGGGAATGGATCATTATTTAACACCTTGTAAGATGCTTGAGCAGCTTGAACGAACCGCCTGGCAACAATAATAATCAGGAAAAGAAAAGAGATTAGCAGTAGTGTTTTGAAACAAAGATAACATAAGATATGGCATGTACTGGTCTGCCTATCTTATTTACCTTAGAAACGTTTTTGTGGTAGGAACCGATAACTGATAGTGCAGATAGCTCAGTACTTGGATCTCCATGTTCAGCACCTGGAAGTAAGGTTTTCTGTTTTGATGAATCTTCCCCACATCAACAAAATCGAGATAGATATATATAGATTGTGTGTTTACTTCTAGTTTCGTGTATGTATTGTCAGTGATGAGGCAAAACTCCTCCACCCTAGGCGCACAAATCTCTTCGTATTTTCTTCACAGCCCAGCATAAAGATGCAAAGAAACATGCCTTAGTGTTTTCAAGAACAATAAAATCCGTGGGTAAAAACACTCCTGAATATAATCTATGGCTCGTTCTATATTTACAGTTTTAGCAGGAACTGTTTATAGGTCTGATTTTTTTTTTTTTTCCTGGCTGGAACTAAAATTCTGTTCCCCCTAATATGCCTATTAACAGCAAAGGAATTGGGGGAATAGATTTCCCACAAATTCCTAAGTAGTAAAAACACAAACCATTATGGCCTTAAAGGACAAGACAAAAGATCTCTCAATTCCAATCTAAAAAAAACTGTTAATCTGGACAGCTAAAAATCAAAGAGACCTATCAACTGACATCATGCTTAAATGGGAACTTACGAGGCTATTAGCATGCAACTGATACCAAGTCTGTTTTTCTCCATGTAATTATGGGACAAAAACCGATCAATAAGATTTACGGTAAGATAAAGCGTGTCTGCAACCAGCTTGTATTCTTCGGCAACCTGGCGGAAATAACAATTATAGACAAGCTCACTCAGAGTTCCTTGAAAGCAAAATACTCGAGTATGATGTACAAAATAATTTGCTTCCCACTTGCTTTACAAAAAAAAAAAAAGAATGAAAACATAACTCAGTGGAATGCTTCATATGGAATTGATGCCCATTCGATGTATGTGCACAGAGTTAGAAAATTAACCTCTACAAGCCAGTCAACCAGAATCCCACGCATGCTTGAATGGATATCTCGCTGAACCATCTCCATGTAATTAGTCGAAGGTCTTTGTTCAAGCTGTGGGAAACGAAGATATTCTGACATTATTACATGCATGTTAACGCTTGATTAACTGCATGCTATGAAACAATTTATGTTTAAGCTGTGGAAGATGTAGAAGTGAACCATAATTTTGATTCTGGAATTCAAACCTCTGCGACTCGAATGCGGTGGAATATATCAGGCGCATAGAAATTGCAACACCGAGGATCTTTGAAGTTTAAATCAATGTCTACAACCTGAAGACAATCTGTGGCCCCAGATGTGACATCTTCTGCACAATCCAGAAGAGGAAGCGTCAGCAACTGAGAAAATGCAGAAACAGACAGTACACCATTTTGATATTGCTTTTGTGAAGCAATAAAGGAGGCTTAAGAGCCAACAAATGAGCAAGTATACATTCTCCTAAAACCTAAACATTTTGGAATGTATTTCAGTCATTTCAAAGCAGAAAAAATTACCCAAACAGGAGATGTACCAAGATATCCCAGATAATACCTATACCAACAAGTTTGAGACATTATCTCAGTTATTAACATGGTTTTTATTCTTTCAAACTTTTATTGTTCTGAATTTCAGTTCTTGAGTGAAGCAAAAGGTGGATAAAATCGGCCTCTCTGAATTGCAGAATTGTAATGAAATAATGATCCCCATAAAAAGTAATTTGATCTCTACCTTTGGATTCTCTCACACAAGAAATCAAATTGTGCAGGGTAACTTCTCCATCCTTGGAGGTTGGAACAGAGACATCTCGAGACTCAGTCATTCTGATCTTTGATAAATCTTCTGCTAGCTTTGATTTTTCTGCACTCACATCCACCAGAATTCCCATGGGAGCAGCGAAATCTTTCTTAACTATTTCTTTAGGTTCTTTTCGGCCCTTCTTACTAGCCTGTCAGTTTTTATCAGCAAGAAGAAGCCTAAGCTATAAGGCACTACGGCACATGGAATCAAGTATTACCAGTCTCACCTTAACATTGCCTCCCTTCATGCAGTCTGCATAAATATTTCCTAAGGAAATATTAGTGACATCTTTAAGTATGGCTCGCCTCTTATGCTGAAAGCCTGAGGCCGCAGTTGGAGAGGCCCCATTTTCATCAGATGTTATTCGTTTATGACTCACTCTAAGAGAACGCTTTGGTTCCTGTTTAAAAGAGGGTTTTGATGGGCATAAAATTCCTATTGATGTCCCCAAGGATTTTGCCCGTGATCTTGTTATTCGCACATTAGTTTCTTGGATCTTCAAAGTAGGGATATTTTCTTTATTTGCATTTTGATGTCTCAAAGAAGAGCTACGCATAGTTTCAAAGGGCATTGGTCTGGCAAGCCTAGAAAAAGAAAATATTTGTAGCCATTGAGCGTCGAATTTTGGTCTTAGCCTCGCTTCAGCTAATTCCATAAAGGAGAAGAAGTGGCATTTGAATACAGAAAAATTTCAGATAGACAGCAAAATAAACATCAGGAAACTACATCATCTTCACAGTATAGCAAGCAGTAACCACAAACCACTGAAATGTAACTTTGATCATTCCCACCTTTTCAGACCAGATCTTGAGTTCATATATTCCAGACATCAAATGAAACCTATTTGAACAAGCATACCTAAAATCACAGTTATCCAAGTTCCCTCCACGTAATAGTTTATTTGGAAAAAAACAGAGATATCACAGCTACTACAGCACTCTACAACAATTCACTTCTGAAATTCCGTTTCCATGATTGGCAACCGCAATTACCAAAAAAAAATCCATCAGATTCCGGAAACAATGAAAAATTCCTCAAGAGATCTAGAATATCCAGAACGCAGAGCTACATGACAAGCGAAATTCCCGTAAAATCCAGCAAAACAAACAACGTCAAACGCAAGAAAGCAAACGAGAAACAAAAACCAGCGGAAAAACAAAGAGTAATGAGTTCAAGTGGTGAATAAACATTCGCCAAACAGATCTACAAAACAAAACTTTACTAGGTAAAACAAATTCAATCGATCCAAAGGAAGATAAAAAAAACAAGCGACGATTTCCCGAAGCAAAGACGGGAAAAGCAAAAAAAAAACGCGAGAAACACAAAATGGCATGTATACATGAAGGTACCTAGGTCAGAGTAGCACTTTGCGAGCTTCCGATGACCTCCAATGGTGGTCAACAAAAGCTCCCAAGCTAGGGTGTGAGAGATATAGAGAGAGTTGAAACAGGTGAAGGGGAGCATTGTAAGCGAGTGAGTAGTGAGAGCGGGACAGTGATACTGTTTTGAACTTCCAAAATTCTGAAAGAAAAAAATATTAAAAATTGACCGAAAGAAACTTCGGTTTTAGGACCAATTCAATTTTAAAATTTTGACCGGGAGAATATCAGAAATGACCTCCTAGCACTAAAACATTTCAAAATTATTCTCCTAAATCTGATAAAAAAATTTAGAAAAAAAAACATATATGTTCTTAATAAAAAACACATACAAAGGAGAGAAAGGCAAATATGAAGGGAAAACAAAAATTAAGAGGAGAGAAACAAAGTAGAGACTTTTTTTCTTTCAATTTTGAGTGTTTCCCTTTTATTTTCGAACGATTTCTTTCAATTTTTGAGTGATTTCTTTCCATTTTCGAGTGATTTCCTTCCATTTTGGGCGTTTTGCAGCAATTTTCGAGCAATTTTCAACAATGTTTTAGCCATTTTCAGTGATTTCCACCAATTTCTAGCGTTTTTAGAGATTTTTCAGTGATTTTTGGCGACTTCTGGCGATTTTTAGGTGATTTTCAGCGATTCTGACCGTTTTCCGTCGATTTCTGGCATTTTCCGGCGTTTTCTGATAAATTCCGGTGATTTCTGGCAGTTTCCGACGATTTCTGGTAGTTTCCGGCGATTTCTGGCAGTTTCCGGCGGTCGCACTGGGTCACAGGGTCGAACAGGGTCACAAGGTCGAACTCGGTCGGATTGGGTCGCAGAGTCGGACAGGGTCACTGGATCGCAGGGTCGAACTGGGTCGAACTGGGTCGAACTGGGTCGAACTGGGTCGGATTGGGTCGCAAGGTCGGACAGGATCGCTGGATCGCAGGGTCGAACTGGGTCGGACTGGATCGTAAGGTCGCGGGGTCGAACAGGGTTGCAGGGTCACAAGGTCGGACTAGGTCGGACTGGGTCGTAGGGTCGGACAGGGTCGCTGGGCCGCAAGGTCGAACTGGATCGGTGGGTCGGACTGGATCGCTGGGTCGTAGGGTCACAGTATCGCACTGGGTCGTAGAGTCAAACTGGATCAAACTGATAGAAAGGTCACAAGGGATATTTTGAGAATTTAAAAATTTATAAAGATATTTTTGAAACGAATTTTTTTTTAAAGATATTTTTGAAATCTTTTAACTTTAATAGGTATTTTTGAAGTTAACCATTTTGACGCTCTGCTACTTGGTAAACTATTTTTAATACTGACATCTTCCACGCATGTACGCTAATTTATGTGCTCTAAACCAATCGACTTAATGGGCTTTGGATGTATCGAGCTCAGTAGCTTATTCTTTACACGGTTAATTTTCGAGGATGGAAAAAAGTCATATAATTTTTTGTTTGATTTTGAAATTAGAGACTATATTTTAATTTGGAATCGAATTTAAATTGTTTGTTTGAAAATATTAACGAAATTTTAAATTTAGTTTTTTCCATGAAATTTAGAATTTAAATTAAGATTTTTATAAAAAATTATCAAAATATACATTTTGTTTATAAGTTATATTTATTCATTTTTATTAATTTCACACGAAAATTTATTACAGTTTAATAAGAATTACCAATTTTGATATTTTTAAAAGTTATATTAATAATTTAGATATTTCGGACTCAAAATCCGAATCAGAACGCTGAAAATTTCAGCATTCAAAAAATTGTGATTCAAATTCTATTTACAGATTCCAAGTTTAGATTTCAAAATAAAATTTAACAAACAAACATAAAATCTAACTCTGAATCTTAACTTCAACTCAAAATCTTGGAAAAAACATGCTCAAATCTCTAGATTCTTGTTATTCAAAAACAACTAAATTGTAGGGGCGTTAAGTGGATCGTCAATTTGTGGGTTAGTTCTAACCTAATCCACATAACTGTGGTTGGGTTGAGTTTTTTTAGTCCATACAAAAAATGGGTTCATAAGTTAGGTTTGAATTTTAATCAATCCATACGAGTTAGTCCATATGGGTTATGAGTCAACCAACATACTAGATTAATGTAATATATGTATTATATATAATTTATATACATAATATTAATAGCATATAATTACAATATTTTTTTATGACACACAAAATATAGTTGTAACTCATTTATGAAAATAAAAATTATGTTTTGAAGTTTTAACTTTCAAAATATTTTGTTAAATTTTGTTTATATTTGAATTTTTAGAATTTTATTTTGTTTATCTATATTTTAATGAATTAATATTATGGAAGTCCCGCTCTCACTACTCACTCACTTAGTATTTAGATATTTCTATTTGAAATTTATAGATTTACTAAGATTATTTATTATTTTTTCTAGATATTATTACAAATTATTTATTACGTAATTGTATAAAAAATTTAATCCGTGAACCATAGGGTTTTGGTGGGTTGGACAGGTTCGAAAAATTACAACCTATATAAAATATGGGTTTTGCTCAGCTAACATAAAAATAACTCAACCATGGTGGATTGGGTTGGACTAGGCTGGGTCGGGCCAGTACCCTTAGCACTTTTGCTAAATTGTAAGGCTTTTAAAATTTTAATATTAAAATTTTATTTTAATACTTTTTAATAACATGTTGGCATACGTTTCCGATGAATGAATTGTTATTTTCTTAAATTTCAATTTAGGTATCATCTAACCAAAACAATTATTGAAGTTAGGTGTAGATGTTGAGATTTTATACCTATGAGATAAACACAATTGAAAAGGTGTAACAGATCTTGATGACCGTTGACTTTGGTTTATTCTGAGGTGTGCGAGAAAACCTACTAGGAGCAGTTAAAGCTGCACTATTTAGAGAAAAGGTTATTGCTTCATTAATGTTGTGTCTGCCAATGGGAAGTAGAATAGTTGGCAATAAATATTGATAGCTCTCAAGTTTGAGTCAAGAGATATAAAGGGGAAAGAAGAGTTAAAGAGACTCATTTCAAGGGTAGTGACGAGAGAAACCATTAGAGAACATAGTGAAAATACTTGTGTGGTTTCGAGGTGTACCTCGAGGGTTCTAGGTTGAGCATAAAGGAAAATACTCAATGTGTGCATTGATCAACGTTTTGGCTGGTGACTATTGGCAAAGGGGAGAGAATTGAGAGTGTGTGAAGGTGAGAAGGTGTGGATATTTGGTAACAAAAGTGAGATTAAAAGTGTGGAATTTAAAAAATGCGAGTGAGTTTTCCAACTACACTCACATATTTATGAGGTGCATTTGGAAAGAGTCTTACTATAACTCTTGTAAAGTTCTATCTTTGTTATAGTGAATTTCGGGGTTGTAATCTCGGCGAGACGTAGGGTTTCACACCGATGACCTAAACTCGATAAACTTTTGTGTTCACTTTACTTTTAGTCATTAGTTGTTTAGTTTTTTTGGATCAAACTATTTTATATTTGAAATTGAGAGGTGTGGGGTCGATGGGTGTTTGTTTTGACAAGGATTCGATCCATAAAACACCAACAAGTATCAGAGCACAGTTGGATTTTGGTTGATCTCACAAGATTTCTTCGGCTGAAATCGAAATGGAAAAGTTTGGTAGGAAAGGAGACTACATGCTTTGGAATGAGAAACTTACAACTTACTTTGACCTTCTGGATTTAAGTGAAGCTTTGAAAGATGGAGGTGTATTTGAAGTTGAAGCAAAAGTACCTAAAGAAGTTGACGAGAAGGTTGTGACTAATAAACAAATGGTTTTGCCAGAAAAGAAAAGGATGGAAAGAACCACAATAATCTTGAGCGTAGCAGATCAAGTTTTGAGAAAAATCAATAAGAAAAAAATGCAGCGGACATTTTAAAGGTACTTGACAAGTTATACATGTCTAAATCTCTTCCTAATTGGATTTACTTGAAGAAAACATTTTATAGTTTCAAGATGAATGAGAGCATATCTACGGAGGGCAACATAGATGAGTTTCTAAGGATAGTGGTAGACTTGGACAATATTAAGGTTGTTATCTCTTATGAGGATCAAGCTATTATATTGCTTCTGTCTCTACTTAGACAATATGATTAGTTGAGGGATACCCCAAAATACAGGAAGGCGTCACTAACTTTGGAAGAAGTTTTAAATGGAATACATTTAAAGGAGCTTGAGTTAGTTGTTAACTCTGGAGTTTAAAGAATCTAAGCTAGGGGTTTGTTAGTTAAGGAGAATGATAGTGCTCGAAGAAAAAATGAGAATGGAAAGCAGAGTAATAAGAAGGGATGTAGCTCAAGTAGTTCCAAGTACGGGTCAATGAAGGGGTGTTGGTTAGGGGTTTATAAGGAATTATAAGAAAAACTGTCTCACATGAAAACCGAGTGAAAACAAACCTATTGGCACAAGAATATCAGAGATGAAGCTGCTATGGCGAGGGAATTTGAGATGGAGGCTGTGGGGTTGTGTGTCTCGGGTGCCCTATCTACATCAAGATAGGATTTAGATTATTAGATTTTAGATACCGGGTGTACTTGTCACATTACTCCGAGGAGAGATTGGCCCACGAAGTTGAAAAAATATGTAGGTGGACCTGTATGGATTAGCAATAATGTTGTTTGGAAATTGAAAGACATTGGAGACATCAAGATACAAAATGATGATGGGACAACCATGTGGTTAATGCAAGTGAGATATGTTCCACAAATGAAAAGGAGTGTCATCTCTCTTGGAACGTTCGAGAGCCTAGGTTATGGTTTCGAATCTTCAATGGTATTCTCAAGGTTATGAGAGGATGCATGGTCAGGCTAAAGGCCAAATTGTCTCAAGGCTTGTATTTATTGCGTGGAAAGACAATGGAATTAAACTCTTGTTTAGCACAAAGGGACATAAGTGAAACAACTTGTTGGTAAAGAAGATTTGGTATCAGTGAGATCGGTTTTGACTAGTCGGTCAATGAGAGTTACCTCGTTGGGATTCAGGTGTCACCTGTACAGTTTTGTGAGGATTGTTCCTATGAAAAATTTCACAGGGTTAGCTTTGAAATGGAAAACCTGATGGAAAAGATATTAATGTCGAAAAATAGGATAATGTTCAGAGAACCAATGATGCCCAAGGTATTTGAGGCTAGTCTAACGCCCACTACGAAAAACCCGGTGCTCATAAACTCATCATTGGGTATGATATTATTGCTAAGAGGTGCAAGAGTTGCTCCATTATATAGTCACCTCAGGAAATTTAAGTGTGTTACTAAAGTCCACATGGATGATGGGGAAACCGAAACCAAGAGTTAAGGAAGCCATTTCCTTAGGATACCCAAGGATGGTTAAGGGTTTCATGGTTTAGGTTCTTAAGGAGAAGAAGTTAGTGTTAAGTAGGGGTGTGATTGTTTGGGAGAATGTATTCTTAGGGAGCAAATCATGTGAGCTTGGTGAAAACCAAGAAAGCTTAAAGAAAATTTTGAAACTGGAGGTGATATCTAGTTCGGGTGGAGATTTTTCGGAAAATGCGAGTGTTTCTTTAGACAAAATGAGGTATATCTCGAACACTGGAAATGAGTCTCCTAGTGCAATCATGAGTGGTGTAGAGTCTGGATTATACGAAGGTTAAACGAGTTTGGAGATTAACTTGCTTGCAAGAAAGTGGCATGAGTGATGTGATGGTTGCTATAAGGAGGTATCGAGTGGTCTCAATACAAAGGGCTTAGCTAATAAACAACGATGAGTTTGAAGGTCTTAGGGATACCAAGAGAATTATATGGATACAGACTCGGCGAAATATGCTTTGATTTTTTTCGGAATGAAAGAGTTATTGACTCTAATAGGAGTTTGGTTGAAGCTCTGTGGTACTATTGAGATACGATTGAGTAGGGACGGAACGTAGTTTGAAAGTATCCTACTTAAGTTTTATTAGTAGCTTAATATATATCGGAATTGGAGCAAGAATGAAGTTGGAAAGGTTGTTTGGAGTTTAGCAAGTGTATGAGCAAGCCAAATGGTGGTTATTGGCGGGAAATTGAATTGATGTTGAGATACATATATGTGCACCCAACACGAAGTTGTTGTGCATGAAGGTTCTTAGATTGAGAATCACTAGGTTTTGTGATTCTGATTTCGTTGTGGATCTGAGAAGACGGTTAATCACAAGTGTAGTGATTACAGTTGATCTTAATCCAATTAGTTGGAAGTTGGGATTGCAGGAAATATTAGCTCGCTCAAGTTAAGAGACCGAGTTTATGGTCTTAAAGGTGATAGTCAAGTAGCTATGTGGCTTAAAGGATTGTGGGCGATGAGCTGTAATCAGAAGGTGTGTACAAGCAATGATTTGGCTGATATCTTTGATGTTGATTCTTAAGTCAATTAGTTCAAAAGCGCATTGGACTAATTGATCGTGAAGGCTGAGTAAAGTAACTCAAGTCAGGCTTGGGGAAAATGGATGCAGTAGGAGTAAACTCAAGTTTAGGTGGAGAATTGTTAGGTGCAGGCTATGAGATTGATACATATGAGTTATACGCAATTGAAAAGGTATAAGATGCATCTCAACGAAAAAAGATATAATGGGCCTCGATGACAATTGACTTTGGTTTATTCCAAGGTGTGCCATAACACCTACTAGGAGTAGTTAAAGCTGCATTATTTCTAGAAAAGACTAATATTTCATTAATGTTGTGTCTACAATGAAAGCTGAATAGTTGGGAACAAATTCCAATTACTTTCAAGTTTCAGTCAAGAGATATAGAGGGAAAGGAAGAGTTAGAAAGAGAAGTAAGTTCCAACTCTCTTATCAAGGATAATGACGAGATAAACAATCAAAGAAACATTGGAAACACTTGTGTGGTTTCGAAATGTACTTCGAGGGTGCTAGATTGTGTATAAAGGGAAGTCCTAAGAAAAATATTTAATGTTTTTGTGTTGATCAGCAGTTTGGTTGGTGACTATTGATAAGGAGGAGAGAACTGAGAATGTATGAAGATGATAAGGTGTGGATATCGGGAAACACAAATGAGATTAAAAGTGCAGGGTTTAGGAAACACGAACGGTTTTCCAACTGTATTTGGATACTTGTGAGGTGCATTTGAAAAGAGTCATAATTTTCTTGGATATGTGGTTGTTTAATTTTTTTGGATCAAACTATTTTGTATTTGAAATCGAGATATGATGTCGATGAATGTTTGTTCCGCCAATAATTCAATTCTTGAAACATCAACAATAACTGAAATAAAATTATGGAAATTGATTTTATAATAAAATAAAATTAAAATAAATCTATAAATCTAAAAATCAAAACAAACTTTTGATTGATAATTTCTTATTTTTTTCGATGTTGGTCCATAGATCTAATTAAGGTTAATGATTTGATTAGTTATTATATATTGGTTTACTATTTTATTTAAATTGATTTTGATTTTTTGAATTCATTTTAATTTTGACATAAATTTTAAGAATAATTAAAACAAAAATTTAAAATGTATATTTTTTAGATCACAAAATTTTGATCCAAACCGAACTACATATTCTTTAAAGTATTTTTCCCTTCTACCATTTACGGATTTGTAAAAGGTCTATTGTGGAATCCAAACCGAACTATAAATTGCATTAATAAAATATGTAGGTGAGAAATTTGACGTGTGGAAACACGAGGTTTAATTATTTCTAGACCACTTCACCGCAAGTATACGGATTGTGTAGTACAAGGGTCGATCTCTAGGGACTAATGCAGCCAAACTAAGAACAAAACTAAACTAAGAAAGGAAAAGATAGTAGGGGATGTGATCCTAAATTCCTAAAACTAATCCTAATGGTGACAACGAAACTAGGTCGGGGATAAAACTAGATATGGCAAACATTACGGGTGTACGGGATACCGGAATTCGCATGGATGAAGCAACTAAGCGATCTATCTCTATCAACTATTCTTGACAACGGGAAATTCATGCCCTAGGGTGAGGAGTGATTCTTCCGAGCCTAAACCTCCTAACCAT
>CM071860.1:17364406-17377592 GCA_036759665.1 Gynandropsis gynandra
TCCTTGTAATTTCTCTTTTCCGCTCGTTGCTCGGGTGTTCCTTTGGGTACTGAAGCTCGTTCTTGGCTCTGAGTAGATATTTCTTCAATTCAGGTGGTTTTGAACAGGAATCCTTCATTTTATGCTCATTTAGGCCTTGTCGCCTAAAAACCTGAAAACCAACAAAACGGGTGTGTGAAGCTCGAAATCATATCGGATAAGTAAATGTACACATAGAATATAAGCGAAAATGACTCTAAAACCTATCCTAATACTGATACACTTTCAGTGTTATCAAATCTCATCTATTCAATAAAATGTATGTTTTGAGAAATAAAAAAATTGGTGTATAAATAAAATATATCCATTAAACACTGGATGTGTAGCGAATTTTAAAATCAATTTGTCTAAAAACAATTTTATACAATTAAATTATTGATTTATTATTTTCAATTATTATATGATTTATTATTAAAAATATATTTAAAACAATCAATCATAAATAACATTATTATATATATAATTAATACATTTATATTCAAGATCATATAGCATGATGTGGGATTTTACTCTTGTTAAATTAGGAGATTGAATGTATTTTGAATTATAATGATATATTGATGTAATTGACAACAAGCGTTTGTAGTCCAACGGTTAGGATAATTGCCTTCCAAGCAATAGACCCGGGTTCGACTCCCGGCAGACGCATTTTGCATCTTAATGCGTTTCTTTTTTAATTTAAATTTTGTTGTTCAATTCAAAACATTTCGTCATCAGTCTTCAGAACGTATAATGATGAGTTAATCATATAAGAAGAGAGGTGCATTAGAGAAAAAGGGCATGTTCCTCTGCTTGAGCTGTTCTAAGTCTTCACCAATTGCATCAGTATCAAGACCTTGTTTGATGCATCCAAGTCGTCTCGAGTACACAACTTGCTCTGAAACAACTCCCAATCTTATCCTTTGGTACTCCTCAAGGACCCACTCCAATGTCTCCTCTCCACTTTTCTCGAGGCATTTCCCCAACACAGTATTAAAGTTGTTATTTCCTATACATTGGTCCCTGTACCATTGACCTTGTTAACGTCTATTTCATTGTAATTAGGAGTAGCTTTTACTTCTCATTTATTTCTCTGTCTTCCTCCTTCTGTATATATACTCCTCTGTGTATGTTTATCAATATGTATAAGAAAATATTTATTTCCACATTATGGTATCAGAGCCAAGTTTCCCTAAAAGATTCAGCAACAAGCTTTGCTCTTGCGAGCTAAGAGAGGATGATAGATTATCAATACTGCAACCAGCAAAAAGGCAATGAATAATTATTAGAAATACGTTCCTGATTCACGTTTCTACTGGGACGCGAACGACGATGCTCCCATCCTGCCGGGCATCCCACAAGTTCGAAACATTGATCTCTTGTATGGCCGACTTTGTCGCAATGATTACATCTAGGGCGATCTCTTCCATTATGAGATGTTATCTGCGGTCTTTTGTTTCCAAGATTGTTTCTTCGATTTATGTGGGTTGGTGGCGCTGTGTTCCCAGTGACCGGTCGATTGACAGCAAGACCTGTTGTTTCAGTAATCTGTTGTCGAGGAACAACGGCCTTTTGTTTCTCCTCTTGAGCCACAAGAGCGTATGACTTGCTCAATGTAGGTAGGGGATACATACCGAGAATTTGGGACCGGATGGTATTGAATTCGTCATCCAACCCCATAAGAAAATCGAATACACGCTCCTTCTCCGTTAGTTGCTCAATCTGTTTTGAAAGTCGGCAAGTACATCCACTACATTCGCAGAAAGGGATGGTCTGGAATGAATTCATCCGACCCCAGATAGCTTTCAATTTACAAAAATAGATAGAGACAGGACGACGATCTTGTTTTATCATTGCGATGGACTTGTGTAATTCGTATAGAAGAGCATCAATACCTTGAGAAAAACGCTCCTGCAAATCTTCCCAAAGTTCACGAGCTGTATTGCCATGTGTGGCTTCTACTTGAAGCTCTTTGCATAAGGTATTTGTTAGCCATGTTTGGACGATAGCATTATTCTGCACCCAAGCCTGATAAAGATCGGAGTTCGGCGGTGGTTTCTCGATGTTTCCGTCGAGGAACCCAGCTTTATTTTTGGATTGAAAGGCATTAAGAAAGTTCTTCCTCCAACCAAAATAATTTTTCTCATTCTCTCCCAAGGGATGCGCAGTGAAGATGAGACCGGGTTGATCGGACGGATGAAGAAAATACGGAGATTTTTGATCGGCGGCTTCTGTGGATGCTTGAATTTTCTGGTCGAGAGTCTCTTCACCATCAGCCATGGATAAGGAAGGAGAAGGGACCGATCCTCACAAATACTCTGGACGAAGGCAAAAGAAGAACAACGAAGGCAAAAGAAGAACAGCGAAGGCGACTTAATTTAAGTGGAAGTTATTTGTATCCGTAAAAGTTATATTAATTGAATTATAAATTCATTGTTAGGTTTAAATGGTTTTAAATTTATATTCTTAAATATTTTATAATAATAAAATATTTTAAGAATAAAAAATTATTTATAAACACGATATAAAGAGGGAAGTTATTTTCTAAAGTGGAAGTTAAACTAATTAACAATTAAATTATTTATTTAATATTTAAAAGTAAAAAGATCTAATACTAATTTAAAGAATATCTAAAATAAAATAAAATGATTTTAAATCTTAAAAATTTTATAATGATAAAAATTAAATTAAAATAAAGCATAAAAACTAAACATAATTACAAATAAATTAAATAATTTCATTTGTAATTTTCTTATATAAAAGATTAATAATATTTTCGATAAAATATGATTAGTTTGTAAAATATTAGAATAATTGAATATAGAAATGGTTTATAGCTATGAAAATGTAAAAGATCTAAATTTTATGTAAATAAGTTTTCAAATAACATTAAATGATTTTAAAATTATATTCGTAAAAATTTTATAATAATAAAATAAAATTTAAGTAGAATTAAATCTGGAATAAGATTTTATTATTTAGATTATATTATTATTGAGAAATAAAAAATTATATTAAATTTTAGAAATAATTAATCAAAATAATTTAATTATTAAAAATAATTTTAGAAATAATTATTCAAAATAAATTAATTATTAAAAAAATATTAGAAGAATTGTATATACAAATGATTTATAGCTATGAAAATGTAAATGATCTCAATTTTATATAAATAAGTTTTCAAATAACATTAAATGATTTTAAAATTATATTATCAAATATTTTATAATAATATAATAAAATAAAATTAAAATAAAATATTGAATATGATTTTATTATTTAAATTAATTATTATTATTATTGGATAATAAAAAATTGTATTAAATTTTAGAAATAATTATGTCAAGATAAATTAATATTAATTATTTTATATTTGGATACAAAAAATATCATATTTAAATTTTTTTGATTTTATTTATATTTTTAATTGTACGTTGTTTAGAAAAAAATGTAGTTATATTTGTTAAATAATATTTAAATTTAATGATTTTAAAATAAATTATTTTTAAAAAATAAAAGTAGATTTTTAGACTTTCTTTTTTTGATTTTTGTTTTAGTAATATTAAAATATTATACGCATAATTATATACATGTAATATACTATTATTAATAATATATAGATATATATATGCAATACGTGTATATATATATATATATATAGTCGCACACTTGCATATCTGTGTTGTGTTACATAGTAATATATATATATATATATATATATATATATATATATATATATATATATATATATATATATATATATATAGTCTGACTCAACAAAAAAACGTTGGAAAAGAGATCCTGTGCTATAAAATTAAAATAGGCCTTTTTGTATTTTTTAATATACAATTATTCTAAATATTAATTATTTTTTTGAAAATAATAGACCCTAAATTTATTGAGACTCTGTTCGAATGCTCTTGTCGAACATGGTCTGAGCCACCCCTATAGTCACACACATGTATATCTCTGTTGTGTTACATAGTAATATTATATATACATATATATATGTGAATATTTAAGAAATACTATATAGTACATATATATTATATAGTTTACATATATATATATATATGTTTTTGATGTGTCTATAAATGAAGACGATGAATTGCCTTTTCATAGGTAAAATGACAATTTTTTCTTCAATATAAAAAAATGTTAATGGGTTTACAGTTAGTTTGCAAATTTTGTCAAACAACGTATATTATTATTTCTTAAGCAAGTTCGACATTTGCAATTTTTCCAGTCAACACTAAAATTTCATTCTCAGTAAATTCATGTGTAATTATATCTAATATCAATTTCTAGTTTTTTTTTTCAGTAATACCTGATGTTATGTATCTAATGTCTTGTTCATTTTCATCGTACTGAATTGAATGATCTTTTCACGTACATAAACTTGGTCACATGATTTTCGTTTCTAGTCTAACTATATATATGAAAAAAGACTTACGTAAAATTCATAAATAGTTTTTTTTTGCAATTGGAAATGATTCTGTTTTTGGTTTATCTATATTTGAATTTATGTAAAACTCTGAGCTTTTTGCAAATTGGAAAAAGGCCAAGACATTTACAATTTAAACATTCCTCATTGAACGTTTAAATTATTTCTCTTGTTAAAAACTTTATCTTAGAAAAACTTTTTGGGATAAAAACCATTATGAAGGAAAAAAATACTATATCTATGTCAATATCAATTTCTAATTTTTTTTCATCAATGGTACGAGATATTGTGTACCCAATGTGTTGTTAATTTCCATTGCACTCAAAGATATTTCCACGCACATAAACTTGCTCAAATGATTATGTTCCTGGTCTATCTACATCTGAGCAAATATTTGCGTAGAAGTCATAAATGAGTTCTTTGCAAATTGGGAAAATTCCAAGACATTCACAATTTCAACACATCTCATTGAATGTATATTTATTGTCTCGTTAAAAACCTTATAATAGAAAAATCTTTTGGGACAAAACAATGATGCTAAAAAAAGGTATAGTTATAAAAACTCCTCATTGACTTATCAACCGTTTGTTTATTCATAGCCTTGGCAGATAATGCATCTTGATATTATTAATGTGTTTTCTGAATGTTAACGTGGGGAGAGCCTTTGTGAATAAACCAACTACATTTTCGTTTGCTCGGATGTAATGAATATCAACTTCTTTTTTCTTCTCGAACTCTTGAAAATATGTGAAATTTTTTGGATGAATATGTTTTGTTCTGTCGCTTTTGATGTATCCTTCCTCCGTTTGAGCAACAAATGAAATATTATCTTCTTATAGTATCGTGTGATTGATATTATTCGATAATCCACATGTTTCTTGTATGTATCGAGTTACAGTTCTGAGTCACACACACTCTCTACTTGCTTCGTGATGTGCGATGACTTCAACATGATTTTAAAATATTCTTTGTTTCATAAAGTGCGATGACTTCAGTGTGATTTGAAGATGTTGCAACTTATATTTATTTGTGAGAACGCCACAATATCCATGTACCTCCAATTTTGAAAACATATCACATTTGTGATCGAGCTTTATGGAATATGATAAATAACCTACATTTGGAAAAACAACTAACTCATGTTTGGAAATCCTATGGTAAAATAATCCTAAAATAATCGTTTCTTGTAAATAACGAAAGATATATTTAATCTCTATCCAATGACAATGTGTAGGAGAAGAACTATATCATGTCAAGATATTAGTAGCAAACACTATAGTAGGACGAGTATAGTTTTTCAACTACTGCTCTAATTTGAGTATCTCTTCATCTTCACAAGGAAGGAATGAATCTTTTTCAACGTTTAGAAATCTACAGACCAGCGCTTAATGGATTCGTCCTATCCTGGTTAAAACACTTTAAGATTCTCTTTGTATAATTTAATTGATGCACGAATATTGCACTCTTTAAATGCTTTGTCTGTAAACCCAGGAAAAATTGGTTTGTCCAAGGTCTTTCATCTCAAATTCTTCTTTTAGATAATTTTGAGCATTTACAATCTCTTTTGAGGTCTCAATTTTATTCAAATCATCCACATAAAAAACTATAATCACAAAATCACATTATGTTTTCTAGATAAAGACATAAGGAAAATATAGTTATTCACAAATCTCATTTTATGTAGATATTCACTTAGACGATTGTATCACATATGTCTAGATTATTTATATCTATATAGAGATCGTTGCAATTTGATTGCACACACTTCGTAGACTTTGTATCTGGTGTTTTCAAGATTCTTAATCCTTCAGGAAATTTTCATGTATATATCATTATCCAATGATCCATATAGATATGTTGCAACCACATCCATAAGTTACATTTTTAAATTTTTGGATAACGTTAAAATCATCAACTATCTAAACGTGATTGCATCTATGACAACAAAATATGTTTCTTCATGATCAATTCCATGTCTCTAAGAAAAACCCTTTGCTACAAGACATGCCATATATCTCATAACTTCACTATTTTCATATCTCTTTCATACAAAAACCCATTTGCATCCAACATGTTTAAAACAATCAAGGGTTTGAATAATATAGCCAAATATTTTCTTTTATTTAATGAGGTTAATGTTATAAGTATATCATCTTTTTGTTTTATCAAATCATGTCTCTCTTGATATTTTATACTGACGCTGGTTCTGGATCTTCATTATCACTTTAATTTCTTTGCTTATAGATAAAGATAATATTCCATCATTATCATTTATTTCACCTCTTCTTAAAATCTTTTCATCATGAATATAGTTAATGAAAATCTCATTGCTCTTTATATGATCAAGCTTATTTTCATCATTTTTATTTGTTTCTTTTTAGATATTCTTTATTATTTGAGAACCACTATCTTTATCAAACTTATTTCTTTTTCAAGGATTTTTATCTTTAGAACCAAGTGGTCGTCCTAATTAAGTTTTACAATTTATACCTAGAATAGACATTCCGCAAGGATATGGATGGTATAGTACCAAGACTGAACACATGTATAAGTGGGACTTAATCTAATCGCCTAGGGTCATGAAAATGTATAAGAGGTATATTTGTAAGATATGAACATGTAAATTAAACTAAACTACTGTTTATATACAAGTTGGGACGATGCTTATAGACTCGAGTATTGTTCTCACGTATGCAAACTAGTCAGGAATTTCAGAAATATCATTTCCATTCTAGTTAGCGAATTCAATCATCTCTCGTAGATCTACCTATTTTTGTAGTGCAAATCCTATTCTAGTGTACAAGTTACTGTTGTTAATCTCTTAAACTACGTTAATCGTGAATAAAATCAAGCTAATTTCTTATAAAGTCCTCTAACTTACGAAAAGATCCTAAATCATGGGTTTTACACTAACACTAGCCATCTTTATAAGACGAACTAGAGATTGTACCAGCATATTTCGTGAATCTATTTATCATTTTCCAAAAGATTATAAGACTCGAAGGAAGTGATAAACCTTTTTTTTTGTAGATTTTTCTTCTTTCAGAGACTTGAACTTTTCATTCCTTTTTTCTATATGGGAATTTGGACTCTTTCAGTCTTTTTTGTCTCTTTTCTCTTTTTTTTTGGTTTCTCATGTATGCAATTTTGGTCGTTTAAAAAATGTAAAGAGAATGGGTAACCAGGGCTAACACTCACACATGATGATTGCAACCACCCTTGAAAGAGATGCCTGGCTATTGTACAAAGGGAAGAATTTACACTGTAAATTGAGAAAGGTGAAAAGGGCCTACTAATCCAAAGGATGCAGAATGACTCTTAGGGCAATATTCTTAGAGAAATATATAAACTTGGAACTAAGATTCTATGATGATCTTAAGGTGATTAAGCGTCGATCTACCGCACAAAACAATAAAATCAATCAAAACTAGAAATATCTAAGTTAACCGTGCTCGAAAATTCATTCGAAAGTACTTAGTCACACTAAGTTTGGTATACGTAGCTAATTGAGTAAGAAAAATTCTTTAATCTCTTAAACATCATTAAATTTTTTGTGTGGTTAAGCTAAGATGCAAGCTAAGTGTTTGCCTATTCTCTTTTAATTGAATCTAAAAGAATATTATCCTATAATGCATCTAAACTAACCTATGATGCAACTAAATAATCTTAAATAATGACTATGATGTCAATCTGTCTCCCCCAGACTTAGAGTTGACACCGTCTTCAGTGTCGAACTAACACGTGATAGGCAGACCGTATTTGATAAGGAAAAAAGGAATATAGGAACACATAACCTCATTATCAATGAGAATAGTGATATGTTATTGCACGTGTTTTGTGTCAGTCATATTTTCCGATGTTCCATCCCATATTCAATCATTTTGGATCACATTCTTTCGATATTGCAAACACTCATATGAGAACATGAAATTACAATCACATAAAAGAGTCTCGAGTAACATGCATTGAGATAGCCATCAAATAGCTTATTGGAAAAAAACTAAAAACAAAAAGTGAAGAAATGGATAAACATCACAATTGGAAACGCCAGTGCTTCATGAGTGCTGAAAGTCTTAGTGTTTCGTCGGAGTGTCTCAGGATGAATGTTGTACTTGCTTTGACGTGAAGATTTTTAGTAAAGCCTAACTTGCTCAACTAGAGTTAACATGGTCGAGCTGGTAGTCATTACCTTAAATCTACCCATGTTCATTCACCGTAGGTCGTAATTCTTTGGGAATCTTAGTGTTGCTTGTGGGGGGTTTAGACGAGGTTGCTAGGCTAGTTTATCGTTTATTCTTTCTATCCAGACGGTCATACTTCGTGTAGACGATGCTTTACTTCACTTTTCTATGAGGATTACTATATCGTATGAGATCGAGCTTATTTGTAGATTAAGAGCGCACACTAACAATTTGCTGTTGATAAAAATAGTGTCTAAAAACCATGATCTAAAATCGATATGAGTGCATGTGCATCGACCTTGATACTCTTTCGATGGATCGGGTCTAAGTGGTGGGTTGGCGATCATCTTTCTACGTCCTAAGGGCATGGCACAAATAAAATGCCGCCTACTCCCCTGCACTCTTGAACGAGATGCATGAGTATACCGTCATCGGTAGTCTGGGTCTATGTAGAGGTTGGATCCCTTCAAATCTGACTTCCTAGAAGCCTAGTGTGTATGCATAACGAAAAAAAGAAAAAGAAAAAAATAGAAAAGAAAAGAAAAAGAAAAAAAGAAGACATAAAAACAAAAGAAAAGAAAAAGAAAGGAAAAAAGAGAATAAAGAAAGAAAGAAGCTCGAAAAAGAAACAAGTATCCTCAGTTGTTCTAGGTTTAGCATCTGTCTGAAGTCTTCTTTGGTGGAGAGAGTTACGGTGGCTTGTTTAGTTTTCCTTTGATTCACTTTCTCGTTGGTAGCCTTGGTGAACCTAGGATGAAGACTGAAAACTTAATTAGGTCGAATTTGCTCTCGACGTGCTAGTTGATCGGTTAGGTTCGCTTTAGCGGTGTTTCTAGGAGAAAGGGGGATTATCGGATTTTGTATACCCCACGTGTTCCACGTTTACGTTTTCTTAGGGACAAGCAAACATTCAAGTCTGAGGATTTTGATCATCTCGTTTTCATACGTATTTCTTGCACGATTTTAGAGATGTTTATGATATAGATGCGACGCTTTACGTATGATTCCGTATCCGTTTTACTTGTTTTCATGTTTTCATGTTCTTACAGGTTTTTATTCGTATTCCATTCATTTCGGAACTAAAGGACGTGCACGTGAAAAAGTACCAACATCAAGGATCATCACGGGACAAACGGGATGAGAATCGGTAAGGAATAGCCACTACCCACGCGGGTAACTCCCTAGCCCAAGCGGGCATTTGTTACGGTGATTTTGTCCAGCAAATTGAGCATGAGTCGGGCAAGAATTACCACGCCCGAGGCCTCAGCCCGAGCGGGCATCACCTCAGCCCGAGCGAGCTGCCTCTTTCTCCATCACGTTCTTGCGCGATCTTCCGTGCCGCACCCGAGCGGGTCACTTACCTAGCCCGCGCGGATCGCGTCTGTCACCTGCAACTCCAAATAAGTTAATTTGTCTTAAAACAAATGGGAGTTTGTTGGGGACTTATACAATAAGAAATACGACTTTAGAGAAGAGGAATAAGTGATATTTTGCTGGAGAAAGTAATGGAAACGTCACCCAACTTATTCAAGAATGGAAACTCAATGGCCGAAAGGGAAAGAAGAACTAGGAAACAACGCCCAACTTATTCAAGAATGGAAATTCATGAAAAGACAACAACCGGTGGCTGCTGCAACAAAAGGAAGAACTGAATGGCCGAAAGGGAAAGAAGGGAGAAAAGGAAAGAAAAGGAGAAGGAAAGAAGAGGAGAGGAGTGAGAGGTCGAGCTCATTCACTCAGTTTTCAGTTCTTAATCAAGAAGAGAGAGTAGAGAGAAGGAGGAGGTTCTTGCGAAGGAGACTTACAAGGAGCATTGGAGATCAACCCCACACTTTGGTTTCGTTTGATTTTCATGTTCCTTAGACCTTCTATTTCCTTCATGATTGTTTACAGACACATGAGCGAGTAGTTTGTTTGTTATAGGAGAAGGGATTAGCCCATGGCTATCCCGGAACCACTTTTGATTTATCTTTGAATGCATCTTCCCGTTTTCGTTTATCTATTCTTTATCTGAGTGGTTAAATGACTTGTGTTTACGAAGGTCAAGTATATGCATGTGTTAGGGATTAGGAGAAGGACCGAAAGGAGAATTCTAGTCCTAGAGATCAGGTTTAGAACAACCGAGGTTAGGCCACGAAAGTAGGGTAGCAACGGTTGAGGGTAAAACGGATGAATCACAGATCTTATGGGTTTAGTTCAATGTGTCAGCCACGAAAGTAGGGGGCAACTTGACTAGATCACGTGTCTATGCCTTGAGAGAGGGTAGATATCATATTAGGATCGTCTGTCTTAGATAACTTGACTGGGATTGCATGATAGATAGGTTGATTGTTGGTTTCGGTAGTCTTGTGGTGAAACTTGATTCCTAGAACGTTTGTCTCATTGTTTAGAACTCGTTTGTATATTTTCTTCTAGTATTTCATTCTCTAATCCCATATTCGTTCGTTGCAAGTTTGATTCACAGTTTAAGAACTAGTTTGTTTATTTGCTTTTAGTATTTCATTTTTAAAACCATATTTCATTCGTTAGCAAGTTTGATTCGTAGTTCGAGTTTAAGTATTGTTGCATAATCTTTGTGGGATCGACACCTGAAGTACTACACACGTGTCGTGCACTTGCGGGTAGTTTAGGTTATTTGTTTAACTTTGATAACACATCAAGTTTTTGACGCCGTTTCCGGGGACTATTTTCAACGCGTCTTAGATTCGAGCCTAGAGTCTTACTTGTTTTGTTTTTTTTCTTTTCTTTCTTTTCTTTCTACCCAATTCCGTCTATTTGTCCTTTGTTGGTTTATGACCAGGTCTCAAGGTGGTTCAAATCTACTCCAAATTGATCCAGAGATCGAGCGAACTTGCAGACAACTGAGAAAGGGCAAGAAAGAAGGTAACACAGAGCCGTCAGATCAACGAGATATGGATAATCAGAATAACCACGAACAGCTTCAATTACCTCTCGGTAATTTGGGACACTTGCAACAACAGCCACTCGCGCCTCAACCGCGGAACCACAGGCTCCTCCACCACGTCGTCTTAGGGATTACGTGGTGCCGAACATGAACAACATGCAAACAGCCATAAGGATGCCTGCTGTTGCGAGAGAACAGTTTAAGATTAAGCCGGCGATGATCAACATGCTTTATCAGAAGCAATTCATGGGTGGAAATCACGAGGATCTCCATCAGCACCTCAGAGACTTCCTTGAGCTTTCTGGTACGTTCAAGATACACGGAGTCTCAGAGAACGCGATTTTACTGCGTCTCTTCCGCTTCTCAATTGGGGAAAGAGCGAAAACTTGGCTGCAATCGCTCCCCGCTGGATCTATCACTACCTGGGATCAGCTCTGCACATTGTTCTTATCACGCTTCTTTCCTCCGAGCAAGACGATTCAGATGAGGGGGGAAATCACAACGTTCAGATGCAGAGATGGAGAAACCTTATTTGAGACATGGGGGCAGATTTAAGGATCTTCTACAGTTGTGTCCACACCATGGTCTTGAGTAGTGGTACGTTATCCGAACCTTTTACAACGGAATTTCAGATGAACACCGAACGACGTTGGATAACGCTGCCAGAGGATCATTCATGGATCTGAGCGTCAAGGAGGTATACGAGCTGATCGATAACCTTGCCATGAACCACACCATGTGGTCCACACCAAGAGGTATGCCTAACAACACTCGTCGCCTATACGATCCGAATCAGAGCAGGCAACGGGTAATGCAGCGAACGCCATGTACTATGTGAATTGTGGAGATATAGAGCATGTAGCGTATCAATGCACGGTACATGAGGATTTCGAACAGATGAATTATGCCCAGCAGCAAAGAAACACTCAATTCGGGAATACCTACAACCCGAATTGGAGGAATCACTCGAATCTTTCGTATCAAACGACTCAACCGGTAAAGTATTCGGGGTTTCAGCAAAGGTAGCAAACTTTTCAGAAAAACAACCAGCAATTCCAGCAAGCTCAGCAAGTTCCACAAGCTCCTCAACCTCCTCAACCTCCTCAAGCCTCTTCGTTAAACCTTGAAGAAGTGTTGCTCGAATTTATTAAGGAGCAAAAGCAGTAACAATCGACTCAAACCAAATTCAACGCGGATGTGGGGACAGCAATTAGTAAGCTTAAATCTCATATGGAATCCTTGAGCACACATGTGAAGATGCTAGAAAATTCCATAGCACAACAGGTTGCCTCATCCTCTTGGAATCCCGGACAGCTTTCCGGTAAACCCGATCTTAACCCGAGAGAGCACGTGAATGCCATCACCTTTCGCAGCGGTAATGTGCTCGAGAATTCACCCCAAAAGAGCAAGAGAAAGCTGCTGGAAGATCATTGGATAATGCAAAGGGCATTATGAATGAGGGAGGAGCTGAATCAGATTTGGAGAAACCTTGCTCCACCGGCGTACAAACCTCCAATACCGTATCCTCAACGGTTGGTGAGCAGCAAGAACGAGGTAAGGTATGGACGGTTTGTAGAGATCCTTAAGAAGCTTCAAATCAACATACCGTTCGTAGAGGCCCTCTAAAAAATGCCCACG
>CM071860.1:17377868-17390831 GCA_036759665.1 Gynandropsis gynandra
TAAAGCTTTGTGTGATTTAGGAGCAAGCGTGAGCCTCATGCCACATTCCGTCTTCAAGCGGATGAACTTCGGCGACCTCAAACCTACCAAGATGTATCTCCAACTCGCTGACCGTTCGGTAAGATATCCGGTGGGGATTGTTGAAAACATCCCACCAAGGTAGGTAATCTTTGTATACCCGCTGACTTTGTTGTACTTGATATTGAAGAGGATGCTAGTATACCGATTATTCTTGGTACACCGTTCTTAGCTACTGCAGGTGCGCTGAAAGACGTACAACAAGGAAAACTCTCCCTACGTGTCGGAGACAAAATGATTGAATTCAACTTGTCCAAATCCATGAACGGACCCTCCATCAAGGAGTCTTGCTTTCGGATTGACTTGCTGGACGAGTTAACGAACGACACGTTTGATCAAGTAAGTATTTTCTATCCCCTCGTTAGATGCTTGACTCAAGTTTGCAACGATGCTGGTTTTACTGACGAAGAAGCTGAGGCGTACGCAGAATAATGAGTGCTATTGAAGCACTAAGAGACGCCCCATGTGGAGAGATACCACACGAAGCACAAGCTGACTTTGCAGTGGAAAAGGCGCCCAAACTTGAGTTGAAGCCTCTTCCTTCTTCTCTTCTGTATGAATACCTCAGACTTAATGATACATATCCCGTTATTGTTAATGCTGACTTGAGTGCAAATGAGACGCAAAAGCTACTTGAATGCTTAAGAAAGCATAGGAGAGTGATCGGATATACCATCGAGGATATCAAGGGACTAAGCCCTTCGTTATGCATGCATCGGATCATGGAGGACGGGCATAAACCATCCATCGAAGTGCAAAGGCGGCTGAACCCCAACTTAAAAGAGGTAGTGAAAAAGGAGATACCAAAACTTTTGGATGCAGGTATCATATATCCTATCTCGGACAGCAAATGGGTGAGACCCGTGCATGTCGTACCAAAGAAAGGAGGAATGACGGTAGTACGCAACGATAACAACGAGCTGATTCCAACGAGAACTGTCACGGGATGGAGGATGTGCATAGACTCCGCAAGCTCAACAAGGCGACGAGGAAAGATCACTTCCCTCTCCCATTCATTGACCAAATGTTAGAACGGTTAGCGAATCATGCCTATTTTTGTTATTTGGACGGATATTCTGGTTTCTTTCAGATTCCCATTCACCGTCAAGACTAGGAGAAGACGACTTTCATGTGTCCTTACGGGACATTCGCTTACCGTCGTATGCCTTTTGGCCTCTTCAACGCTCCGGCTACTTTCCAGCGTTGCATGATGGCAATCTTTTCCGATTTAATTGAACATATCATGGAAGTGTTTATGGATGATTTTTCGGTTTATGGCTCTACATTTGATGATTGCCTCGTTAACCTTTCTAGAGTGTTGCAGCGATGTGAGGAAGCGAATCTTGTTCTTAATTTGGGAAAAGTGTCACTTTATGGTGAAGGAAGGTATTGTATTTGGACATATGATCTCATCGAGGGGCATAGAAGTCGACAAAGCCAAAATTGAGGTAATCGAAAAAACTTCCTCCACCTGTTTCAGTGAAAGAAATTCGTAGCTTCCTAGGGCATGCAGGTTTTTATCGGAGGTTCATCAAAGACTTCTCAAAGATTACAAAACCATTGACGGAGTTGCTGGCCAAAGACGCTACATTCGACTTCTCCCAAGAGTGCCATAACGCCTTCAACACCATCAAGACAACATTGGTTTCGGCGCCTATCATTTAGCCACCCGATTGGAGCTTACCGTTCGAGATTATGTGTGATGCTAGCGACTACGCCGTTGGGGCTGTCTTAGGGCAGCGAAGAGACAAGGACTCTCATGTCATCTCCTACGCTAGCAAGACACTAGATGACACTCAAATCAACTATGCCACAACCGAGAAGGAGCTCCTTGCCATCGTCTTCACCTTTGACAAGTTCAAATCCTATCTCATAGGATCAAAGGTAATCGTTTATACTCACCATGCAGCGCTTAAATATCTTCTAGGGAAGAAGGATGCGAAACCACGCCTCATCCGATGGATCCTTCTCTTACAAGAGTTTGATCTCGAAATACGAGATAGGAAGGGGTCCGAGAACGTCGTTGCAGATATTCTCTCTCACATCATTGTAGAGGATGAGAGACTTATCGACGATTCCTTGAGAGACGACATCATATGCGCACTCACTTCAGGTAACCCCGCTCCTTGGTATGCTGATTTTGTTAATTTTCTTGTGAGCGGTATACTACGCCCCGATCTTTCTTTTCATGAGCGCATGAAGTTCTTTGCGGACGTCAAACATTATCAATGGGATGATCCAATTCTTTACAAAAGATGCACAGACGGGGTCTTTAGGAGATGCATCCCCGAGGAAGAGGTAGAGAGCATCCTATTCCATTGTCATGGATCGGATTATGGAGGTCACTTCAGCAAGTCCAAAACCGCTTCAAAGGTGCTACAAGCAGGTTTTTATTGGCCAAACCTCTTCAAGGATGCCCATAGGTACGTTTCCTCTTGTGATAGATGTCAAATAACGGGAAATATAGGTAAGAGGAACGAGATGCCACATAACTACATCCTTGGGGTAGAATTGTTTGATGTTTGGGGTTTAGATTACATGGGACCTTTTCCCTCGTCATGTGGCAACCAATATATTTTGATAGGTGTAGATTATGTGTCTAAGATGGTAGAAGCCATAGCAACACCGACTAATGATGCTAGAGTAGTGATGAAATTCTTTAAGAAGATCATATTCCCTCGTGTTGGAGTTCCTAGATTAGTCATTAGTGACGGAGGTTCACACTTCATTGCACGACAATTCGAGTCCCTCCTTAAGCATTATGGCGTGAAACATAGGATAGCTACACCATACCACCCACAAACTAGCGGACAAGTAGAGGTTTCGAATAGGGAGATTAAGAGCATACTAGAGAAAACCGTGTCTAGGTCCCGTAGAGATTGGTCGATGAAATTAGATGATGTGTTATAGGCCTATAGGACTGCGTTTAAAACTCCCATTGGCATGACTCCTTTTCAGCTTGTTTATGGCAAGTCTTGCCACCTACCTGTCGAGCTAGTGCACCGCGCCTATTGGGTGACAAAGCTCCTTTTTGATCTTAAGAGTGCAGGTGAGAAACGACTTTTGCAGGTGAACGAGCTCGGCGAGCTCCGTCGTGATGCATACAAGAACTCTAAGATCTACAAGGAGCGCTCTAAGAGATGGCATGACAAGAAGATCATACCTCATGACTTTCAGCCAGGTGACTTGGTTCTACTCTTTAATTCTTGTCTTAAGCTTTTCCCGGGCAAACTACGGTCCCGTTGGTCTGGCCCTTTTCAGGTACGAGAGGTATTCCCACACGGAGTAGTAGAACTTTGGAGCGAGACGAGTGGCACATTCAAAGCTAATGGACAACGGCTAAAACTCTACTAAGCCGCTCAACCGATCGAAAGTGGAAACTCCATTTCCCTTTCCGATCCACCCATCGCGCACGCATAAGGAATGGAGACGTCAAAGCTTAAAGACGTTAGTAAGCGCTTTCTGGGAGGCAACCCAGCTGTTTGCTTTTATTTTTCTTAGTTTTTAGTTTGAGACTCGGTTATTCGTTTTCGTAAAAAAAACAAAAAAAAAAATACCACCAAAAACGTGCTTCACTTCCTTTACCCTCCATCGGAGCTTCACGTCGAGGACGCTGTTCAATTCAAGTCAGGGGAGCAGCTCACGTTTTTCAGGCGATTTCGTTTCATTTTCCTTCATTTTCCCTTTGATTTTGTAATTTTTAGGTTATTTTGTAGTTTTTAGTTTGTTTTTGTTTTCGTGAGTCAGAGTCATCCCGGGCACTTGTCTGGTGCCACGTTTTGAGATGAACCTTGAACCTAGGATGCTTAAGAAGTTGGCGTTTTTCGTGAGATTTTGCACGTTTGAGCTAGGTTTTCCCTAGCATTAGAGCTTATTAGTCGGCTGGAAAAAATTAGGTTGTAATTCTTTGGGAATCCTAGTGTTGCTTGTGGGGGGTTTAGACGAGGTTGCTAGGCTAGTTTATCGTTTATTCTCTCTATCCAGATGGCCATACTTCGTGTAGATGATAATTTACTTCACTTTTCTATGAGGATTACTATATCATATGAGATCGAGCTTATTTGCAGATTAAGAGCGCACACTAACACTCCGCTGTCGATAGAAATAGTGTCTAAAAACGATGATCTAAAATCGATATGAGTGCATGTGCATCGACCTTGATACTCTTTCGATGGCTCGGGTCTAAGTGGTGGGTTGGCGATCATCTTTCTACGTCCTAAGGGCATGGCACAAATAAAACGCCGCCTACTCCACTGCACTCTTGAACGAGATGCATGAGTATCCCGTCATTGGTAGTCTGGGTCTAAGTAGAGGCTGGATCCCTTCAAATCCGACGTCCTAGAAGCCTAGTGTGTATGCATAACGAAAAAAAAAGAAAAAGAAAAAAAGAGAAAAGAAAAAAAAAAAGAAAAAAAGAAGACATAAAAACAAAAGAAAAGAAAAAGAAAGAAAAAAAAAAGAATAAAGAAAGAAAGAAGCTCAGAAAAGAAACAAGTATCCTTGGATGTTCTAGGTTTAGCATATGTCTGAAGTCTTATTTGGTGGAGAGATTTACGGTGGCTTGTTTAGTTTTCCTTTGATTCACTTTCTCGTGGGTAGCCTTGGTGAACCTAGGATGAAGACTGAAAACTTAATTAGGCCGAATTTGCTCTCGACGTGCTAGTTGATCGGTTAGGTTCGCTTTAGCGGTGTTTATAGGAGAAAGGGGGATTCTCGGATTTTGTATACCCCGCGTGTTCCACGTTTACGTTTGCTTAGGGACAAGCAAACATTCAAGTATGGGGGATTTTGATCATCTTGTTTTTATACGTATTTCTTGCACGATTTTAGAGATATTTAGGATATAGATGCGACGCTTTACGTATGATTCTGTATCTGGTTTACTTGTTTTCGTGTTTTCATGTTCTTACAAGTTTTTATGCGTATTTGGTTCATTTCGGAACTAAAGGACGTGCACGAGACAAAGTACCAACATCGAGGATCATCACCGGACAAAGGGGACGAGAATCGACAAGGAATAGCAACTACCCGCGCGGGTAACTGCCTAGTTCGAGCGAGCATTTGTTACGGTGATTTTGTCCAGCAAATTGAACACGAGTCGGGTAAGAATTACCACGCCCGGGGCCACAGCCCGAGCGGGTATCACCTCAGCCCGAGCGGGCATCACCTCAGCCCAAGCGGGCATCACCTCAGCCCGAGCGGGCATCACCTCATCCCAAGCGGGCATCACCTCAGCCCGAGCGGGCTGCCTCTTTCTCCATCGCATTCTTACGTGATTTTCCGCGCCGCACCCGAGTGGGTCACTTACCCAGCCCGCGCGGGTCGCGTCCGTCACCAGCAACTCCAAATAAGTTAATTTTACCTAAAATAAATGGGACTTTGTTGGGGAGTTATACAATAAGGAAAACGACTTTAGAGAAGAGGAATAAGTGATATTTTGCTGGAGAAAGTAATGGAAACATTACCCAACTTATTCAAGAATGGAAACTCATGAAAAGACAACAATCAATGGCTGCTGCAACATAAGGAAGAACTGAATGGCCGAAAGGGAGAAAAGGGAGAAAAGGAAAGAAAAGGAGAAGGAAAGAAGAGGAGAGGAGTGAAAGGTCGAGCTCATTCACTCAGTTTTCAGTTCTTGATCAAGGATAGAGAGTAGAGAGAAGGAGGAGGTTATTGCGAAGGAGACTTACAAGGAGCATTGAATATCAACCCCACACTTCGGTTTCGTTTGGTTTTCATGTTCCTTAGACATTCTATTTCGTTTATGATTGTTTACGGACGCATGAGCGAGTAGTTTGTTCGTTCTAGATGAAGGGATTAGCCCAAGGCTATATCCCGGAACAACTTTTGATTTATCTTTGAATGCATCTTCCTGTTTTTGTTTATCTATTCTTTATCTGAGTGCTTAAATGACTTGTGTTTACGAAGGCCAAGTAGATGCATGTGTTAGGGATTAGGAGAAGGACCGAAAGGAGAATTCTAGTCCTAGAAGATCAGGTTTAGAACAACCGAGGTTAGGCCACGAAAGTAAGGTAGCAGCGGTTGAGGGTAAAACGGATGAATCACAGATCTTATGGGTTTAGTTCAAGGTGTCAGCCACGAAAGTAGGGGATAACTTGACTAGATCACGTGTCTATGCCTTGAGAGAGAGTATATATTATATTAGGATCGTCTACCTTAGATAACTTGACTGGGATTGCATGATAGATAGGTTGATTGTTGGTTCGGTAGTCTTGTGGTGAAACTGGATTCCTAGAACGTTTGTCTCATTGTTAAGAACTAGTTTGTTTATTTGTATTTAGTATTTCATTCTTAAAACCATATTTCGTTCGTTAGCAAGTTTGATTCGTAGTTTGAGTTTAGGTTGTGTTGCGTAGTTCCTGTGGGATCGACACCTGAAGTACTACACACGTGCCGTGCACTTCCGAGTAGTTTAGATTATTTGTTTAACTTTGATAACGCATCAAAGGCATAGGAGACCGCAGAGGTCATAAATAGGCTTGACCAGGTCGTAGGTCGCGGGACGCAGGACGTGTGACGTGGCTCGAGACACGATGCAGGATGCGGGACGTGGCTCGGGACACAGAGAAGAATGAGACTCGGCTCGGGACACGGCTCGGGACGCGAAGAAGCGCGGGACGCGGCTCGGGATGCAGAGAAGAACGAGACACGGCTCGGGACGCGAAAAAGAGCGGGATGCGGCTCGGGACGTGGAGAAGAGCGGGACACGGCCTCGAGGCACGATGTAGGACGCGGGACGCAGCTTATGAGCTCGAAGGACGATCGATTAAGCTTGAATGTGATGCCTTGGGACTGAAGATATCAATGAGGCCGATCCGATAATGGAGATCTTTCTAGACTTTTTCACTTGTGGCTTTGGTGAAGACATCAGCTAACTGATCTGCGCTTCTTGTGTATGTGAATTAAATGACGCCTGCTTCAAGCTTTTCTCGAACAAAATGACAGTCAACTTCAATATGTTTTGTTCGTTCGTGGAATATTGAGTTGGATGCAATGTGGATTGCCGCCTGATTGTCGCAATGAAGCATCGTGGCTTGCAAAGGTTCGAGGCCAAGATCTTTGAGGAGAGCCCGGATCCAAATGAGCTCACATTTTGTATTTGCCATAACTCGGTACTTGGCCTCAGCGCTGGAACGAGAGACCACTGATTGCTTTTTGCTTCTCCAAGTGACTAGGTTTCCCCCAACAAAGGTACACAACCCTGTCGTTGATTTCCGGTTTTTGCGGTCACCGGTCCAATCTGCATCACAATACCCAATTAGACTAGTGTGATTGTTTTTACTCATTATTATACCTTTTCCTAGAGCATTCTTGATGCATCAGAGGATTCGGTCCACCACTTTCGAATGTTGTTCCTTTGGAGCATGCATATGCTGGCTGACCTGATTCACAGCATCACACACAAGTCAGGTCTTGTATCGTGAGATATATTAGCTTACCGACAAGGCGCCTGTATTGTTCTATATCATAAAATGGTTCTCCCTCACGCAAGTCTTTGTATTTTTCTTCGATGGGGGTCTTGGTCGTGGGGAATGTTTGAGTCCATAGAGAGCACCCTTTAGTTTGCATACAATTCCTTTTTCGGTTTGGAGGCCCGAGGGAGGTTTCATATAGATCTCTTCCTTTATTTCCCCCTGAAGGAAAGATTTTTTAACATCCATCTGCCACAAACTCCAATTAAGGTTAATAAAAATAGAAAAAATAATGCGAACAGAATGAAGTTTAGCAACAGGAGCAAAAGTCTCAGTATAATCTTCCTAATACTTTTGATTACACCCTTGCGCTACAAGGCGAGCCTTGTAACGTTCTACCTCAACATTAATTTTATATTTGATTTTGTTTACCCATTTGCTTCCAATAGGCTTCTTCTCTTTAGGAAGGGGGACAAGGTCCCATGTTTTATTCTTTTCTAAGGCTGCTAGCTCCTCAACCATGGCTTCCCTTCGGCTTCTCTATAGGTTTGTGGCTCGATATCCCTTTCAATTTTACTAAGAATAATTTATGATCAGTAGAGATAAATTCCAAAGAGATAAAATTTTGAATAGGATGTTCGGTAGGATGCTCGTTTGCAATGCCATTGAAATACGGTGTTTGGTTGCCACGCCATTGAATAGGATTGTGAATCCATTCCGAAATTGGTCGCCTTATTCTAGTGCTTCTCCGAGGCACTATCTCGTTTAGAATCCTTCCTTCAACTTCATTGACATCCTGATCCTCATTTTGGTTATGACCATGGATTTGATCTTCATTCTCATGATTTGAGGCCCGAGATTCCTCCTCATGATTTTGCTGAGAATATACATCATGGCTTTCTTAATCTTCATTTTTCTGATATTTCTTGATCATTTTGGTCTTCATGACGTTCAGGTACACTTGGCAGAGGACCTGTTTCATTGTTAGTTTTCGAAATTTAGTTTACTAAGTTTCTAAGGGACAAACCTATATCATTTGGTTCCGAGATTCCTTTAATCTCTTCCCAGCTGATTTTATCATGAAAGCTATTGTCTTTGAGAAACATAACATCTCGAGAGACTATTACATGTTGAGATTTTGGATCGAAACACTTGTAGCCTTTTTGATTTACTGAGTATCCGATGAACATGGCTTTAGTGCTCTTTGGTTCCAACTTATTTCGCTGTGAGTCAGGAACAAGAGCGAAACACCCACAGCCAAAAATTCTAAAATACTCAAGATCAGGTTTTATAGAGTTTAATACCTCATAAGGTGATTTTTCCTTTAGAACCTTTGTTGGAATTCTATTAATGCTGTGACATGCGGTCATGACCGCATCGGACCAAAACCTTTTAGGAACATCTCGATCGAACATGATAGTTCTTGAGACTTCCGTTAGGTGTCTATTCTTCCTCTCGGCCACTCCGTTTTGTAGCGGAGTATAAGGACACTAGGTCTGGTGTGTAATGCCTTGTTCTTCAAGGTACCTGCGAAACTAAAGACTAGTATACTCTCCACCATTGTCAGTCCTTAGACATTTTACTTTATCATCATATTGAGTTAAAACATGCTTATGAAACTTCACAAATACATCATAAACACTAATTTTAGACGAGAGAGTATAAAGCCATGTAAACTTTGATTTCTCATCAATGAAGGTTACAAAATATTTCTTTTGATCACAAGAAACACATGGAGCTTTCCAAACATCTGAACGAGTCAGCTCAAAACAGTTTTTATAAACCGAAATAGAGTTTGGAAATACTTGTTTTACGTGCTTTCCTAAAATGCAAGCTTCACATGTTTCATATTTATCTTTAAGATCTGGAAAAATGATACTAAGAACTTTACTATGAGGGTGTCCAAGTCTTGCATGCCACTTAGAAACTTTATTAAAATTTGATTTTGATAGAAACACTGACTCTGGATCACAATACATAGACTCGAGGACATAAAGACCATTGAGGAGCTTTCCTTTGTCGATTACTTGTTTGCTTTCAATATCCTGTATCCAAAAAGAGTTAGAATCGAAACAAACATGACAATTAAGGTCTTTTGCAAGCTTTTGTACAGAGATAAGATTATTAGAAAATATTGGAACGAAGAGAGCCCTTGTATCATGACCCAAAAGCATAAGCTTTCGAGTTCCTTTAATTGGAACAATCTCCCCATTCGCAATAGAAACAGAGCCATAATGAGGTTTCATATCTTTAAGCAAGTCATGAGTTTTAATCATATGATTTGTAGCTCCAGAATCTATATAATATAGTTTTGAAAAGGAGAGAAAGCATAGATAACTTTACCTCATTCTTCATCGGCTTTGTTTATTTGATTCCCTGCCAGAATCATTTGGTCAAACCCCTCGAGGTCTGCCTTGGAGACAAACTCAGACTCAGAGGCCATATTAGCCTTACCTTGAATGTTATGGCTTCTACTCTTCAAATGGGGGTGAAGAATCCAACAACAATCCTTTCTATGACCTTTCATTTTGCATTACTCACAAGAGAACTGCCTTTTGAAAGGCTTGATCGTAGTGGCTTTTCCAGAGGTAATTTTGGAGACATTAGCTTCCTCGATCATTCCTTTAAAGAGACGGTTTCCCCCTTCCTCCCTTTTAATTATCATACAAACTTCGTTAAGCGATGGAAACATGTTTTGGGAAAGTTTATGATGAATAAGGTCGTTATATTTTTTATCAAAGGAGAATAACAGGCTAAAGACTTCATCCTAGTTTGCTCTTTGAGCAATTTCCACAGGGTCCGCGGTATGAGGCCTTAAAGTTTCGAGTTCTGACCATAATTCTCTAAAATCACCCAAAGCCTGGTTAAAAGGTTTTCCCTCTTGCCTTAGATTATTAAGGCCTTTCTTTATCTCATACACACGACTAAGATTGGATTCATTGCCAAGAACTTGTTTCAGCTCATCCCAAAGCTCCTTAAGAGACTCTATGTGCCCATATGTACGAAGTATATGAGATTCGAGGGAATTTTGTAAAATAACCAAGGCAGTGAGTTTATTTTGTTCCCATTTTTCTGATCCGGTACTTGAATCTACCGATTCACGTCCGATTCTGTCACGAAATCCCAAAGACCTCGCATGCCAAGATTGGCCTTAGCAATCTTCGTCCAAATAGAATAATTGTTTCCATTGAACGGGATTGAGATACTTTTGGTCAAGTCCATGACGAGAAATCCAAGTAAACAAAGGGAAATAAAATAACAAAGAGAGATTAAAAAAATTACCGAAAACCAACTTTTGAAAGAGAATAGATTTCAAAAGAAACAAAATCGATAAAAAAATTTTCCGAGACTCGATCACCGCTCCGATACCATGTAGAATTTGTAGAATAAAGACGAATCAGCGGAAGCAAGAGAGAAATACTAAGAGCTAACGAAAGATCGAGAGAATTAGAGAGAATAAGAATAAGTATTCTCTTATGTATTGCATTAGAACTAAAGGTACCTATTTATTCAAGTAGAAAGGGTGAAAAACACGAAAAATACAAGTTCACATGCAAGGCACAAGTTTAGATGTAACATGCATGAGCTGAAGCGGTCAACAAGGCAAAAGATTACCGCGGAGGTCATAAATAGGCTTGACTAGGTCGTAGGTCACGGGACGCGAAGAAGAGCGGGACACGGCTCGGGATGCGAAGAAGAGTGGCATGCGGCTAGGGACGTGGAGAAGAGCGGGATGCGGCTCGAGATGCAGAGAAGAACGAGATGCGGCTCGGGACGTGGAGAAGAGCGGGACGCAGCTCGAGATGCGATGCAGGACGTGGGACGCGGCCCGGGACGCTCTGAAGAACGAGACATGGCTCGGGACACAGCTCGGGATGCAAAAAAGATCGAGATGCAGCCTTTCTTCTTAACACCGGTTTCATCGCATAACTTCCGAAACCTATCTCTGATCTATCTAATTGTGCATTCCCTATCAAGATATCTAAGGCGGACGATCCTAATGTAGAACCTACCCTCTCTCAAGGCATAGGAACGTGGCTAGATTGAATCATCCCCTACTTTCGTGGCTGACACCCCAACTAAACCCCATTACGATTCATGATTCGCGCAATACAACCCCTGAACCGTTCCTTCCCTACTTTCGTGACCTAGTCTCTGTTGTGCTTAGCCTAACTTTCTAGGACTAGAATTCACCTCTCAATCCTTCTTCTAATCCCTAACACATGCATATACGTGGCCACCGTAAACACAAGAACAAAGAATATATGATACGAAACGGGGAGATGCATTCATAAATAAATCAACAAAGGTTCCAGATATCCATGGGCTAATCCCTTCTCCTAGAACAAATCTACTACTCAATCATGAGCCTAAACATCATAAACGAAATAGTAGAGTAAGGAGCATAGAAATATCAAAGGAGAGATGATCTCGAATCAATTCCCGACTCCTTGTTGTGTCTCCCGTCAAAGAGGGCTCTTGAATGGATTGATTGATGTTGTGTACCCTCCCAGGGTTCTCCTCTGTGTTTTCTTTCTTCTGAACTCAATTTGGGGTCCCTTTTTATACATATTACCCATTGGAGACATTCTAGGGAAGTTGTTATAGGCATGCACCGTGTGGACTAGGGAGGCACCCTGCGCGGACTCCTCATTTTCTCCATGACCCGCGCGTGCTAAGAGCTAGCACGACTCGGGCAACAATTTCTTTAACAACACCCCGTGCGGGCTAAGGAAAACACCCCGTAGGGGTCTTATCTCCTCATGTCAAGTTCTATTCCTTGCCCTTTTCTCGTCCTCTTTGCTGCGTTATAATCTCTTATACTCGTACTTTGTCTCGTGTATGTTCTTTAGCTCTGAAACGAACCAAATACGCGTAAAAAACCTATAAGAACAAGAAAAAAAAGAAAACAAGTAAAACAGATACAAAATCACACGTAAACATCGCAACTATCGTCATAAACATATCTAAAATCATGCGAGAATCGTGTACAGAAACGAGACGATCACTCACACATGTTGCTAGTCTTTCAATCGTTCCCAACCCTCGTATAGGGTCTCATTGTCCTTTTATGTGAAGGAATTGATCTTCATATTTGATATCTGTGTTTTATAAGGAGAGAAGAATCACATCATGAACTGATCCTCTAACTGACTCCAGATGTTAATGGAGTTTGATGCGTTCTCAAAGTTAAATAAAATAACCTAAACTACCCGTAAGTGCACAGCACGTGTGTAGTATTTTAGGTGTCGATCCCACAGAGACTACGCAACACAATCTAAACTCGAACTATGAATCAAACTTGCTAACGAAAGATTATGGATGAAGAATGAAATATTGAAAGTAAATAAATGAGTTGGTTCTTAACGATAGGACAAACGTTCTAGGAATCCAGTTTCACCACAAGACTACCGAAACCGACAATCAATCTATCTATCATGCAATCCCAGTT
>CM071860.1:17412913-17426516 GCA_036759665.1 Gynandropsis gynandra
ATATTGGCAAAACTCTAACTCGTAGCTATCGAACTACTCACTAAACATAAAACAAAACGAAAAACTATCTTCCCTTCTCTTCTTTAGCTCCAAATCATCCTTCTCCAGCCTCTCCCGCACTGTCCAAACTCCTCTTGGCCGAATCTAAGCTCTCATCCTTTCCTTTTCGTGTTGATTTCCTCTTCTCTACTCGTTTCCTTTTTCTCGGTTTCCATTTCTTGTGCGGCGGTTGCTTCCTTTCTTCTCTTGTACACCGGCTGTTTCCTTTCTTCTCTTCAGTCGTGTAGCTTTTGGTTTCCTTTTTCTTACTCCATCCGAATTGCCTTTTCTTACTCCGATCGTGCTGCCTTTCTTGTGCCACCCGAGTTTCAATTTTGTGGAGGCAGCAACTGGGTTCCATTTCTTTTAGGCCAACGGCTGGTTTCCATTTTGTGCAACAGTGTGTGTGTATCCATTACTGTACAGCAAGAGGCTTGGTTTCTGTTTCTTGTAGGCATCCATGTGTTTCCATTCTTCTTCCAGACCAAGTTTCCATTTCTTTTCTCCAACAAACCGTGTTTCCATTTCTTGTGAGCAGCGGCTGTTGTTTCCATTTCTTGTGGTCGTGTGAATGTTTCCATTTTTGTGTGCCAACTATGTATAGCTGAACCAAAAGTGTTTTTACTTGGTTTTGCGACATTTGCTCGTGTTTATATCCTGATATCTTCATTTCCTGCAAAACACGAGAAAATGAAAATACTAAACTAAATTGTACTTAATAGCTCGGTTAAATCAAAAATAATAATAAAACTAACTATAGAAATGAGATGAAAATTAGGATAAGGATAACGTTATCATCTTGTACTTGGATGTTTTAGTCTTGTAAGGCAAGAAGAACCTCATCATTAATCTCTCTTAAAGTTAACTCCATGTGTGATGGAATCCTACGTGTATAGCCATTCATGTGCTCAGACCATAAGAGAAAAACAAAATCCAATAACATGACAGCCTCATCCATCACTCCTTGAAATTTCTTAAGTGAGTCACATAACATCTTGAAACTCGTTAGGTCTTCGTTCGGCCTCCCTCGAAATGCAATTTGATTCAGCATCTATTGAAATTATGATTGAAGTTTAAATTGGACGGCCTTTGAATACAAAACATGAGTTAGTTGTGCTTAGTAGCGATTTATGATCCATAAGTTTCTTCCTCTAGAGTCTTGTTTTCAGTGTTGTCAACCATTGTTCTTCATCTTGCTTGCTTTAGAATGCTTCTAGCGGTTTTTCAAGTTTTTGGTCAAGTGCTACGAATCTATAATTCTCAACACTTTTGATCATAAACTAAATGCCTACAAAGAAAAAAAAAGAAACAAAGACAAGAAAGAATGTCAATCGCGAACTAAAAATAAAAAATAAAAAAGTGACCTAGATTCGTAAAATCAATAGCTAAATTGCCTAAAGTCACCAGCAATGATGCCAAAATATTGATGTTTTCCCTAGATGTGATCTAATATCATACCAAGTTATATAATTTATATCTAGACTAGACAATGGTTTAAGGATATGGATCATGTAATACCAGGTTCGAACGTAAGGACTAAAAGGAACCTAGATTATCAATTCCATGAGAAACTATAGTCATGAACAATAAAAAAATGTGTTTTATATATAATATCTACTCTATTTCAAGTAAAGTAAAATATAATATAATTATTTCAGTGAGATAATACTTCTAAGTTCTAGAGTTGTTTAACATATATGATTCTTTAAAGATTTCAAAAAATGTCACTTTGTTTCTATAGCGATTCAATCATCTTTTATAGATATAGATTGATGCGTTATCAAAGTTAAACAAATAACCTAAACTACCCGCAAGTGCACGGCACGTGTGTAGTACTTCAGTTGTCAATCCCATAGGGACTACGCAACACAACCTAAACAAACTACGAATCAAACTTGCTAACGAACAAAATATGGTTTTAAGAATGAAATACTAAAAACAAATAGACAAACTAGTTCTTAAGAATGAGACAAACGTTCCAAAAAACCGGTTTCACCACAAGACTACAGAAACCAACAATCAACCTATCTATCATGCAATCCCAGTCAAGTTATCTAAGGCAGACGATCCTAATATGATATCTACCCTCTCTCGAGGCATAGACACGTGATCTAGTTAAGTTACCCCCTACTTTCGTGGCTGACACCTTGAACTAAACCCATAAGACCTATGATTCATCCGTTTTACCCTCAACCGCTGCTACCCTACTTTTGTGGCCTAACCTCGGTTGTTCTAAACCTGATCTTCTAGGACTAGAATTCTCCTTTCGGTCCTTCTCCTAATCCCTAACACATGCATCTACGTGGCCATCGCAACACAAGTAAATTAAGCACTCAGAAAAAAAAATAGATAAACGAAAACGGGAAGATGCATTCAAAAATAAATCAAAAGTGGTTCCGGGATAGCCATGGGCTAATCCCTTCTCCTAGAACAAAAAAACTACTCGCTCATGCGTCTGTAAACAAACATAAACGAAATAGAAGGTCTAAGGAACATGAAAACCAAATGAAACCGAAGTGTGAAGTTGATCTCCAATGCTCCTCGTAAGTCTCCTTCGCAAGAACCTCCTCCTCTCTCTCTCTACGTGTGCGTTGTCTTTTTTTTCTTCGTTTCTATACGAATTGGGCTGCCGAAGCTCTCCCCTTTTTTTCTTCTTTCTCCTCTTTCCTTTCCTCTAATCTTTCCTCTTTGACCGTCCCCTTTCTTTCCTCTCTAGTGGCTGGAATTTTCTATTTCTTACAGCAACTACAGTTTTCCTTTTCCGAGTTTTTCCATCTCTTGTTTTTCCATTCTAGTGTAATTGTCAACGTTTCCTCTTTATTTTCTAACCATGTAGCTCCTCTTCCTCTTCTTTAACCATATTTCTATTTGGTTTAAGTAGCCAAACACGTTCCTTTTCTTGTTTTGCTAAATTTCCTTTTTCATTAGTTTCCATTTTTTCGGTTTCTATTTTCTTCATCAGCTTGTATTTCCTTTTCCTCTTGTGCAGCAACGATTTCCTTTTCCTTTTTCCTTCTTTTTCTCTTTCCTTTGTTGCCTTATTTCTTGTTCTTGCATTTCCATTAATTTTTCTATCAGTCATTTCCATTTTCTATCTTTGCATTTCCATTTTTTCTATCAGTCATTTCCATTTTCTATCTTTGACGGTTGGTGTTTCCAATTCTAGTGTAGGCGGCAATCTTTCCATTTTTGTGTAGGCGGTTGGAAGTTTACATTTTGTTCTAACAACTTGCTCCTATTTTATATAAACCATGATTCCTTTTCATATTCCAACTGTGATCTTCTTACTTTTTGTTCTAGCAACCAAAATTTTCCATTTTTGCTCCAACCACCGAAAGTTTCCATTTTTGTAAACGGTCATTGATTCCATTTTTTTGTAAGCGACCATTGCTTCCATTTCTCTTCTCCGGTTTATGATTCTTTGGATGCTGAACGTGCATAGCTGATAGGAAAGTGGTTTTGCTTAGTTTTGCTTCATTTACTCATGTTTGTATCCCGATATCTCCATTCACCGCGTGGGTAGTGGCTATTCCTTGCCAATTCTCGTCTCGTTTGTCCCGTGATGATCCTCGATGTTGGTACTTTGTCTCGTGCACGTCCTTTAGCTCCAAAATGAACCGAATACCGGTTGGAAGTTTACATTTTGTTCTAACAACTTGCTCCTATTTTATATAAACCATGTTTCCTTTTCATATTCCAACTGTGATCTTCTTACTTTTTGTTCTAGCAACCAAAATTTTCCATTTTTGCTCCAACCACCGAAAGTTTCCATTTTTGTAAACGGTCATTGATTCCATTTTTTTGTAAGCGACCATTGCTTCCATTTCTCTTCTCCGGTTTATGATTCTTTGGATGCTGAACGTGCATAGCTGATAGGAAAGTGGTTTTGCTTAGTTTTGCTTCATTTACTCATGTTTGTATCCCGATATCTCCATTCACCGCGTGGGTAGTGGCTATTCCTTGCCAATTCTCGTCTCGTTTGTCCCGTGATGATCCTCGATGTTGGTACTTTGTCTCGTGCACGTCCTTTAGCTCCGAAATGAACCGAATACGTATAAAAACTTGTAAAAACATGAAAACACGAAATAAGTAAAACGGATATGGAATCATACGTAAAGCATCGCATATATATCATAAACATCTCTAAAATCGTTCAACAAATACATATGAAAACGAGATGATCATAGATCTAACTCCTCTCAAAGTCTAGATCCTATTTGAGTATCTCAGCCATCGAAGTCTCCATTTAATGACCTATATATTAAATGTATTATCGATAAATTCTCTTGAAATGCAGATTCCTATTCAAACATATCAATCATTGGCGTCTTCATCTAATGATCTACATGTTAAATGCATTATCGATTAATACCATAATTCCTAAACCAACTAACATATCTCTCGATATGATTATTCATATTTATCTAATGTATACAATCTAGTCTAATCTGATGTCTCCATCTGATTTATTCCATATGACAATCAATTCTAGTTGTCATTCAAGAGTTGAAAGAATAGACACATGCATTAAACCATAAGAATACAAAAAAAATGAATCTGATAGATTGTATGATGAACCCAAATGCACAACACTATAGCTTAAAGCATTGATCTACTATACGGATCTACATCATATGAATGAATTATAGTGAGAACAAGGAAGAAGGAAGGTTAGAAAGGCCTAGTCGATCTCTCAATCAGTCGTCTCCATAGACTCGCCTTCAACCAGCCTCCGCTGATAGCTTAATCCTTCCATGTAATCCTCTAGCATTTTTACTCGATTAGCCCACTCCAAAATCCTTTTTCTTACTTAATATATCTTGCCTGTTTTGACAACTGTAACATATTGCTTAGAAAAACTCCAACAACTTTTCAATAATTAAATTTTGAATTATTAAATGAGTTCAGCGTCTCACTCAGTCAAATTCAAGAATACTTGGGGCAAGAAAACCTACGGGGTAAAAAATGCTATTGTATAGGCTCGTCACTTGGCCGAGTTGAAAAATGCTTGGGTCGAGCAAAATATAGGGGGTAATCAGCTACTTCTCTTTTCCAGTCGAGTTTTTCATCGCTTTACCAGAGTGATTTCTCGAGGATTTTTTGCATCTCATGCAGGATCGCTTGACCGAGTCATAATGAACTCGAGCCAATTTTTTTCTCTATTTCATTCCTAGATGCTCATTTTTTGTTGTAATCCTGCATTGTTTCACCAAAACATGTTTTTTAGTCCATGCAGCCTATAATATCATGGAATAAAGAAAAGAAGACATAAAAAGGAATTAGAAGAGGCTAAAATATCAAAAAAAAATGCAATAGAAACGTGCAGGATATCATAGAGTGAATACGATGTGATCATACCTCTCCCCATAAAAATAACATCAGGCCCATTTTTCTAGTTTAACACCATCTTCGACATAGGTTGCAGTTTTAGGGCACTTGGTATTGAATTTATGATATAGCTTGTGAAATTAAGTCATCGAATATTCCTTAGCACATGGCCTAAACTTATCGGTTGTGGATTCTCTATCCATTTTCCTACCATGGTAAAATTTTGATTTCATATTTTGTGATAATCCCAAATACATAACCCATGTCTAGCATTCTTGTATACCTCACTTATCGCCTTGACAATACTCTTTTTCTATCCAAAATGAATACCAAATCAAGATCATCGAGTATTACCTCTTGAAGTTTCATCATAAATCATGTCCAACTAGCATCATTCTCATACTCAACTACTCTAAAAGAAACTACATATTAGCAGGCATCTTGATTGGTAGCAATGATCAAGGCTCCAACATGCCCATTCTTTAAGAAAGTTCGATCCATGACAATAACTTTTCTTGATGTTTTAAACCCCACAATAAAAGCTCCCAATGCAACAAACACATACTTAATTCTCTTATTGTTGTCTAATTCAAAGATGTGTGATGGATCTCATATTCACTTTCTTTAACATGTGCAAGTAACATGGAAGCATTTGAAAATTAATTTCAGGACTATCTTGTACATCATACTCAACCTACTTCTTCCCTCTCCATAAAGTAGAATATGATAGTTTTACACCAAAACATCGATGCACAATCGTTCTAAATTTTCTTGGAGTCGGATTATTTAGTGGTCTTGGGTATCATACGCTCAAAAGGGATTGAACCATTTTTTGTGTTGCCTACATTCTTTTGCCTCATTCGAGGAGCATATAGAAATCTTGTTGTGTACCCTACTGAGAAAGCATCTAAAATATGGCGCCTAGCCACGTAAAGATCATTTGAAACAGGGATCTCCTTGTTTGCACGTAGCGAAAAAAATGGCTCTATCGACTTTGTTACATTAAATCTAAATCATTTAGTGCATGCAAGCTTTTACCCAATAACTTGCATGCAAATTCTTGACCCACATTAATGTTTATATCGTCATCCTAATCAAAATTTGAAGAACTAACAATCATTAAATCATCAAGGTACACTTCATTTTTTGCTTCAACATGTTCTTCATTTTCAGCTTCATCTAATTCTCCACTTCCGACTTCAATACATTCTTCATTTCTAGCTTCAACACATTGTTCTTTTCTAATACGTTTTTTTGCAAGGTGCCAATGGCACATATGGTATTACACATAACCACGAATTATGATCTTTTTTTTTCAAAAAATGTATGAACACCATCATCTTTTTTTTCTGGATTTCGTTGGTGATTTGAACATGTAAGGCATTTCCAGATCCATTTTTTTCAACTTCCAACAATAGGCAATAAAATTTTCATCATCTAATATATATGAAGGCTTCTTTAGTCCTACAATCATCGGAACATATCTCAATCATATCTTATTCGCAGATTTATCCATATCAATCTTCTTACTAATGTGATCAACAAGATCATTGTATTTCACACTATGCAATTTTTTATCAAACACTGTTGTATAAACTTCACCCTTTTCTGAAACCAAACCCACCATATCCATTTATCATTTAGGATCTTGTGATAACACCTCCATAATCAAATTAAATTACTAAACATTCATTGATTCATTCAACATTCATCCTACACAACAAAATGTCACAAATCCATCAATCGACGTTCTAGCCCAACGCGGTGAGACAACTTTGTGGCACACGCGTTGTCAATAAACGTTGACACAACGTTCTGACACAACGCGGGTGGGACAACGTTATAGCACAACGAGCGATTAGCACAACGTGAGTGGGACAACATGCAGTCTAATGTCGCGCACAACGCAAGTGGCATAATATTGTGGCACAACGTGATGCCATAACGCAAATGGAATTTTACAAATTTTCACACACAAAAAAAGTTGTGCTACGTGTTCAGAATGAAGGAGAAGGAGAAGAAGAATTTTAATAATACAAAACTAATTTTAATTAAGTGGTGTCCTCGCTGACAAAAGAGACAAAAAAAATCTAAAACAAATTATTTAAACAGCTGATCCAATAAATAAGGTTTTTTGATCCAATATCTTGGTTAATTAGATCGTTTACGACAGGAAAAAAAAAAGATGATTATTGGATGGTTATCTTTTATGTATTGTAATTCGATTGATCATTAGTTTGTAATTGGATGTATTATTATAGTTTATGAGTATTAATTAACAGATAATAAATTAAAGAAAATTTAAGAAATCCTTATATGGGAATATGTATACACTTTTATTCTCATATATGGTACTCTTGCCAAGCCCCTTTTAAAAGCCCCTACATAAAACGTCACCGTTCTATTGCCTTATCATACAAGAAAACAACTATAAGGTAAACCCTACACCACACCAATCCGTAAAAAACACAAAACGAAGAAAAAAAAGAAAACAAAAGCAAACAAACACAGACACAAACACACATTTCACTTCACCTCTCATTCTTTTGTGATTCGTATACCAAAGCCTTTCGACACCAAACAAATCCTGACCGTTGGATTGAATCCTACGGCTTACGAACGCTAAGGAGCTTTATGTCGTCGATCACAGGCCCACAAAGCGACGAGAAATCATCGCTCCTCATTGCGTAGAACGTGCTGTAAAACATGACCCTCGTGCGGTTCGAAGTCGCCACAAAACGCAAGGCGGCGCGTTTGAAGCCTCCCGTTCCGCGTGACTCGTACGGAACCTTTAGCGTGTCTCTGCCAGCGAATGCCTCAACGATCATGGAGCCTTTGCAGGCGTTATTTGCGTCTCCGACTGCGAACGAGAGCACGTAAGTCTTGCCAACGATGGTTCGAGCCACTTGAGCGATGGCACTCTCTTTGCCGGCGACGAGCTCAATGGCTCTACGGCCCTGAGGGACTGAGAAGTGCTCGACGTCAATGTACTTAACGGCTTTGAGAGATTCGATCATCCAACCGGGTAATGGAGAGTGGTCGTCTTCTATGAACGGTGGGATCAGAACGCCCGTGGTCGAGTTGGGTAGCACTAATGGCCCTTCTTCAAATCCTCCATTCTTCAATATGTTCTCTGTCGGCAGTATAAAAAAAGGGTGTTATAAGTTTGAAGCAAGTCATAGCAAATAGATTACATAAACCATGAATGTAATAATAAGTAGAATCATCTGTCAAATGCCATGTGAATTACCCTTCAAGAATCCTAAACATGTGAATTGGGTTTTGGTTTAATTAATACTTAAATGCATCTGACAGATATATCATTAAAGATAAAACGAATCGAACGTACTATTAGTCGGTCGTGGGGGATAGAGAGCCCTCATAGCCACAGCATCAATGAGCGGTCCACAAGCGGGATCCTCCTCCTCACCGGGATTATGAATCACAACCTCAACGACGTCGTTTTCAGCCTGAAACGCCCACGCATAGAGATCCCACCCGTTGCTACTGTACACCGTCTGTATGGGAATAACGCCCCAGTCAGGGGCCGCCGATATGTTGAGACGCTCGTCCTGAGCACAGGTTCGAGCCGCACTAAACGTGAGAGAGTAATACATCCCTTTTATAACCCTAAGACGTTGCTTTATAGACGCCTCGTTTCCCAGTCGGACGGCGAATTTTCCGGCCGGGACCACAAGGAGCATGTCCCCTTGTTTCTGTCCTGATTTAATGTACTCCACGAAGCCTGATAGTTCCCATTTAGGTATTGCTGTCTTGTTTATCACTTGTGTTCCCTTCATGTCTGATGCCTTTGGTCCAAGCTCGAAGTCCCCATTTGGTAACAGTCCTGTCAAATTTACCGGATTACCCCCGAGGGTTTAGATTCTTCGTCACTCACGTTTAGAAAACGCAACATAATGAAATGAAGCAGCATTTGTAATAATAATAATAATAATAATAATAATAATAATAATAATAATAATAATAATAATAATAATAATAATACATTCGTCATTCATATTGGAAATAAATATGAGAAAAATGGGTATTAAATGACCGAATATAACCTGCACGGGTTTAATAAAAAAAAAAGTGACAAAAGAACATAGTTATAACCACGAGTTGGTTATAATCCTTGGGAAAATTAATCTTTTGTTATTAATAATTACGTAAAAAAGGAGGCACGTGAGATGTCTGAGTCGGTCTAACTGGGCCTGTAACAGAGATGGGTCCACTTTGTAGTGATTGATTGGATATGTCCAAAACCATTGCCTCTTCTTTGTGTCAGACGGGTAAAATCGAAAATTAACACCCTCCTCCCCGAAGACAACCCAAACTTATCCATTTTCTATAATAAAAGAAATATTTTTTTAATTTGTTATTTATATTTCCAGAACTCGTAGTTTTTATTACTCTTCAATCCGAGTTTTAAGTAATAGACTTAAAAAATTTGTACAATAGGTTTATTACTCTTTTTATATTTCGTATTGCTTGCAAACTTGTTTTCCTAATTTTGTTATATTTTACCACTGAGCTCGCTTCATTTGTTTTTCTCGCTATTGATATGCCGAGATTTATTTCCCTCAATTCTACTACCACCACCCCGACAACTATTAACATTATTATAGATACTATTATTTTTTTGTATTAATGAAATTATTATTATTTAAAATCATTCGTGATGTGACTCATAATTTACTGTTTATCAGACCAACCGACTATCAAAAGTAAATTAATAAAGTTCCAACACTGCGTATTTTCAAAACGATTGAGCTTCTTTTAAAGAAACAAATCTATGATTATATGAATACTTATATTTGCTGAATCTATGCACACAAATCACATCGACATGATAAAACCATACATATAATAAAGCGTACCGTCATGGAAGCAGAAGGCCTTATAGGAGCTTGCGAGGAGATGAACAAAGACCATTAAAACGACGACGTCTCGCATTTTGTTGGTTCAGAGAAAGAGTATTAACTCTGAGCAGATGAAGTGAAGAGGTATGGAGGTCACAAATATTCCTTATATTGACTACGAAGAGTGAGAGTGCCCCTGGATTTGGTGGAAATTGCGATATTATGCCACTAGTGTAGTATAGTAGTGAGCGTATCCACGTGGGGCCCCGGTTTTTACCCATGCAGCGATTTGGAATCGCCAAACCCAGAGTGTATTTCTCTAATAAACAGTTAAAAAAAGTTTTCTCCCTTGTTATATATAATAAATGGATTTTGTTTATTTATTTTAATAATAATTTTACCAGTGAAAAAAACCAGGTGGAGGAAAATTCATATTTCAAGATTTATTATGTGTTTATTTTAATTTAGTTACTAATAGTGATTATTAAAAATACAAAAATCTAACTTGGAATATATTGGTAATACACTCTAACCAATAATAGAACCACAACAAAACTTTCATATTTTTTAGCACTTCCCCCTTTAAAATATATACTAGTGTTGTACCCGCGTTACGCGCGTGGAAGTTTTTTTTAAACAGAGATTGATATAAAGTTTATTTATTTCATAAATAAATTACAAATTATGAAATATCTCTTTGAAGACGACGTTTAATGTTTTTGTACATATTGTTCAGTTGTTATCTAGAATTAGTATTTTAAGCCTATTACGTATTTTAACTCTAGAAATAGCAACGTATAATTGTCCATGAGTAAATACAGGACGTGGTAAGTATATACCAGCTCTATTTAAACTTTGGCCTTGGCTTTTATTTATTGTCATTGCGAAACAAGGTATGATTGGAAATTGCTTGCGTTTAAATCGAAATGGTAGTGTAGTATTTGTAGGTATTAAAGATAGTCTTGGAATAAATACTTTGTCACCTTTGTTAGTTCCTGTAATAATTCTGCCTTCAATTATATTCGTTCCTAGTTGTGTAATTTGTAAGCGTGTGCCATTACATAATCCAAGTGTTTGATCTATATTTCATAAAAGCATTACAGGAGTTCCAATTTTTAGTTGCAAACAATGAGTTGGAATTCCAGGACATTTAAGTGTATTTAGAAATTCGGTGTTATATATTTCAGTGTCATTATTGTTATTGCTAGAAGGACATAACGTATCTGAACTAAAATATTCTTTAACATGACCTGGTATCATATCTAATAGTATATTGTTTATTTCTTCGACTATGTCATTTGTTGGACATAATATTGCTCTATCTTCGAAAAAAGACTGGTCTCGATATTTTTTTGGTAAATCCTCGTATACGTAAATATAAAGTAAATATGTATAATATGCGTAATATAAAGTAAATAAATTAGAATAGTGTTTTCTGTTATAAGATAATGTATTAACACCCTCTTTCTTCACACTACCTTGCATGCCTCATCCGCCGCACGCATTCCTCCATGGTATGATCTTCTCTACCGCACGTCTTCTTCCATCGTCGAATATGAACTTTTAATCATAACTTTTATTTTTTTTCCAAAAAATATAGGAAAAAATTTTGTATACGGATATAAAATTGAATATTCGATGAATACGAATACAAAAACGAATAGTTGAATATTTATAGATATTCGGTATTTGTCTACCCCTAATTATTTTTTCGTGTTGTCCAAAAAACAAAACTATCAAAAAAATTAGTGAATTTCCACTGGAATGGATGACGTTGATTAACTCGAAATCGAATATTATATAAGTATCACACTAATACAACTCAGTTGATAACAGTTTTGGAAAAAATGATACCATTTTTACATTCAAGAGGAAATATATTTGAAATTGTTTTCCATTTAACCTTTTAATTACTGTTGTCAATTTTTGAATTTTATGTAAATATTTATTCATATCCATTAAATACATTTTATATTAAATAAACGATAAAATAGCCAAATATTCAAATTATCAAACTAAAATATAGTATAACTTTTTATATATCATGATTATACAACATCATCAATATTATTTAAAATCACATTTAAAATTTTACCTTACAAAAATAAAATAAAAAACTAAATCTTTTTTTTACTATTCTAATTTTGTTCTCTCATTCTTTTTTCATACAATGTAACATTACATTTATTGAAATTTTTAAAAAAATAAAGTCATTTTACATTTTTTAAATAAATTCCGTTTTTTAAAAATAAAAAATAATTTTTGAGATATTTAAATTTTCATAGAATATAATATTATTGTTATTAAAAAATTTTAAATTAAAATTTTTTAATAAATTTAATAAATAATTCTTAATAAACTATATTTCTTAAAAAAATTAACAACCTCTAAACATTTTGTTTAAATTTAATATTAAAAAATTATAATAATATATATGACTATTAAACCTAATTCTAAAATATACCCTAATATTAAAATACAATTATACCCTTCAAAACTCTAATATTAAAATATCATTTTTTATTTTCATCTCTCCCCTTCTCTCCCTCTTCTTCTCTCCCCGCCTCCATCCCTTCTTTTCTCTCTTCTTCTCTCTCATGCTTCCATTTCTCCTCCTCCTTCCTCTCCAACCGCCTGCTCTCCCTCAGCCGTTCGCCAGCCGTTCGCCAGCCGGTCGCCTCTCCTCCCTCAGCCGCTCGCCTCACCTCGCCTCGTCTTCACCACCGCTTTGCCTCCTCCACTGCTCGCCTCCCAAGAACCCTGATCGTGAATATCGCCGGAAATAGTCATCTGAAAAAGTTGAAACCATCTGAAAATTGGGTGAACAGTAACTTATATATATCCAAGGTTTAAAATTAACCAACAAAAAAATACATGATCCAACGTTGAAAATAATGACACGTGGTTGAAAAAATTGAAACCATCTGAAAATCGGGTGTGAACAGTAACTTATATATATCAAAGGGTTTAAAATTAGCCAGCCAAAAAAAATACATGATCCAACGTTGAAAATAGTGACATGTGGTAAAAAAACTGTTCACTCAGGGTTTTGTTTTAGATAGTATTAGATATTTGAATTGTGAAAATATAGAAATTTGCAGGTGAATGGGAGAACTTCAAAAATACCCCTATAGGGCTAAAGTGCTTCAAAAATATCCTTGGCTGAAAAAAAAGTTTCAACTTCAAATCTACCTTTAAAATATTGATAATCCCATATTACCTTTGACGACAATTTTTCTCTCTCCTCTAGAGCACCTCTAATTCTCTCTCCTGTGGCGCGAAAATTACTCTTCCTCCACACCACAATAGATTCGGCGAGAGTGGCTTGAAATCGGCATCAGATTCGCTGCCAATAGGTTGAAATCCTTTGTTGT
>CM071860.1:17436662-17466120 GCA_036759665.1 Gynandropsis gynandra
GCGACCCATGCGACTCATGCGACCCATGCGACCCATGCGACTCAACCGACCCATTCGACTCAACCGACCCTTTGACTCAACCGACCCATGCGACTCAACTGACCCATGCGACCTAAACCGACTCACTAAGACAACCGACTCAAACGACCCTTAGACCCCCTGCGACGCTCAAACGATGATTGCGACCCAAACCGACTCACTGAGACAACCGACTCAAACGACCTTAGACTCCCTACGACGCTCAAGCGACCATTGCGACCCAAATCGACTCACTCAGACTCAACAAACTCACTGACACTCACACCCATTTCAAATCAATAAACCATTATGGGACTCGACAGCCTGCAAACCCTAGAAATTGACGCTCAACCGACCATCGCGACCCAAACCGAGTCACTGAGACAACCGACTCTTGCGACTCAACCGACTCACTGAGACTCAATCGACTCATTGACACTCACACCCATTTCAAATCAATAAACCATTTTGGGACTCGGCATCCTCCAAAACCCTAGAAATCGATCTACTTACACTAATTGACGCCATTGAAGATTGACTCGTGCTCTCTTCTCCACCGCTGCTGATTCTAGCCATTTCCTTCTTGCCAACTTCGAATCGATGCCTCTCAAGTTCGAAATCACTTGTTCTTTCTTGGCTTTTACTCTCCCAGAATGTGGGTTTGGCTTTTACTCTCCCAGAATGCGGGTTTTTTCACGTTCGAAAATTAAAGGTAAATTTGTCTTTTCTCCAGTTTTTTTTTCCGATTAAATAATTATTTTAGGGAAGGGTATTTTTGAAGCGTTTTAGCCCTACGAGGGTATATTTGATATTCTGCCAGGTGAATGAGTCAAACTTAATTTTATCATATATATTCTCATGAATTTGTATTCCAATGCATCATATTATATATCCACCATAGTCCGGTGATTCGAGCAATAATATTGAATAATATGGAAATATATCCAAAGTTTTAAGAAAACAATCTATTTCTCATTTGAAAATACTGTTTTAATTTTATTTTTTCTTTGATTTTGATCTTTATTTTATTATTTTTTCAAATTATCAAATTCATCGTATTTCCCCTATATTGTTTAGATTCAACCACAAACCTCCTACGTTAACTAAACGTTTAAAAATTGTTAATTTGAGAAAAACTCTAAATATCTAATTTGATAAATTGAACTGAAATTGATTAAATTGGTTCAAAATTGAATAAATTAATCCAAAATCATTAACCGGTTTAACCAGACCGGTATAGTAAACCGGAATTTAAAACAAAAAAACTAAATATTTTATTCATCGTCATTCTTCTTCGCTCATCAATCTTCCCTCCGTCTTCGTCACTTCATCGTCGTCGCTCCGTCGTCGTCAGTCTGTCGTGGGAGAGTCATCACTATCTACGGTTTGCTCTATCCGTTATTGGTTTATTTCATCGGCATTCTCTATCGTCGGTCGTTCCATCGCCATTCTCCGTCGTCGTTCATTCTATCGTTCGGTTTATTACATCTTCGTTCTTTATCGTCGATCGTCTGTCGTGGGTTTTTTCTCTATCGTCGATCGTTCGTCATCGATTTGCTATGTCCGTCGTCGATTTATTCCATCGCCATTCTCTGCTCGTCGTCGGTATCAGTATTTGTTCTATGTTGTCGGTGTCGTCGTCACCATTAAAAAACAACCATAGACAGATCGTCGTCGATCGATCTGTTCTCTGTCGTCGTCAGTCCGTCGCTGTTAAAAACCAACCATAGATAGATCCTCATCATTCTCGAGACACAAGTTGATCGTCATCGTTCTCCACCCACAGACACGCACAATGGACTCTACTCCATCACGGTATGATACTCTTGTGTTTTGGTTTGCAAATTTCTTCCTATTAGAATTATATTATTAAATTATGTGTTGCTTTGGGTTGAAATTTTGATTTGTTAACATCTTTTTGCAAAGACAATGGCGATGTTGATTTCGAATATGTAGAAATTTGTGAATCTCGAATTGAACTAGGTATTTTTCACGATGAAATTTATTTGGATAGTGATGAAGAACCAAGGATTGACTCGGATAAGAATGATGATGAAGTTGCATTGGGAGATAGTGAAGTTGCAATGGGAGAGAGTAGTAGATGAAAGAAAAGGTCTTTTATCAAATGGAAAAAATTATTTATAGGTCAAACCTTTAATTCAGCTGAGGAATTCAAGGATGTTGTGATCGAAATAGTGTTGAACGCGATGAAAAATGTAGGATCTAATCGATGGGATAATGATGTTGTTAGTGCTATATGCTTTGAGGTAGATTGTAAATGGCGGGTTTATTGTTCTATGGAACACGTTATTTGGACAATAAAATCATACATTATAGAACACACTTGTGAACCAAAAAGAGAGTGCAAGTTACTGAAATTACCTTTGATAGCAAAGAAGTTCCAAGATGATTTAAGAGTGGATCCGAATATGAATCCATCAAAGATGCAACAGATTATAAAAGGAGAAATATAAATTGATTGCATCTCTTAACCAATTCCAAAAAGCGAAAAAACAAGCATTGGAGCTTATTCAAGTAGAAAATGATGCACAATTTGGTAAGCTTAGGGATTACAAACTTGAAATTTTAAGTTCAAATCCTAGTTCTTTAGGAAGTACAACCATCTGAGATAGTGAAAGCAATTAGATATTTGATTGATTTTATGTGTGCTTTGAAGCTTTGTGATGCTTATAGAGACAAACGTGTAGGCCTATAATTGGTTTAGATGGATGTTTCCTCAAAAGTTCTATTAAATATCTGATTTTGTGTACTGTTGGACGGGATGGTAGTAACTCAATTTATCCTATTGCTTAGGTTGTTGTACAAGTTAAAAATACGAAAAATTGGTATTAGTTCATTACAAAACTTAAGGATGATTTGTGTCTTGGTTCATTTATTTATTTTTTAAATTTTCTTTACTTTTCAAAATCCAATGAATATTTTATTAAATGGTTTTTTAAGTATATTTTCAGGGATTGTTGAATGTGGTGGAACAAGAATTACCAAATGTAGAACATCGTATGTGTTTAAGGCATATAATCTTCAATCTCAAGAAGAATCACAAGGCCAAAGGCGGATTTTTATGCTATAGCTTCAAGTGTGGAATATAGCTTCAAGTAATAATAAGGCGGATTTTTATGCTAATTGTGAGAAATTTAAGAAGTTTGATAAATCGACCTTTGATGATTTGATAAAGACTAGTCCATAACATTGGTGTCGGGCACTCTTTAGACGTGGTTGTTGTTGCATTGATTTGCACAACAATATGGTTGAATCATTTAATAATAGTATTATCAATGCTAGAACTAGGCCAATTGTTGAAATGTTGGAGATTATTAGAAGACAAGCCATGGTTAGGATTGATAAGAGGTCAACAATTGCTGAGAAGCACATAAGTCTACATACTCTGAAGGTTATTCGATCACTAGAGAAAGCTAAGTTGAAGACGGAGAGTGTGTTTCATATCCTAGCTCGTATGAAAGATTTGAAGTTAATGATGGTGGAACTTCGTATGTAGTGAACATGCAGCAACGTACGTGTACGTGCCGAAGATGGGATTGACTAGAATTTTGTGCCTACATGCATATTGTGTGATGATGGAAAGGCGAAATAATGTTGAATGCTACATTAGTGGCTACTATTTATCGTATACATAGATAGAGGCCTATAAGAGACATTATTCATCTTTGTGGTGCCAAATTTTGGAAGAAATCGGGTAAAGATCTAATCATTCCTCCAACTATTAGGAAGATACAGGGAAGACCAATATCAGAGAAAAAAAATTCAAACAAGTCTCCAAAGAAAAGAACCAAGATTACTAGAGTTGGAATCAAACATCATTGTGGTCGATGTAGTGCATATGATCATAATATTAGATAATGCAAAATATATAATAAAGATAACGCATGCTCTCACCCCCGAATCAGAAATTATGAAATCTCATATTATTCTATTTTCTGAATCACAAGATATTTAGGTAATCACTTATAAAAATTGTATTTTTTATTTTGTACTTGTAAATGAGACACATATCTAATTATGATTTTTTTAGCAAGGTTGGCAACAAGTATAAACATTGACAAAAAAATCCAAGATTTGTGGTAAGTTTACACTACAAAAAAAAAACTCGCTGTTTCCAACGGAAGAGGCAACGGATCCATCCGTTCGACGCAAATAGCAACGGATTGTCACGGATTTGTTGATACTTTCAACGGGCGAAAATCCGTTGCAATCCGTTACAAATTTCAACGAAGGTGTAACGGATATTTTCCGTTGCCATATCTGTTGCAATCCGTCGCAATTTTTAACGGATTTGTAACAGATATAATCCGTTGGCATGTTCCTTTGGAAGATCCGTTAGAAGCCGGGAAAAAATCGCAACGATCATCCGTTGCAAATTATAACGGATGTCCGTTAACAATTGCAACGAATGCCCATTGAGATAGTTAATTTCGAGGTTCACCGGTCGAAATAAATTCCCATGATCGTGCAATGGGCATCCGTTGCAATTGCCAACGGATGTCCGTTGAAAAATTTACTATTTATATCGGAACCTAAGATTGCCTCAAACCATCAATAACAAGCATCTTAGTATCCATTGTTGAATCTAAAACCACCTTCATAAACTGTCTCACCGCCCTGATCTGGAAAAGGATTCCCGGCGGTGAGCCAGTTTATGAGGGTGGTTTTGGATTAAAAAATGGACACAAAGATGCTGGTTTTTTACGACGGAGGTTCCGACGGAGAGGATCCGAGTCGAGTTCAACACTTTGCCTCTGAGTTGAAGCCAGTTCCTAAATGTTTTCCTTTTCTGTTTATTGTTACCATATGTTATAGCGTGATTGAAACAGATCTTAATGAATTTGTAGTTTAAAAAGAAAAATAATGTAAGGAAATAAAAATTTTGAAATTAATTTTTTATTACATATTTCGCGTCATTTCGGTTTTTGTTCACCTCTTGAGTTCGACATGAAATTAGTTACAATTACATCATCAAAATCATAATTCATAAGATCTAAATATTGTAATATGCAAAAATAACGGATTGTAACGGATTTGTAAGCACTTTCAACGGGCACTAATCCGTTGGAGTTTGCCAACAGATGCTCATTGAAAAGGCAGAACATCGTGTCAATTGACTGCGTCCGTTGATATGACGTACTTTCCAACGGTCATCCGTTGGCATTTCCAACGTATGCTCGTTGGAATGTTCTATATACAAACTGTTTGAACAGTTTATTTCAACAAAAATCAAAACAAAACCTCAAAGTCCTCTCAAACTTTACATTTCACACACAAACACATTCACTAACACTAGAATAGGATGAGGGCTAGACGATTTATAAGATCGGGAGGAATGTTGGCCGGTTCTGCGGGAGTTCCTCCCCCGCCCCCACATTCACTAATGCTAGAATAGGATGAGGGCTAGATATGGACAAAACGATATGGTAGATATCGATGCCTTGATCGATGATTTTAATAGGTGTCTTGACATTTCGATTATCGATCCCGACCGTTCTGCCGGGACGATATGGTAAAGAAAATCATTATTTGAATTTATATTATTGTAAGTTATAAATAATATCTAACTTTTTAATTTGATATTGCAGGTTTGACGTGCATGATGTGATCAGACACACGAACAACAGCATCATCCAAGGGTCCTTATAGGACCAATTATATTGTTCCCGCCAAGTTACGCCAGAAGTCGTGCGCCAACGATGGTGGCGCACATTTATCGTAAGTTTTAAATTACATTCCATTTAAAATTATTAGTTAATATATATGTTATAAAACTAACAAATTATAAATTATTTTGCAGCGCACATTCAGATGGCGGAGAAATGATACAATATGTATCTACGCAGCATGGGTGCGAGACATGAAAATTCGGATGCGCCTTATGATGAATAACGCGAAGCGCAACTACTACTCCAGAAATCAGAGGCCGACATGGGCAACGAACGCCATCTTCAATCAAATGATTCACCATTGGGAGTCCCCAGACTTCAAGGCCAAGAGCGAGAAGGCCAAAAAATGTCGTTACGGTGAGAAGGTCCCCGGAGATGGTCTGCATCGCCATACTTCGGGATCAAAATCATTCCCGAAGAGAAAACACGAATTGGTAAAATTTATTATTACTTATGTTTTTCGTTATTTAAATATTTATCTAATTAAGTCTATTTTATATTATAGATGCACCGGATAGGAAGAGAACCGACTCTTCTTGAGCTGGTATTGGAAACCCACGCCAAGAAGAAGCCGGTCTTCGAGGAAGAGGTCGAAGAACCCGGATTCGTCGATCCTCGAGCTGAGAGAACCGTGAGAGTTATGACAGAGAAGATTACACAGCAATCACAAGCTTGTGGTTCGACTCCCGACGAGCTGAGTCCATTACAAAAGGACAAAATTTAGTTAGAGGTAAAAAACTTTTTCTTTTGTTTTTCGAATATTAATAAAAAAATTTGTAAAAATCTAACTCTAATTTTGTTTGTCTTGTAGTCGGTGAGACCGTATAAGGGACGTCTATACGGTCTCGGAATGCTTCAAAAAGATATCGTTGAGGACACCACGACGGTACCTCACTCCAAGAGAGTGTCACGCAACAACGAAAGATCGAAGATCTCGAATCACAGCTTCGAGAATTTAAAGCCAAAGTGCAGCACATGGAGAGCTTCATCGAGTTGCTGTCTGGCTAGGTGAGGGGATCAATACCGCGCCAAGAATCGGCTCCCGATTCGGATGCAACGCCGTCTAGAGGTGGTGGCGATCAGGAAGATGATATCGACCCAGCCGACCTAAATGAAATGTAATAGGATTAGTTTTAGTTTTGAATATTTTGTAAACAATTTTAATATTTAAATTTAAAACTTTTCATTTAAAAAATTATTTTTTTATTTTTTTTATTTTTTTAACCAACATTCCAACGAATGCCTGTTGCAATTTCTAACGGGCATTCGTTGGTGACTTTTCCTGTCAAATGGTGACGGACGTCCGTTGCCCTTTCCACCAATTTGCTACGACCGTCCGTAGCTCTTTCTCGCCAGTTTTCAATAGATGTCCGTTGGATCTTTGAAAATCCCGTTCATTTTCCCACCTATATGACAACAGACATCCGTTACCGTGTTTCAACGGGCATCCGTTACCATGGTTTAACGGGCATCCGTTATCGTGGTTTAACGGGCATCCAGTACAACGTTGCAACGGGTTTCCGTTGCTAAGTTGTAACGGGCATCCGTTACAATGAGTTTCAACGGTCCTCCGTTACAAATTTTCAATGGCGTCTTTCGTTGGCCCTCCCGTTGCAAAATTGCAACGGATCCCGATTTGCAGCGATCGTTTCCCAACGGGCTCGGATCCGTTGTCGTCCGTTGGGAAACACCTTTTGCAACGGATTCCTGTTTTTTTGTAGTGTTAAGAGTTATAAATCTTGAAGTCTATGTATGGAATTACGTTTTGTAATTTATATTAATGTTTAATTTTATATCTTGAACTTTATTTAAATGTTTAATTAACTACGTTTTGCAATTTTATATTAATGTTTAATTTCATATATTGAGCTATCTTTTGAAATTTATGTTATATATTTATATTTATATGTTATATATTTATGTTTAAATAATTGATACAATTTAAATGTATGCAAATTAAAATCTTATAAACAAAGTTAATATACTCTATAAAACAACCAAATGTTTTAAATTGTTATGGTTATGATTTTTATGCTGAACATTTTTTTATTTAAGATTTTATTTTTAGGATTTTAATAATATTTAACGGTTTTTTTAACATTTACTTAACGGAGGGCGTTTTAGGCATAATTTAGATCATTCGAGGGGCATAGGATTAAGGCTAAAAGTTGAAGGGGGACGGGATGAATGTTAAAATCAAGGGGAGAATAGGACCAAAGTAGTATTTTCGAGGAAAGAATAGGTTGTTTTCCCAAAAGTTTTATGTTTTTATGACAAAACATAACAACACTCTTACCCTTCCCTAAATAGCGTATATTACATTAAAAAAAATCAATCAAATCAAAATTTTTAAATTTTCTCAACCACCATATATATAAATTTGAGTGTCATAATAATATTTGTAAAATATGATCAAATACAATGTTATAAATGTACTATTCAATTACAGTTAATCGTATGATATTAGTGTCAAATATGGGTTTGGACCTAACTAATCTCAAAAGCTAGTTCAGAGTTTAGGATTTTCTAGTATTATATATATAAGTCCAAAGTTCATGTCCTACCCGATATGAGACAACTTAGCATTACACTCCCTCTCACACCCAAACTCGGTCCTGGAGCGTGGACATCGCAATCGGCTAAGACATAAACTTTGGATTCATATATATGATACTGAACAACCCTAAACTTTTGATATTAATTAGATCCAAACTCGTATTTGACATGATATCAGAGTTAGATTCGTCTTAATTTGAGTATACCAATACAATACAACTTATTATAACAATTAAAACTATCATATCTCAACCATTATGCCATTTGATGTGATAATTAGTGAGTTTGATACATATCATATAGACGTAGTTGGGATTTTAATCGAATGCTTTCAACACAGATACACAGTACTAATAAAAATCATACATATCCCATGTATATTATGATAATGGTTTGATGTGATGTAAACAATTTATTTTGAAATCAGATATCCTTAGTAACTTTTTCTATTTAAAAAAAATTAATTAACGCACGCATTATATAAAAAAGGTAAACGGCTATAATATTGAAGAATGACATCAAACACCTATTATTTGTTTAATAAAGTACATTAGAATATAAATAACAAATAGGGGTTAAGGTATTAGATATAACTATTCGAATTATTCAACCCCAAATTTTATAGATATTTGCTTGAGAAGATACACAACACAAGCGTTGGAAGGATGAGATGCATCATCAATATATATATGTATATGTACATATATATATAATGTAATAATCATTAAATAAATCTACTATCAGAAAAGAAGGGCAATATCGTCATTTGTGGTGGAATCAGTTATATCGAAGGGGATTGTGTGACAAATAATTCAAAGATTTAGCTTTTTTTGTATTTTATGCATAAAATGTTCGCTATAACTTTTACGTTGATTTGTCTGTCGTATGTTTTTATTTTTGTTTAAATTTAAGTTTTAGATACGAAATAATATGCCACCGAATCTTAGCGCAAGTACATTTCCCAATGTCGGCCAGAGAAAAATCCATGGTATTACGTCTTGTTCTCATCCTTTCACCCCAAAACAGGGAGGAAAATATATTACACAAATTCATGAGATATATATATATATAACTTACACAAAATTGAATTTATGATACGAAAAAAGATATATATATGTTGAATGAATAATATATAATGTCTATCCATTTCATATATGAGTGTTCGTTATTTTAAAAAATTTTAAACAATTAATTATAATTTAATTGTATTCGATACTCTTTTATATTTTTATATTTTCATGAATTAAGGGATAGAGACAACACTCACATGCACGTTGGTTATTATTATTATTATTGCGGGACATGTTGGTTTAGTAGATTTGTCAACATCAACTAAATCACAAATCATTAAGTGATAATAAAAACGTCAAATCATCGGATCAACATTTCAACAAATCAAAGTAAGAGGACGACGATCTCTAATATTTAATCAAGTGATGACATATATACACTATTTATACTCAAAATCGTAACTTTAACATGGGTTATAATTAATTATTAATGAACTAACTTTAGGAATTACATAACAAAACTTGTATATGATAATCATGAACGTGGTGGGTGGGGTACAATGTGAGATGAGAGAGGTAATAAAGGCATGATCGTGGTTTTGTCTCCTCCTCGTTGTACACTTCTTTTACTCTAATACGGGTCCATTGGGCCGACTACATTTTCCACTACCAACATCTCTCCATGTAAAACACCCAGTAATTTATAATATATTAACATGGTACAAAATTGTTAACTTTTTTTTGTTACATCGAACATAAATCTATAATATGTTTTTCAATTAAAATATTTAATTTAGAATAATTTTTTGTTTCATAATACTATCTATTAATATATCCAATTCTATAATAGAAATTTATTTTAAAACAAAATATATCACTATTTAAATTTACCATAGAAATGTTTTAGAATTTTAATAGATAAAACCGAATATGACGTTTTTTTAGTATTTAGTATTTACAACAGAATTTTTCTAAATATTAATCTATATAATGTAAATATTATCTTCGAAATAAATACTTAAATGTATCGTGGATCAAAACAACGGTTTGTTAAACCCTTTTTCATAAAACTCCAAAAAGATGACATCAAATAATGGAAATCTACAAAGAAGTGAATCACAGTAACGTTGCCCGAACGATTCCGCATCTTCCCGGCGGCTAACATCCAAACGCTTTTGACGGGGATGTCGTTTAGTCACTGACGTCAAAGCGTTGACGCCGTTTCCGGGTTATCTCATTTGAGACGATGAGGCTGACGGAGGAGGACGTTCCAGATTTAACGGCGGAGTAACGGCTAACGTGGCGTACCCATGCAACCCCCACGTTTTGGTTACCCCGTCATGTTATGTGTACAAGATGGATGATATACTCTCTCTCCATCAATGGACAACATGCTTCCCTCGTAATAATCATTTGGGATTAATCTCTCTAACATAGAGTGGAAAAAATCTCTGATTTAGAAAAAAAAAAACAGTTAGATAGTAATTTGGATTTTTTAAATATATTTTCAGTTTACGATTTATTACGCCTCTTTGACTCGAATATCGATTGTTGTGTATACAATTCTCAATATGAAAAATCGAACCTGACGCGTGGGGCATGCTTTGCATTTGAATTAAAAACTGCTGGATAAAAATGAATTTTGTGCGTGAGACCAGCATATTTCATTTTTTTAACTATATAAGTAGGTGTTTAAGACGACAAACAGATGGTATATAATTCGGGAGCAATAGAAAGTGACAAATCCATATGTTTTCTGTAACCAGTGCGATGAACTATTTGATTCAAACAGGGTTCTAACCAAGTCGGTTTAACGTAACAAAATTTCACCCAAATGATTAGAGGGCGCTGGAAAGTCTTTCAATTCTTGGTTTATCTAAGAGATTTCCATGTGGATTATATACAGCGTAGATCGGTGAAGATATGATTTTGCATCGACACAATTACGAGTCATATGCAAAATACTTTTCCTCCATATGAATGGCATGTTTCTTATTGTATATAAATACCTCATGTTGTTGCTTGGACTACTTTTGCTGTTGCAGAATGTCCTCCCGCAGTTAAATAGCTCAATCAATAATGCTACATTACACGATTTTAAACGTACATGAAAAGGGTCCGACCAAAAGCTAAGGATCTCTAATTCATGTCTGAAGATGGAAGTATTGTTATAAGAACACTAAATGGGTCATTTTTCTATGCAAAGTGATTCTACAACATAACCACTTCATCCATCAGGTTCTAGGTTGGTTATGAAAACAGTTCTGGGTGTTTCAGAATCGACAAAAACTCCTTATTCAGTATGCTGTCCCTTTACAACATGTATACACAAAGTTTTAAGTATAGGACTAGGATAAATATGAATAGTGTAATATAGGAGTTCCATCCATAGCACAACAGTACGTAGGTGAGACGGCGATATGCTTAGGGGATGGTTCGCTGATAGAGAGGTAGAGCCCCTAGAGCTTCCCGTTCAGCTCGCTCTCGCTTCACCTTCAGTGAAAACATTTTATATGGGTCAGCCACAAAGTTGAGAGCATGAGAAATGCAGTTCAAGAGAGAAAGACAAGGAGCAGATGATGTGACCATAACAAGGACATCATAAAGATTCAATATTTCCAGAATTCCTAACATGATAAGGTTGAAAAACTGAAGTGCATAACTGAAATTCAAGTTATAATATGACGGTAAATAATGGAGCAAATATCTTCAACTTTCTTCACCATTCTAACCTAGCATCATCCAACATGACTATTGATATTTGAATGATGGAACTAATGACAGGCTAGATATGGGCAAAACAAGTCACATTTGTCCCCCATATGATCGTTAAAAGATATGGCATGGGACTTACAAGAGCGAGCATGTCTTGGAGGTAGCTCCTGAATGGCGTCTGAATAGCCTGTGAAATAATAGAGACAGAATGAAAAACTTTATGAGGTTTAATATATAGAAGAAAACACATGCAATTAGCAATGTCCTTTAATGGAAAATGCAGTAGAAGCTATACATCCGCAACAAGGTTTTCATATTCATGGATTTGGTGTATGATAGGTCTTTTCGTCGACCATTTTAAGCTGATCAATTTCCCGACGACGTACTTCTGACAGACATTATCAGCATCGTATCTTGTTTCCAAGATATTTCAAATATCTTTAGCATGGTTGTGCTTGACAAAGATGTCAAACAAAGCGTGGATATATGGTTTAAGAGATGATGTGCACTATTTTGTTGTCTTTTTAAATTTCGCCTTTGCTTCGTCATCTGTCTTCCTGGCTTTGTCGGTTTGGGGTTTGACCAGTGGAAGGACTAGTTTGGTGAGGGCGTATATGAACGACAAATGTGACAACATAAAACAACTACCTCTGCAAGGACTATATCTATACAAAGACAGATCTTTCATCTTCCAAACAAGCATCACTACCACTGTCCTAAACGCCTAAATGTTGCCAAAGCCAACATTGAAACAACACATCACAGAAGATCAAAATATGAGCAAACAAAATCGAATTTCCCAGTTTCCTTAGAAGAAAACACATGCAATTAGCAATGTCCTTTTATGGAAAATGCGGTAGAAGCTATACATCCGCGTCAAGGTTTTCATAATCATGGATTTGGTGTATGATAGGTTTTTTCGTTGACCATTTGAAGTTGGATCAATTTTCCGACGACGTACTTCTTCCGGCAGACGTTATCCGCATCGTATCTTGTTTACAAGATATATCGCCTTTACTTCGTCATCTGTCTTCTTGGCTTTTTCAGTTTGGGGTTTGACCAGAGGAGTGGAAGGACTAGTTTGGTGAGGGCGTATATTAATGGCAAATGTGATAGCATTAAACAACTACCTCTGCAAGGACCATATCTATACAAAGAGAGATTTCATCTCCCAAACAAGCATCACTACCACTGTCCTTGTTGGCACATGTGACACATATGTGGGGCACATGTGCATTGCACATATTTTTATTAAAAAAATACCACATTGGAACTTGAAGCATTAAATGAACACTATATAAATGTTCATACAATTAATGCTTTCAAATTGTCAATATAATAGATAATTGATATGTGTGTATATACACCTATATACATATATAATGTCAAAGATGGGTCTTGGGCCTTAGGGCGCTTGGTTGGAGCGGGCCTCGGCCCAACTGGCCGAAAATTTTTTTTCGACCGTTGGTTTTCGGTCAAAAGTTACGACCATTCGGTGAACCATTGCGTCCGTTCGATGAGCGCTCTGAACGCTCAGAATGCTCCACACGGAGCACACATCCGTAGAGTTGCGTTCGTAGGGTCGCGTCTGTTTGCTTCCACCCCAAGAAATCCATATGTATGACCATATGATCATTCGAAATCAGCATCAAAAATTCGTTTCCACCCCGTAAAACTTTCTGAGAAAAACAGAGTACATTCAACAAGAGATAATTCTCTTGCGATCGTTAAATCCTCAAGACGAAATAGAGAGTAAATTTATATCTTAGGACACCGCAACCGCAACCTCGATCATCTCTAATTTCTTAAATTGTTGTTTTTCAATTCAACATAGTTTAATATTCTTTATAATCTGTGTATTCTATAACATCTAAATTTCTTTGTTTCTAATAATCCAAGACAGAAATCTGTGATGGACCAAACAATCTCGGGTGTGAAAAACAATCATGTTGAAAAGCCTGAGAAATTCAAGGGCAAAGATTTTAAGCATTGACAACAGAAAATTTCTATCTTTCAACACTTCAAGTTGCATATGTCTTGAATCTGGATCCTCCTGAGGCCCTAACTGAAGGCGAATGAGAGAATCTTAATGCTGAAGAAAAGGTCGAAAGAGAAAAGGTTGTAAAGACTTGGGCAAAAAACGAATTTAGTTGTAAAACTATATTCTGAATGCACTGGATGACTCTTTATACGACATATACTCGAAGTATAATTCTGCTCGAGACTTATGGAAGGCCTTGGACAAACAGTATGAGACTGAAGTCGCCTTTTCAAAGCGACTCATGACTGGGAAGTTTCTTAACTTTAGAATGATCGATGGAAAATCGGTCATCAAACAAGTAAAAGAACTTCAAGTCATAATCCACGAGTTAAATGAGGAAGGTATGTTACTACCATCAGCATTTATTGTCAATGCATTCATTCACAAATTGCCACCTTCCTGGACAGATTTTAAGAAATATTTAACACATATAACCGTGGATATGAGTCTCAAGGAGTTGGTCCTCAAACTCCGTATTGGAGAGACAAACGCTAACATGGTTGAGGCCGGAACAAAGAAGAAGAAAAAGAGAAAGATGTATGCAAATCCCACAGCCCTTGCTCCAAGAAAACAAGATTTCAAGAAAAATGCAAGGATAATGGCTACAACCAATTGTTGGGTATGTGGAAGATGCAGACACAAGGCAAAGGATTGCTACCACAAGAACGCACAATCTCATGGTAGTGGTTCGGGAAAGACCAACAATCATGCTAACGTTGTTGAAAATCAGTTTGTCGCTATCATAGAGGCAAATTTGGTTTCTAACACCAATGATTGGTGGGTTGACACTAGAGCCACTATACATGTGTGTTCGGCTAGAGAGTTGTTTTCTACTTACCAAAAGGTTGAAGATGGAGAAAATCTATACATGGGAAACAAAGCGATCGCAGAGGTTGTTGGAATAGGAAAAGTTGTTCTTAAGTTAACCTCGGGAAAGGAACATGTGTTATCAAATGTGTTTCATGTTCCTTCGATAAGGAAGAATTTGGTTTCTTGTCCTATCCTTAATAACAAAGGTTTCAAACTTGTGTTTGAATCTAACAAGTTTGTAATCTCTAAGGGTGGTATGTTTATAGGAAAGGGTTACCTAAGTGAGGGACTCTTCAAACTCAATGTTGTTCCTGTTGTAACCGATCTCGTTATGAATAATAATGAAGTTTTTATGTATATGATTGAGTCATCTTCATTATGGCATTGTAGATTAGGACATATAAATTTCCGTTCTTTACAAAGAATGGTAAATTTAGGTCTCTTGCCCAAGTATTCTTTGCAAACAAAAACGCAATGTGGGGTTTGTGTAGAATCTAAATTTGCAAGACATCTACATAACTATGTTGAAAAAACGAATGAACTTCTTGGATTAATCTATTCGGATTTATGTGACTTTCAAGCAACTCCGAGTAAAGGAGAAAAAATTATTATATAACATTCATTGATGACTAGTAAGTATTGCTATGTATATTTGATACGTACCAAAGATGAAGCTTTGAGCATGTTCAAATCATACAAAGCCGAAGTTGAAAATCAACTTGAGAAAAGAATAAAAATCTTAAGGTCAGATAGAGGAGGAGAATATCTTTCCAATGACTTTGTAGGATGTTGTTCATTATATGGTATAGTGCATCAAACGACTGCACCATATACTCCACAACAAAATGGAGTCACCGAACGAAAAAATAGAACATTAAAAAATATGATAAACTCGATGTTGATTAGTTCGGGAGCACCAATAAGTTTATGGGGTGAGGCAGTACTTACTGCTAATACTATTCTAAATAGAATTCCACATAAGTCGAGTGATACATCTCCTTACGAGTTGTGGAAAGGACGAATACCAACTTACAAGACTATGAAAGTGTGGGGTTGTCTTGCTAAGATTCAAATTCTTTTACCAAAGAGAACGAAACTCGGACCAAAGACTGTAGATTGTATATATATTGGCCCTGCATATAATAGTGCCGCTTATAGGTTTTTGGTTCATGATTCTAAGATTGAAGGACTAACAAAAAATTTTGTGATCAAATTTGCTGAAACAAAATTCTTTGAGAATATTTTTCCATTCAAGGAAAACGTCGTAGTAAAAAGAACTCATGGAGATTCATATGCCAATGAAAATATTACTTCTTCGGTTCAACCAGAAAGAATAGAACCAAGGAGTAAACAAGGAAGAATCACCAAAGATTTTGGGCATGACTTTATGACATTTTTTCTCCAAGGAGAACCTCTTTCATATAAGACTACAATGGAATCGACGGAAACACCATATTGGAAAGAGGCTATCCAAGGATAAATGGATTCCATTATGCAAAACAACACATGGAGATTGGTTGATTTACCTCTAGGCCATAAATCCATCGGTCATAAATGGATATTCAAAAGAAAGATGAGACCGGATGAACAGTAGAAAAATACAAAGCTCGATTGGTAGCCAAAGGTTATCGACAAAAGGAAGGAATGGATTTCTTTGACACCTATACACCCGTTTCAAGAATTACGTCCATACGGACATTAATTTCTATTGCAGCAATCCAAAATTTCGAGATTCATCAAATGGACGTGAAAACTGCATTCTTGAATGGTGAATTGGATGAAGAGATCTATATGGATCAACCTGAAGGATTTATTGTTAAAGGTCAAGAAAAGAAAATATGTAAATTGATGAAATCTCTTTACGATCTAAAACAAGCACCAAAACAATGGCATGAGAAGTTTGATAAGACTTTATTATCAAATGGCTTTAAGATAAATGAATGTGACAAATGCATCTATGTAAAAGAGTACAAAGATGCATACATTATTTTGTATCTATATGTCGATGATATGCTAATCATGGGAACAAACAAAGATGTAATCAACCAAACCAAGAAAATGTTAAATTCTTGTTTGATATGAAAAACACCGGAGTTGCGAATATAGTTCTTGGAATTCAAATTCAAAGAAATTCGGAAGGTTACACTTTGACACAATCCCGTTATATAGAAAAAGTCCTTCAAAGATTTGGACATTCTGATTGCAAACCGGTTGTAACTCCGTATGATCCAAGCGTACATCTTAAGAAGAATCAAGGAGATAGTGTATCACAATTGGAGTACACACGAGTTATTGGAAGTTTAATGTACATCATGAATTGTACGAGACCGGATTTGGTATATTCGATTAGTCGACTCAGTAGATACTCAAACAATCGAGGAAAAGAACATTGGGTTGCATTAATACGAGTATTGAGATACCTTAAGCATACAATTAGCTATGGTTTGCATTACACTAAATATCCTCCAGTATTAGAAGGATATTGTGATGAAAATTGGGTTTCATACAATACGGATACTAAATCGACAAGTGGATATGTATTTACACTTAGAGGAGCAACTGTATCTTGGAAATCATCAAAACAATCTATAGTGACACGCTTGACTATGGAAGCAGAATTTGTAGCGTTAGATAAAGCTGCTGAGAAAGCAGAATGGCTCAAAAACTTCCTAGAAGGAATTCCGTTATGGCAAAAACCTGTGACTGCCATTTGTGTTCACTGTGACAATATGGCTGCCCTTGCAAGAGCGAAAAACGAAATTTAAAATGGTAAATCGAGGCATATCAGGCGACACCATAACACAATACGAGACTTGCTAAAGAATGGAATTATATCCATTGACTATATAAAATCTAAGGAAAATATCGCGGATCCGTTTACTAAAGGCCTTGGTAGAGAGATAGTTTTAAACACAAAGAGGGGAATGAGCTTAAAGCCAATGGAATGAGTCATAACTTGGCGAAAACCTAACCCAGCAACATTGGAGATCCCATGACATACTATCAAGCCTTTCCTATGCTAAAATAAATCATGTCTTCGTTGATGAGTAAATGGATGAATCTTATGATTCTTAATAATGCTAATAGCTTTGAAAGTGGAAGTAATACGGACTTTTCCTGATTGGCATTACCTATATGAGATCGATGTGGAGTCGCATCTATGAGAACCAAGATGGCTAAATTCTCTAGAAATCTCATGACGAAAGGATATGTTCAGGACTAGAATGAACACAACCGTAAGAATCAAAATGTTTCGGTTTGGTATGTATGATACTTATTGTCTTGATTTAATATGAAACGTGAGTAGTTCCAGACAGTAAGGTCGTTAACTCACAAAGTGAATCCGATAAGTACTCACAATGAACGGTTCAAGTCCAAAAGACACCTTTTCAAATGCATACCTAACTAGAATTGTCAGAATGAAATCTTATTTTCTATTCAAATGTGGGGTATTATTAAGTTTGAATAGAAAATGTGGGGTATTGTTGGCACATGTGACACATGTGTGGGGCACATGTGCAATGCACATGTTTTTATTAAAAAAAGTCTCACATTGGAACTTGAAGCATTAAATGTACACTATGTAATAGTTCATGCAATTAATGCTTTCAAATGGTTAATATAATGAATAATTGGTATGTGTGTATATACACCATATACATATATATACATATATAATGTCAAAGATGAGCCTTGGGCCTTGGGCTCTTGGTTAGAGCGGGCCTCGATTCAACGGGCCGAATTTTTTTTCGATCGTTGGTTTTCGGTCAAAAGTTGCAACCGTTCGGTGAACCATTGGGTCCGTTCGGTGAACGCTTCACATGCTCCGCACACATCCGTAGGGTTGCGTTTATAGGGTCGCGTCTGTTGTTTGCACCAAAAAAATCTATATGTATGACCATATGATCATTCGAAATCAACATAAAAAATTCGTTTCTACCCCATAAAAATTTCTGAGAAAAACAGAGTACTTTCAACAAGAGATAATTCTCTTGCGATCGTTGAATCCTCGAGATGGAATAGAGAGTAAATTTCAATCTTAGGATGCAATCGCAGACCTCGATCATCTCTAATTTCTGGTATCTTTAAATTATTGTTTTTTAATTCAATATAATTTAATATTCTTTATAATTATATATATTCTATAGCATCCCAATTCTTTTGGTTCTAACCGTCCTAAACGCCTAAATGTCGCCAAAGCCAAAATTGAAACAACACATCACGGAAGATCAAAATATGAGCAAACGAAATCGAAATCCCAGTTTCCTTAGCTGAGTTACTATAGTGGAGACCAACGGGAAAAAGAGTAAAGCACCTGAAGATGTTCAGGGAGGTACTCGTGTTTCATTGAGAGGTCCAGGGCGCGTTTTAGACGCTGGTTCCGAGCATCAACTATCTCTTTGGGTAGCCGATTCAGAGCTTCCTTAATGTCCAAATCGTACAAGGGATCATAGAGATCGTCGTATCTTAGACCTAGTATGCTCGATTTGAATCCGAAATCAGACACAAGTCAACAGAACTATGGTTCTACAGGGAGACAGAGAGAGATAGAGAGACAGAGTACCGTATTTGCGGAGACGGTTGGAGAGAGACTTCATATGCAAATGGGCGAAGAAGTTCTTCTTAGGATCGAGAAACTTCTGAAGAAATGACGCCACTTTTTCTGCTTCTCTATGCACCAATTCGCCAGGCTTCTCAACGATGCTCTTCTATTTGTTTTACAAGAAAGAAGAATCGAGATACATCTGCAACGTCGTCGTTTTCTTCTCCTCAGATGTTGGAACGCTATTAAATATGCATTACTCTTGGTTAATTCTTCCTTTTAACTTTTTATCTTTTGATTATTTTTTAGTGGATTTAAATAGTGCATTGGTTAGTATTTTACTTACCATTGTTAATGGTTTGGTGGAACATAATAGAATTAGTGGAATGTCTATTTAGTATTGTTAATGGTTTAATGAGATAATGGGTTAGATGGAGATAATGGTTCATTTACCATTATTTTCTTATAAATAACAATGAGATCTAATGGAAAAATCACAACTTGAAAATACCAATCCTTTTTGTTATTCTTTCTATCCTTGTCTTAGGAAGTCTTATTTCCAACAATTGGTATCAAAACGTGTGTAATCGATCCATTAAGAAATGTCGTCGATCTCCCACAATGCTGGAGCATCGACGAGTCCTATAAACACAGGATGGCATCGACAATCTCTTTATCATTCTCTACGTCCTGATCGAGATGATAGATTTTCGTGATGGTGAGATGATGGATGATTTTGCCATGCGTCTCTCCGGTATAGTGAATCAGCTAGGCGTTCTCGGAGACCCAGAACCGCCGCACAAGGTTGTCGAGAAATACCTATGAGTTGTCCCTCCCAAATTCGAACAGATCACACTTTCTATTGAAACTTTGTTTGAGCCGTTAGAGCCCACATCTAGGGCAGAGGGTAAACTTTACCTCACTGAAGAAGAATGGATTGCACGGATGAAAGAGCAACAACAAGGAGAGAGTTCCTGTAGAGGCTCCAAGTCTTGGAAACAACTTGGAAACAATGATGCCACAAATCCGTAATGGCTGATGGATCTCGTTCTAGCAAAAACCGAGATAGATGAAAAGACAAATGTCAACATTGTAGAAAAGTGGGTCATTGGGCTAGGGACTACATATCCAAACAAAAAAATAAAGAAGCACATCTAACTCGTAGAGATGACGATGAACCCATACTCCTTCTGACCAAGGCATGTGAGACTATGTTAGATTCACCAACATCACAACTTACACCGTCAAAATCACCACCACCACATAAGTGATGCATTCTAAGTTAAACTAAATTAGGTAACCTAAACTACCCGCAAGTGCACGACACGTGTGGTGTACTCTAGGTGTCGATCCTACACGGACTATGCAACAAAACCTAAACTCAAACTACGAATCAAACTTGCAAACAACGAATATTGGTTTTAAGAATGAAATAACTAAAAACAATAAACTAACGAGTTCTTAACAGTGAGACAAACATTCTAGGATACTCAGTTGCCGGAATCGCCGAACGGACTCCACGATGTAGTATGTGTGCTGAATGGACTGCTCATGGAACTGCTGCTACTCTGCATACCTCGCCGCCTCGAGGTCGTATCGTGATCCACCATGAAGGACTGATACTGGCTCTCCTCCGCGATATACCTGAGAACATCAGAAACACCTTCCATAGAAAGAAAGTTGGAACGCTATCCGTGGTAATTAGGGCGGGTACGTGGTTGAGGAGGAGCACGTCGACTGCGCTGTCGAGATATCCCTAGTCCTCGTGTAGCTGCTGAAGCTGGGTCTACCTCGTTCGGTCGTGGACGAAGGTGGCCTATGGCAGGATCTATCATGAATCGCATGCCCTCCTCGTCTAGCATGGCATCTGAATCTGGTCGAGGTCAACCGCCAAGGTTCGACCATGCTCATCCCGGTAACTCCAGATGATCCTCCGTGGATCTTGTCCTCCGTTAGAATACCAAGGTTGATCCCAAGCCTCTGAGCTATCATCGTGACCACTCCGCCACAATGGATCTTTGAATCCGTGCTGCTCTTATTGATGGCGATGTCTAATAAATGCTGCATAATCATTGATGCCAAGTCGACATCGCCCATCTCCCAATCATCAACATCAACGTCTAAGTGGACCACGTGCTTCAGGTACCCCGAGCTCCGTGTGGTTGACTCCACTCTGTGCTCCTTTGCCAAAGATGGAGGAGACTAAGAAATAGTGGAAGTACTTGATGTCAGGATGGCGTATATGGCTGGCCTTAGATTTCATACTGGAATAGTTCTCATACACCATCCGGCTCCAAAACTCTGCTTGTTGTCGCTTATCAAATCCCGGCAGTTTGATGTATTCGCTGAACGAGAGGTCTAGCACAAAAGAAAACTTCACCGTGCAGAGCCGATAGTTCTCTCCCAGTAGACGAAACTCCATAAACACCTTGTCCGGGTCTCCTGACTCGGAGAAGAAGGCGTTGTAGGATGCCAAAAATTCCGCAGTGAGATTGCGGTACATGTATTCCCTTGCCGCCTGCAATCCCCTCCACTCCATTGTGTTAATCATATTGTTGATTTGCTCTTCGATGTGGAGAGCACACATGACTTCTGTGGATAAGAAGCGGGACGACTGAATGCGCGGCAACATCTCGTTGAATTTTGACTTATGGCCAGACATAAAGGTCGTTGTCTGGTAGTTGTACTACCGGTGGGACGTGGTGAAGGGCGTATACAGAATTAGCACCGTGATGGCGTCCGGCTGTGCGGGCCATCCCTCCTCCAGATCATAGTCGGCTCGTCTTTTCTTTGAGTTCTTGAAAAATTTTGGGGCCATTTGCATCAGCCCGCGCGGGTAGAGTGTGTAACCCGCTCGGGCTGCATGTCAAGAAAAATTCCCCCGACTCGGGGTCACTCAGGGCCCACGCGGGGGCTGTGTTCTGAAACGAGGTACCCGCGCGAGTTAACCCTAGCCCGCACGGGTTGGTCGCGAAATCACAACCTGTAAATCCTAATTCGAGCCGCACTCCCTAGAAAATCAATCAAAATTCTTCCAAGCAGGCCTAAATCTAGTCTAAATAGGTCGAAAACATAAAGTTGTTCTCGAAAATACCTGGATTAAGCGAAGAAGTCAAAGGATTTGAGAGAGTTTGAGAGAGAAGAGGGGGAGAGAGATTTCAAGTTTCCGACCGAGAGGTTCGTCGGTGAAGGGGTCTGCGGGAAGCAACGACGGTGACAGTAGTTTGAGGGCTGTTGGTTGGCGGTGATAGGATTCAAGGGTAGATGCACGCTCGAGGGGTTTAATTTGTGAGGGTTAAATTGGCTCGGGTTACTCGAAATCTTTACTTACCTCTATAAACTGACCTAGCCCGCGCGGGGCATGTGATCTTGCCCGTGCGGATAGAATGTAGCACACACGGGGTCCCCTGCTCAGCCCGCGCGGGCTGTGCTGCATTCAGAAAAAAATCACCAGGAAACACATGCAGCAAATAATCATGAAAGCCACTAAAATCCTAGAAAAATGTGATGTCCTAAAAAGAGTTCGAGAGCAGAAATTAAAAAGAAAAAGGATACGAATCTCGAGTTGCCTCCCGAGAAGCACTTGTTTACGGTCTTTAGATTGACCCTTATGATTTAGATGTGTGTGGGATCGAAAAGAGGTAGTATGCCTATTCCGTCCTCTGCGCGATCAGCATAGTATGGCTTCAATCTCTGCGCATTTGCCAAGAATGATCCCCCATTTCCCTTGTCCAATTCCACAGCTCCATGCGGTGAAAAACCTTTTATAGTGGGCCCCGGCCATCGCGACTTTAGTTTCCCTGGAAAAAATCTCAAGCGGGAATTAAAGAGAAGTACCTAATCACCTACTTTGAATGAGCGTGGGAGGATATGCTTGTCATGCCATTTCTTTGTGCGCTCTATGTAGATCCTTGCATTCTCGTAGGCGCCATTGCAGATCTCCTTTAGATGGTGAAGCTGGACAACCCTCTTCTCCTCGACTGTCTTGAGGTCGTAGTTCAACATCTTTATAGCCCAATACGCCTTGTGCTCTAGCTCAACCGGAAGGTGACCTGCTTTCCCATACACCAGCTGAAATGGTGTCATGCCTATCGGAGTCCTTAAAGTAGTTCTAAAGGTCCAAACTGTATCGTCTAGCTTCAATGCCCAGTCTCGTCGAGATTTTGAGACTGTTTTCTTAAGAATGGACTTGATTTCTCGGTTGGAGACCTCCACTTGGCCACTTGTCTGTGGATGATACAGTGTGGTGATCTTGTGCCTCACTCCATACTTCTTCAGTAGTGTTTCAATCACCCGAATGATGAAGGGCTTTCCCCATCACTAATCATAACTCTTGGGACGCTAAATCTACGGAAGATGATGCGTTTGAAGAGCTTGATCACTGCCTTGGAGTCATTGGTGTGACATGCTTGCGCTCCCATCCATTTTGTCACATAATCCATAGCGACCAAGATGTATAGATTTTCGCATGAGGAGGGAAATGGTCCCATGAAGTCGATACCCAAAACGTCAAATGGTTCGACTTCCAAGGTGTAGTGCTGAGGTCCCTCATGCCTTCTCGAGATGTTCCCTGCCCTTTGACATGTGTCACAAGTTGAGACATACCTGTGAGCGTCCTTGAAGAGCATAGGCCAATAGCATCCTGCTTGGAGAATTCTTGCTGCTGTTTTAGAGGCGGTAAAATGCCCTGCATAGTCAGAAGAATGACAATGGAAAATCACATCAACTACCTTTTATTTCCGGATACAACGCCGAAATAAACCGTCGGTCCCTCGCTTGAATAGATAAGGCTCCAGGTAGGAACTTCTTCCTAGCATTGTAGCTTAGGCCTCGTGGCAGAACCTCACAGACGAGGTAGTTCATGAAATCTGCGTACCACGGTGCAGGCGCTCCATCTATGACCATGTCAATATCATATCTGAGAGAGTCGTCCATAGGGAGACTATCTGAAATCTCAAGGCAGGACAAGTGGTCGGAAACACTGTTTTCTTTCCCTTTCCTATCTCGTATCTCCAAGTCCAATTCTTTAAGGACTAAGATCCACCGTATTAGCCTTGGTTTTGCATCATTCTTAGTCAACAAATATTTCAGCGATGTTTAATCGTAGTAAACAATTACCTTGGATCCGACAAGGTAAGAGCGAAACTTCTCGAAAGTGAAGACGATGGCCAACAGCTCTTTCTCTGTGGTGGAGTAATTGCACTGAGCGTCATCTAAGGTCCGACTGACATAATAAATAACATGCATTACCTTGTCTCTTTGCTGTCTCAATACAGCCCCCACAGCGTAGTCACTAGCGTCGCACATGAGCTCAAAAGGGAGCTTCCAGTCCGGAGGCTGAATGATGGGAGGTGAAATCAGTGCTTTCTTGAGTTTCTCAAAGGCAATATGACAATCTTGATTGAACACGAACACATTATCCTTGCTCAAGAGGTTGGTGAGCGGTTTGGCGATCTTGAGAAGTCTTCGATGAACCTTCGATAGAACCCCGCATGCCCAAGAAAACTACGGATTGCTTTGACATTCCTAGGAGGGGTTAGCTTCTCAATCACTTCAATCTTAGCCCTGTCGACCTCGGCCCCCTTTTCTGAAATTCTGTGCCCTAAAACAATTCCTTCCCGGAACATAAAGTGATATTTCTCCCAATTGAGTACAAGATTCGCTTGTAATCACCTGTTAACACTCTACAGAGATTGGTCAGACACAAATCAAAGGAGGAGCCATGGACTGAAAAGTTATGCATCTTTCAAACGTAGTGGGTGCGTTACATAGGCCGAATGGCATCCGGCGATAGGCGAAGTCTTGAATGGACAAATGAATGTCATCTTTTCTTGGTAGTTTGGGTGGATTGGGATCTGGAAGAATCCTGAATAGCCAACAAGAAAACGAAAATAGGAATGAAGCTCTAACCTTTCAAGCATTTGGTCGATAAAGGGCAATGAGAAGTAGCCTTTCCTGGAATTCGTGTTGAGCTTGCAGTAGTCTATGCACATGCACCATCCCATCACCGTCCGTGTAGGAATAACTTCGTTGTTTTGGTTTGGGACGATGGTGATGCCTCCTTTCTTTGGTACCACTTGCACCGGACTAACCCAAGTGTTGTCGTAGATGAGGTATATGATACCAGCATCTAGAAGCTTCAGTACTTCTTTCTTCACTACTTCCATCATGTTGGGATTGAGTCAGCGTTGATATTCTATGGATGACTTTGACTCATCTTCCAAGTGGATACGGTGCATGCAAAGCTGGGGGCTGATACCTCTGATGTCCTCCAGTGTATAACCGATGGCGTCTGGTATCGCTTGAGTGCGCCCAGCAGTTTATCGACTTGTAGCCTATCAAGTGTGTCATTGATGATCACAGGGTATGTAGATTCGAGACCAAGGAACTCATACGTAAGCCCCCACGGAAGGGGTTTGAGATCGACCTTAGGTGCTTTCTCGGTGCTCCAGTCGAGATCCGTGCAAAAATGGGCAATCGAGGGTGTAGGAAATGAAGTGCAAGGCTGAAGTAACGTAGCTCGCACGGACTGTACACTGTGCCCGCGCGGGTCTTTTACTCTCGAAGATGTTGCCTGTGTCGGGGTCCAGATAACCCACTCGGGTTTATGCTCATGATATCAGCCCGAGCGGGCTCATCTTCCACCCCGCGCAGGCTTTGAAATACGTCATTTACCCCCGAGAGACTAGCCCCAGGCGGGGTGTGTTCTACCCCACGCGGATTCTTGTTCATGTGGTCTGCTCGAGTGGGCTCGTCTTCCACCCTGCGCGGGCTCTGAAGTGCATCATTTATCCCCGAGAGACTTGCCCGAGTCGGGGTAATCTACCCTGCACGGGTCCTTCTATATTCGTTCAGCCCGCGCGGGCTCTATGTGTGACACATGTGGGTCCATGCTAGACTCAAGTGTGATCAACTCTTCCATGACTTGTATGCATTCCTCCACGTCTCAGGGTGACTGGGCTCTCGATGCATGCTGACAGTGCTATCTCAACGAAATGGATGGCTAGATGCTCATGTTTAACTTCCTCTACTAGTTCATCCACCGTGTCAATGTGCATCACGGGCTCAGTTATGTACAGCTTCTTGAGCATTTTGTCAATCTTGAATGCTATGGATTCATCTCCAAACTTAATGACCAGTCGGCCCTCGGCACAATATATAATCATGTTCGCGGTGTTGACGAATGGTCTTCCCAAAATGATGGGGATCTTTGGGTTTATCTCCATGTCCACAACTACAAAGTCCGTGGGGAACCAAAATTTTCCCACTTATACTGCGACATTCATCAAGATGCCTTCGGGATTTCGTACCGACTAATCGGCTAGGGTGATTAGCATACCCGTGGACTGTAGATCTCCTACTCGATTAAGCTTCTTAACAAGTGACAATGGTAGCAAGCTCACACTCGCTCTGATGTCGATTAGTGCATATCGTAGATCTTACAAGGGATGACAAAATTACCTGGATCGGGCATCTTCTTGCCATGGTAGGTGGTTGTATGAGCGAGTTGGTGATCATCACTATCTCATTGTCTACGGTCATGTTCCTCGTTATTATGTCCTTGGGGAATTTGGTGTAAGATGGCATCTTCATGAGCGCATCGTAGAATGGGATGGTGACTTGTAGCTTCCCTAGGAGTTCCACAAATTTGGCGGATTGAACATCGTTGTTCTGCTTCCTTTGGCGCTGAGGGAATGGTAGGGGTGGTGCCATTGGGGCAGGTGGCACATAGGGCAACTCACTCTCCTCTTCCTCGTCGGTCTTCTCCTCTTCCACGCCTTGAGTAATGGGTTGTTCATATGTATTCCTCAGAGACTCTCCTCTCATGGCTAGGCATGGTTTGCTCCACCATATTATCACTCCTCAGATGGATGGCGTTGATCTGCTCCCGGGGGTTCGTCTCGGGTTTCCCGGGGAGCTGTCCGGGTTGTCGGCTAGACCCTTGGGCTAGCTGTGCCACTTACATTTCCAGGTGCTTTAAGTGTATTTGGAAGCTCTCCATCTGCTTCCTTTGGTCATCTTGCTCAGCCTTTATCCCTCCGAGCGCGTAGCTATGATTCTTTTGTTCTTGCAATAATAATTGCAGCATAGAATGAACTTCAGAATCACCTGAGGGTTGGGCGCGTTGCTGATAGCCTTGGTTCTAGCCACTCCCTCTCGGTTGGAAACCTTGGTTTTGGTTTCTTGCCATCATCCGGAGTTGAAAATCCTGCGGGTTTGCCACGTTACTTGTATTGCCATAGGAGAGGTTGGGATGACTCTTGATGTAGTTTTGTTGGCAGGGCCGATTGTTGATGTAATTGACTTCCTCGATCCCCTGACCGATAGATGCATCTTGTCGCTCGACATGGGGGCTTGCCATCATCCTGTATATCTCTCCAACTTGTTGTTTTATGTCAGTTAAGTCTGGGTTGGCGATACCTAACTCATTTATCTCAGCTTTGGATGAAAAATCACGGTTTTAATCTCCGACCTTCTTGCCTCCCTCCCTTACCATGTTCTTGATAAGATTCTCGAGTTGTTGGAAAGTGAGGTTGCTGAGGGAGCCACCACCCGCTGCTACGATCATGAAGCGTGTGGTCTCTTAGAGACCTTGCATGAAGCTGGTGATGAGGTACCTGTTGTCATTCCATGATGCGAACAAATGCGTTGATATTTCTTGAACAGCTCCCATGCATCATGTAAACTTTCACCTCTTTCTTGCAGGAATGAATTGATTCGGCTCTTGGCGAGCAGCGTCCTATGGTCTAGCAAGAATTGCTGCATGAATCGCTGCTCTAATTCATCCCATGAGGTAAGCAGTAGGCAAGTTGAACAATCAACTTTGTGTTGCATCCTTGAGCGAGAATGGGAATGCGGATAGGAATAGATCCTCCCATGTGACTCATGTGCCAACTCTAGTAGTGTTGCAGAGCATCTTGAAGTCAGTGAGTGATGTGCGTTAAGTTCAAGTAATAAAACCTAGACTAACGCTTCCGCAAGAATACGGATCGTGTAGTAACTAGGGTCGAACACAAGGAATTGATGCGACTTATAAGCTATTAAACTAAAGGAATAGACGTGTAAGGTGACTAAAGATGGAATTGTGATTGAACTAATCCTAACTAAATCAACGAGATAAACTTATAGCTAAGCACCATGGGTATCGAGAGTTTGCATAACGATGTAACGAAGTTCTAAAAGGATAATTGGTCTTAGGTACTATCATGAGTTCATGGAATTCAAGCTCTCCTATAGGAACTGACTGGCGTAGACTTGTCCACTATCTAGCATGCATATACCAATATATCTATTGCGCATCTTACATGGATAGACGCATTACGACCGCTATCCTAATCCCTAGATTCAATCGATTGACCTGGCGTATATTCTAAACCGATTAAACCCTAAATCATGGCTAAGTTCCAAAGTCTAATGCCCTGGCGTAGATTTATGAGACTTCTATCAACATCAATCAAGTGGCGTACAAGTATTGAAGCATTAAGATCAACCATGAAATCTGAAAACATGATAAAATACCGAATTCATTCATATCAAGTGGCGTACAAGCATGAAAGCATTAAGTTCCACCATTCATTAAGCATAAGACTTCGTTACAACATGACAATACTCCCTAACCCATGAATATGTATCTACTCATACATGAAAACAGCAAAGGAAACACAAGAGAATACTAAATTCGACATAGATGAAGAATGAGATGACTCCCTATTCATAAACCGATGTCTTCAATAGATCCTCCTTGCTCCCGATCTGTTCTTCCGTCTTTTCTTCCTTCTTCCTTCTGCCCTAATATCTCTGTATGTTCTCTGATCCAATCTGGTTCGAAAAACTCCTTTTTCAGATCTGATTTCCCCTTAATTTGGCCGTTCCAAAACTTAGGAGTTAGTTGAGAAATTCAAGGGCCCGAGCGGGCATAGCCTCTACCCGCTCGTGAAGGCCACTTGCCCGACCGGGTGCTCTCCTTTTAGCCCGAGCGGGCACCATGCCCGATCGTGTGATTCTTGAACCCGAGTCGTGCAAACCTACGGTGATTTCTTGGCATCAATTTGCCCGAGCGGGCACTCCAATTCCA